>JAVSCE010016176.1:0-133161 GCA_032199065.1 Smutsia gigantea
AACATGGATGGATGTAGAGGGTATTATGCTCAGTGAAATAAGCCAGGCAGAGAAAGACAAGTACCAATGATTTCACTCATCTGTGGAGTATAAGAACAAAGAAAGAAACTGAAGGAACAAAACAGCAGCAGATTCACAGAACCCAAGAATGGACTAACAGTTAACGAAAGGAAAGGAACTGGGAAAGATGGGTGGGAAGGGAGGCATAAGGGTGAAAAGGGGGTATTAGGTTTAGCACACATAATGTAGAGTGAGATGGTGGGCATACAGGGAAAGCCGTATAACAGAGAAGACAAGTAGTGATTCTATATCATCTTACTACGTTGATGGACAGTGAATGTAATGGGGTATGTGGTGGGGACTTGATAATAAGGGGAGTCTAGTAACCATAATATTGCTCATGTAATTGTACATTAATAATACCAAAAAAGGACTTCCAGGAAGATGGCGGTGTGAGCAGGGTGGCAGAAATCTCCTCCCAACACTATATTTATCTACGAAAACACAGAAAATACATCTATTCCTAAAAGAGATACGAGAATACACAGGAAAGCGCACAGCGTGCAGCTACACCCGAGAGGACTCGGCACCCCAAGAGGCGGGGCAGATACGGAGCCGCGACCCGGCGGGACCCGAGCCCTCCCCCACCCCAGCGCCCCGGCGGGAGGAGAGGATCCAGAGCCGGGAGGGAGTGGAAGTGCACCCCGCGAAGTAGCCAGCCCCGGGGATCTGCGCGGGGAGCGCTGACCCACATTGCGCAGTGCAGCGGAGATTGGAGAGACAGAGCGGCAGGATCTGAGCGGGGAACGCGCCAGGGTGCTTGCAGCCGGCCCCGGGAAGGAAAAAAAAAAAAGTGCGCGCCTTCTTCAGCGGTCTTAAAAAGACAGGAGCCCAGCGGAGGAGCCGGATCGCCCCAGCACACTCAGCCCAGCAGGCTGGGAGTCCTGGGGAGTTTCAGACGCCTTAGCTGGCGACTGAGGAAGCGTAGCCATACTTAACACCTCTCACTGAGATCAACAGCCTCCCATTCGTTCCCACCCCTGCCTGAGTGATAAAGGGCCCTGCGGAGCGGCACAGTCACAGCTGTGGAATAGTGGGGCAATAGCGCCACCTACACCATTCCCACAGAATCTACGTCCGGTGGGCATTTTTTTTTTGTTTTTTGTTTTGTTTTTGTTTTTTCTTTTCTTTCTTTTTTTTTCTTTTTTTTTCTCTTTTTTTTCCTTCTCTTTCTAAAGTCTTAAAGAGCCCAGCTGACATACGTGGCAACTATCAGTGACCAATTCTATAGCCATGAAAAGACAGAGGAATATGGTTCAGACCAAAATCAACCAGACAACCCAGAGAGGGAGTCTGAAGGGATGGAAATGCACAGTCTTCCTGAAAAAGAATTCAGAATAAAAGTCATAACCATGCTGATGGACCTACACAGAAATGTGCAAGAGCTGAGGGAGAAAGTGAGGGAAGTGAGGAAAGACAATGCAGGAATCAGACAAGGGATCAACGGACGGGCTTAACAGGAGACTGGATGAGATGCAAGAGACTGTTAATGGAATAGAAATCAGAGAACAGGAATACAGAGAAGCTGAGGCAGAGAGAGATAAAAGGATTTCTAGGAATGAAAGAATATTAAGAGAACTGTGTGACCAATCCAAACGGAACAATATTCGCATTATAGGAGTACCAGAGGAAGAAGAGAGAGAAAAGGGATAGAAAGTGTCTTTGAAGAAATAATTGCTGAAAACTTTCCCACGCTGGGGAAGGAAATAGTCTCACAGTCCACGGAAGCCCACAGATCTCCCAACACAAGGGACCCAAGGAAGACAACACCAAGACACATAATAATTAAGATGGCAAAAATCAAAGATAAAGACAGAGTATTAAAGGCAGCTAGAGAGAGAAAAAAGATCACTTACAAAGGAAAACCCATCAGACTATCATCAGACTTCTCAACAGAAACCTTACAGGCCAGAAGAGAATGGCATGATATATTTAACATTATGAAACAGAAGGGCCTTGAACCAAGAATATTGTATCCAGCACAATTATCATCTAAATATGATGGAGGGATTAAACAATTTCCAGACAAACGAAAGTTGAGAGAGTTTTCCTCTCATAAACCACCACTACAGGATATCTTAAATGGACTGCTCTAGATGGAAGCACACCTAAGGCTAAAAAGATGTCACCAGAGAAAATAAAATCATAGCAAAGAAAGAGACCATCCAAATACTAACTAAAGGCAAAGAATAAAACACCTATTATAGAAAGAATGGAGGAGGAAGAATAAGAAGGGAGAGAAATAAAAAACATCAGACTGTGTTTGCAATAACTTATCAAGAAAGTTAAGTGAGATTGTTAGATAGTAAAGAAGCAACCCTTGAATGCTTGGTAACCACGAATCTAAAGCCAGCAATGGCAATAAGTACATATCTATCAATAATCACCCTAAATGTAAATGGACTGAATGCACCAATCAAAAGACACAGCGTAACAGATCTAAAGCCAGCAATGGCAATAAGTACATATCTATCAATAATCACCCTAAATGTAAATGGACTGAATGCACCAATCAAAAGACACAGCGTAACAGAATGGATAAAAAAGCAAGACCCATCTATATGCTGCCTACAAGAAACTCACCTCAAATCCAAAGATATACACAGACTAAAAGTGAAGGATGGAAAAAGATATTTCATGCAAACAACAAAGAGAAAAAAGCAGGTGTTGCAGTACTTGTATCAGACAAAATAGACTTCAAAACGAAGAAAGTAGCAAAAGATAAAGAAGGACACTA
Source organism: Smutsia gigantea (assembly GCA_032199065.1). Classification (NCBI taxonomy): domain Eukaryota; kingdom Metazoa; phylum Chordata; class Mammalia; order Pholidota; family Manidae; genus Smutsia; species Smutsia gigantea. Next base: position 2,798 of record JAVSCE010016176.1, read on the forward strand.
CATAATGATAAAGGGGTCAGTCCAACAAGAAGATATAACCATTATAAATATATATGCACCCAACACAGGAGCGCCAGCATATGTGAGACAAACACTAACAGAATTAAAGGAGGAAATAGACAGCAATGCATTCATCTTAGGAGACTTCAACACACCACTCACTCCAGAGGACAGATCAACCAGACAGAAAAATAAGTAAAGACACAGAGGCACTGAACAACACACTAGAACAGATGGACCTAACAGACATCTACAGAACTCTACACCCAAAAGCAACAGGATACATTCTTCTCAAGTGCACATGGAACATTTTCCAGAATAGACCACATACTAGGCCACAAAAAGAACCTCAGTGAAGTCAAAAATATTGAAATTCTACCAACCAACTTCTCAGATCACAAAGGTATAAAACTAGAAATAAATTTTAGAAAGAAATCAAAAAGGCCCACAAATACATGGAGACTTAACAACATTCTCCTAATTAATCAATGGGTTAACAACCAAATCAAACAGAAATCAAAGAATATATGGAGACTAATGACAACAACAACACAAAGCCACAACTTCTGTGGGACGCAGCAAAGGCAGTTCTAAGAGGAAAGTATATTGCAATCCAGGCCTATTTAAAGAAGGAAGAACATTCCCAAATGAATAGTCTTAAGACACAATTACTGAAATTGGAAAAAGAAGAACAAATGAGGCCCAAAGTCACCAGAAGGAGGGACATAATAAAGATTAGAGAAGAAATAAATAAAATTGAGAAGAATAAAACAATAGAAAAAATCAATAAAACCAAGAGCTGGTTCTTTGAAAAAATAAACAAAATAGATAAACCCCTAGCCAGACTCATTAAGAGAAAAAGAGAATCTACACACATAAACACAATCAGAAATGAGAAAGGAAAAATCACGACAGACCCCACAGAAATACAAAGAATCATAAGAGAATATTATGAGAATCTATATGCTAATGAGCTGGAAAACATAGAAGAAATGGACAACTTCTTAGAAAAATACAACCTTCCAAGACTGACCAAGCAAGAAACAGAAAAACTAAACAGACCAATCACCAGCACGAAATCGAATTGGTAATCAAAAAACTACCCAAGAACAAAACCCCTGGGCCTGATGGATTCACCTCTGAATTCTACCAGACGTATAGAGAAGAAATAACACCGATTCTCCTTAAAGTTTTCCAAAAAATAGAAGAGGAGGGAATACTTCCAAACTCATTCTATGAAGCCAGCATCACTCTAATACCAAAACCGGGCAAAGACCTCACCAAAAAAGAAAATTACAGACCAATATCCCTGATGAACGAAGATGCAAAAATACTCAACAAAATATTAGCAACCCGAATTCAAAAATACATCAAGAGGATCATACACCATGATCAAGTGGGATTCATCCCAGGGATGCAAGTATGGTACAACATTCGAAAATCCATCAACATCATCCACCACATCAACAAAAAGAAGAACAAAAACCACATGATCATCTCCATAGATGCTGAAAAAGCATTTGACAAAATTCAGCATCCATTCATGATTAAAACTCTCAACAAAATGGGTATAGACGGCAAGTACCTCAACATCATAAAGGCTATATATGACAAACCCACAGCTAACATCATACTTAACGGCGAGACGCTGAAAGCTTTTCATCTAAGATCGGGAACAAGACAGGGATGCCCACTCTCTCCACTGTTATTCAACATAGTACTGGAGGTCCTAGCCACAGCAATCAGACAAAACAAAGACATACAAGGCATCCAGATTGGTAAAGAAGAAGTCAAATTGTCACTATTTGCAGATGACATGATACTGTACATAAAAAACCCTTAAGATTCCATTCCAAAACTACTAGAACTAATATCTGAATTCAGCAAAGTTGTAGGATACAAAATTAACACAGAGAAATCTGTTGCTTTCCTATACACTAATGATGAACTACCAGAAAGAGAAATCAGAAAAACAATTCCATTCACAATTGCATCAAAAAGAATAAAATACCTAGGAATAAACCTAACGAAGGAAGTGAAAGACCTGTACTCTGAAAACTACAAGACACTCCTAAGAGAAATTAAAGAGGACCCTAACAAATGGAAATGCATCCCATGCTCTTGGCTAGGAAGAATAAATATTGTCAAAATGGTTATACTACCTAAAGCAATCTACAGATTCAACGCAATCCCTATCAAACTACCAACAGCTTTCTTCAATGAACTGAACAAATAATTCTAAAATTCATATGGAACCACAAAAGACCCCGAATAGCCAAAGAAATCCTGAGAAGGAGGAATAAAACAGGGGGAATTACACTCCCTGACTTCAAGCTCTACTACAAAGCCACAGTAATCAAGACAATTTGGTATTGGCACAAAAACAGACCCACAGACCAGTGGAACAGAATAGAAAATCCAAACATTAACCCAAACATATACAGTCAATTAATATTTGATAAAAGTGCCTTGGATATACAATGGGGAGATGACAGCCTCTTCAGCAGCTGGTGTTGGAAAAACTGGACAGCTACATGTAAGAGAGTGAAACTGGACTACTGTCTAGCCCCATACACAAAGGTAAACTCAAGGTGGATCAAAGACCTGAATGTAAGTCATGAAACCATAAAACTCTTAGAAAAAAACATAGGCAAAAATCTCTTGGACATAAACATGAGCAACTTCTTCATGAACATATCTCCCCGGGCAAGGGAAACAAAATCAAAAATGAACAAGTGGGACTATATCAAGCTGAAAAGCTTCTGTACAGCAAAGGACACCATCAGTAGAACAAAAAGACATCCTACAGTATGGGAGAATATATTCATAAAAAACGTATCTGATAAAGGGTTGACATCCAAAATATATAAAGAACTCATGCACCTTAACAAACAGAAAGCAAATAATCCAATTAAGAAATGGGCAGAGGACATGAATAGACACTTCTCCAAAGAAGAAATTCAGACGGCCAACAGGCACATGAAAAGATGCTCCACATCGCTAATCATCAGAGAAATGCAGATTAAAACCACAATGAGATATCACCTCACACCAGTGAGGATGGCCAACATCCAAAACACAAACAACAACAAATGTTGGCGAGGATGTGGAGAAAAGGGAACCCTCCTACACTGCTGGTGGGACTGCAAATTAGTTCAACCATTGTGGAAAGCAGTATGGAGTTTCCTCAAAAAACTCACAATAGAAATACCATTTGACCCAGGAATTCCACTCCTAGGAATTTACCCTGAGAATGCAGCAGCCCAATTTGAAAAGGACAGATGCACCCCTATGTTTATTGCAGCACTATTTACAATAGCCGAGAAATGGAAGCAACCTAAGTGTCCCTCAGTAGATGAATGGATAAAGAAGATGTGGTACATATACACAATGGAATATTATTCAGCCATAAGAAGAAAACAAATCCTACCATTTGCAACAACATGGATGGAGCTAGAGGGTATTATGCTCAGTGAAATAAGCCAAGCCGAAAAAGACAAGTATCAAATGATTTCACTCATATGTGGAGTATAAGAACAAAGAAAAAATACTGAAGGAACAAAACAGCAGCAGACTCACAGAACCCAAGAACGGACTAATAGTTACCAAAGGGAAAGGGACTGGGGAAAATGGGCGGGAAGGGAGGGATAAGAGGGAAATAGGGGCATTACGATTAGCAGATGTAATGTTGTGGGGGCACGGGGAGGGCAGTACAACTCAGAGAAGACAAGTAGTGATTCTACAGCATCTCACTACGCTGATGGACAGTGACTGTAATGAGGTTGGTGGGAGGGGGAGCTGATGAAGGGGTAGTTTAATAATCGTAATATTGCACATGTAATTGTAAATTAATGATAATAAAATAAATTATATTTAAAAATAAATAAATAAAACAGGAAGATGGGAAAAAAAAAGAACTCAGCAGGAAATAGACTGAAGAGAATTTAATAAAGGGATTGTTTATAGGGGCGGGAGGGTTTAAAGAACCAATGAGGACTGGCCCCCAAGGACTAGCAGCCCTGGGAAGCATTATCACCTCTAAACTTATGTGGCAAGAGGAGGGAATGCTCTTACTCTTATGTGACTCGGAGAGAAACAGCCTTGAAATGAAAGTAAAACACACCGAAGAAATGCTGCTAGCAAAGCCATCATGACCTGGGAAGGGCTGGGGTACTTTAAGTATACAGACCACTTCTCTCCCTCTCCTATCTCCTGTTGCTTCCTTTTGTTAATCCGGTGCTTCTCAGGGGGGCCCGTTGCCGCCCAGTAGGACATTGGACAATGTCTGGAGATTTCTGACTGCCATAATGGGGGTGGGGGTGCCACTGACATTTAGTGGGTAAAGGCCGATGGTGCTGCTTAACACCCCGCAATGCACAGGACAGACACCACAGTAAGAATGACCTGACCCAAAACGTTGGTGGTGTCCTGGCTGAGAAACTGTTAGAATAAACAAATTTAACTAGAAGCTGAAGGTAAGGAGGCTGAATGATACGGCCCATTGGCATCAGCTTTTTGGGTCACAGAAAAGAGAAATTCAGAGAAACGATCTGGGCATAGGGAGGTGTCAAAAGAATAATAAGCAAAAATACTAATTTTTTCTATGTATTTGCTTTCAAACTACTCAGGTAGTTTGATGGTAATTTGATAAAAAATAGTATACATTTTGTAAAGTTTTGTATAAAATAATTTGTTGCAACATCTTTTAATGCAACACGTCAATTTTAAAGATAATGTTTTCAAAGAGGTGATTTATCTTTAAATCTCCAAAAGCCTTAATCCTATAGTCAGGGAAGAGTCAGAAGAAAACACTATAAAATGTATGCGTTTCCTTAAGGAAATGTGTCAACAGCTTATTGAATTGTTTCAACTAAGAAAATACATTTCATGTATTAATTATTGAATTCAACTTTATATTGGGTGAAATTGTGATTTTAAAAGACCTGATACTTTTCTTTTCTTTTAAATAGCATACTTAGTTAAATTTAAAGGAAGAGTATATATAAACATATAGGAAGATGAAGCCACGTCTCCAACCAATGGGGAGCGTCTTATCCCAATGCTTGAGGAGGGCTTTCATTCTCCAGCCTTTACAGCGACATGGTGCCCAAATCCCTTCCCACCAACTACTCGCCCCAAAATTACGGTTGTCTTTTATGAGGTATTTTATTTTTCTAGGTTGTGTCCAAGTAATACTAAAATGAAATGAAATATCAGTTATCTTCAGTTTTTTACAACAAATGTTTGAAAAACATCTGGATATATGGCAGCCTGCATCACTGATCAGAGCTTTCATTTATTTGTAGATATTTAGAAACATGTTTATATAGTCCTTCATTGTATGTCTCGAATGTCATCAGAATCAGAGTTTTAACTAGAATATAAGACAGAAGAACATAATTTCCAAGACTACATTTTTAAATTTAGGTCAGAAGCTCAAAATTCCACTGGAAGGCGATTGTCCCAAAATACAGCTTTTGCCGCAAGAGAACTGTTGTGCAGCTCAGTAATGAGTTCCAGGCATCTACGCCAAGCAACTTTATAATGTATATATATACAGTCCGCTCTCCTCTACAGCCAGTAGTTCCTTTGCATATATTTAGTTTCCAGAGGGTGGTTTGTATGCCGCCCTTCACCTCAGCTGCTCTGACAACTGAAGCATGTGGTACTGAGCCCAGCAACTGAATGATTCCAGCCCTGAAAGGATTTATTTTACACCCTCACTACAAACTCTTCCAGCTCCTCAACTGTGGCTTCCCATATGTGAATGCAGACTGTATGCATGACTAGTGACTACATAATTTAGGTGCAAAAAAATAACCATTACAGCATTTGGATCGTTATCATTATGTTGTATTTCCTGTGCTTATTTCACTGTGGCTGGGAGACCTACTCTTATAACAGCTCATCAAAATAAAACCTTCAAAGGTGAGAATCACAAGACCTACATGCTGAGTTTCGTGTGTAGAGATCTTAGAAGTTTATTTTAATCCTTAACTTTTTGCAAGTACCATATAGGACCAGCCTCATGGACAGTTGACAATTAGACAAAATAGGTCTTCAGTGTCTTCATACCACCCTGGCAGCTCATTTTCTTCCTGTGTCCATATTTCAAATGAAACATTTTGCTAGTATACCATGTAAAAGAATTTTGAAATACTATGTACCCTCCTGTTCGTTTTAAATTTGATATGATATAAAAAGTGACTAAGGTGTAAATAGTAGTGAAGGGTATGTTTTCCTGTATAGTATATATTACAAACTTTAGTGCTTTAAGTGTATTTTATTATAAACTCAGAGTAGCGGATTTACCTCATTCAATTTATGAAAAAGCTCACCATATCATCCAATTAGCAAAGTCAGTCCTCCTTGTCAAACCAATTAGCCAAATAAATTTTGTTTTCTGTCAAAGAGTCAGAATGTATTTTTAACATAAAATCTATCTAGATATATAAATCTCCATATGAAAACCTTATTTTTGAAATCCGGTCCTAGGATAGTTAAGTAAAAAAGTGAGTAATGGCACGGAATCTTGCCTGGAGTGGGTCACAGGGATAAAGTTAAGCATAGACCCCCAAGAAGCTCTCTTTCCTTGTCTTCACTGAGAAATATATTCTGCTGTTTCATGCCCTTGAGATCTTTAAACCCTGGGACTGAAAATATTCTCCACTGGTAGGGAATGGACTTTCTTTTGTAATGTGGTAGAAAGGCAATCATAAAGAGGGGAACTGAGAGAGCAGATGTGGAGGCCTAAACAAGCTTTCCAAGGAAGAACAATATTAGGAAAGAATCACATGGCTGTTGAAGATTTGAATATCAATTCCTTTAATGCTATCGATGCCTACCCTAGTCACTGAAAAGCTTTCACATATCCTCAGGTGTGTGCATACCCAAGGTTGAAGACCACTCTAGCAGATCAATAGTCTTTGCTTTTTCTAATTCAAAAAACATACATTTATACATATATAACATGTATATTTCCTAATCTTGATCAATTGATAAATTGTAGTAATACATTCAACATACAGTTATGTAACCGACACTGTTCTCAGTCACTTGGGTGGCAGATTGTATTCCTGTTTCCATTATCCACTCCTCTTATCTGAGAGACAGGGCATGTATCCCTGTAAGTATAGTGTCATTCCTCATTCCATTGTCAGTCCTGTCTATGTGACTTTTTCTGGCAAAGGATAGTGAGTGAGCCCATTATGTACCTCATCCAAGCAGAAGCTATAAAAGCTTTGTGAAATATATTGGTCATGTGCTCTGCTTTCTGCGATAAGCACATCCCAGCAAATGGCAACTCCTTTACTGTATCTCCTCTACCTGGCCTGAGAAGATACATGCAGTTCAGCAGAACCTGCAGGAGCTAGCAGAGCTTTGGGTAGGCCACAGCCCTCATGTAAAACCTGAATAAGAAATAAATGTTTCTGTAGATATCACTGAGATTTGTTAATTATGCAACAGTTACTGCCACAAAAATTTACCAAGAAAACCAGTGAACAAAATTGACAATATTCCTACTCTCAAAGAGGTTATGGTCTACATATGTTCAGTATATATAAGAAAGTAACAATATATGGTCAGTATGTGCTCAGCTATGACATTAAAGGGTTCATACATATTTCTGTTTAGTTTACATTAAATTTTTTTTTCTTTTTGGTTGTCCTGTTTCAAAGTTGTAGGAAACAAGAGCAATATGTGCTTAAAAACTGATATAGCTTACACTTTTGATTCCCTACTACTGATCATGCTTTTACTTGAAGCAACAATAGCAAGCAAAAAATGTTGTCATTAAACAAATTATTTCACCTTGTAGTGAAGAAAACTTGAATTTATTTGGCAAAGGAAGCTTAAATTGGGCATAAAACCCTTACATAAACTGAATGGAACTATTAAGCTGAATGAAAATTTTTATAATATCCTGTGAAATGTCCTTTCTTAGAGTGTGAGGTTGTTTAAATATTAGTCTAGAATTTCCCTTTTCCCATTAACATTTACCTCTCCTGTGTGCCAAAATCCATTCATTCAATTCACACCTGTTGAATGTCTTTGACATATTGCCACCAATCCTATATGGCCTTTCTCCTACCAGAATCACAAGTATCAATGGGTTTAAAGTGTTTTATATAGTTCCGTTTTAAATATATATTTCCATTTACTTCAATAATATTATGAAATTGATGATGTAATCCTAATACCAGAATAAACAAATACTGATTGATTTAGACACAGAAAATGAACATTGATTAACATTCTAATATTAACAACAGACCTAGAAGTTTAGTTTATGGCTCTGCATTATGTAAGTAAAAAGGTTATTGAAAGTGCATGTTAGTATAAGGTCTCATTGTAAGATGTGAAATAAAGTATCAGAGTGTTATAATATTATACTTGTATTATACTTTGTGCATATTTAATTACCACAACATATTGTCTTTATACTTTTAGCACCTATATGTGTTCCATAAAATAATAAACAGCTTAGCTTACTTGTGTTTTAACTTTATTTATTTATTTACTTATTTATTGGAATAAAGTTGACAATGTTGTATTGGTTTCAGATGTACAATATAGTGACTTGATAATTATATACATTACTAAATGCTCCCCACAGTAAGTGCAGTTACCACCTGTTACTATACCAAGAATATTACAATATTATTGGTTATATTCTCTATGTTGTATTTCCATTCTTATGACTAATTTATTTTACAATTGGCAGTTTCAACCTCTTTTCCCCTTCACCTATTTCAGTTATCCCCCAGCCCTCTCCCTAAGGTAACCAACAGTCTGTCATCAATATTTATGGGTCTATTTTTTTTTTGGTTTTTAGTTTTGTTTTGTCAGATTCCACATAGAAGTGAAATCATGTGGCATTTGTTTTCCTCTGCCTGCTTTACCTCACATAGCATGATACCCTCTAGATCTATCCATGTTGTCACAAATGGCAGGCAAGAGGCCCATGTTTTTATGGCTAAGTGATATTCCATTGTGTATATGCACCACACCTTTATCCATTCATCTATCGATGGGTACTTGGGTTGCTTCCATAACTTTGCTATTGTAAACAATGCTGAAATGAACATAGGTGTGAATATATCTTTTGGAATTAGTGATTTTGTTTTCTTCTGGAAAATTCCCAGAAGTGGAATTGCTGGATTGTATGGCATTTCTATTTTTAGTTTTTTGAGGAACCTCCATATTGTTTTCCACAGTGGCTGCTCCAATTTACATTCCCACTAACAGTGTAGGAGAGCTCACTTTTCTCCACATCCTCCCTGCTGGTGGCTGGGGTCAGGCACTGTGTTTATGTGTTCTCCCTGGGCCTCAGTGCTTTGGGCTGCTCTAGGAAATTCCTGCATTGGCACCCACTGGGGCCTGCTGGGGCCTGGGATCTGGCACCATGTACACATATTCCTCCATGGCCCCCATGTGCTCTGGGCTGCCCTGGAGAGTTCCCACCTCAGCCCCTACTGTGTTCAGCTGGTGGCCAGATGTCATGCCCTGTGCTCACATTCCCCAGTGCTGTTTGGGGGAGTTGCCTCTGCAGCACCAGCCTGCAGATTTGTGCACACTGCTGTGAGCCAGGGAACTTTCTGGCTCTGCTAATGGGGGCTGGCCCAGTAGATTACAACAGTCAGCAGGATGGGACAGCTGGATCTCCTGCAAGCATGCCTGGCTGTGAGTGGAGGTTGGGGAGCTGCCCAGACCAAGCCTGAGATTGGTGTGTGTGCCCAGATCATGCTCTTGGCTGCACTAAGATGTGTGTAAGAGCACAAACAATGATGCTGGCTGGCTCCCCCAATCCCAAATTGCCTCCAGTGTTTTCCTCGCCAAGTGGTGGGTATTTTGTTCTGAAACTTAGGTTCTCTCACATATGGTCTAGTCAGACTTTAAGCTGACAAACACTTCTGTTTTGTTTTTTTCTGCACCTCATGGCAGAGACTCCATGCCTGGCCCACTCAAAGACATCCCTCTCCCTCTGCTCTGCTGTTCACTGTGCTGGGGTTGGGGTTACCATGGTTACCCTGTCTCTCTGTCTCTTCTGCTTTTTTTTTTATGGGATCATTGTCTCTGGTTGTATAAATGTATTCACCTTAGCCTCCATTCGTCTTCAGAGTGAAATGCTCTGTGAGTAGGTATAGATTTGTCGTGTACGTGTGAAAAAGTGGATTCAGGCTCACTCTACTCGGCCCATCTTCCTAACTTTATTTATTTATTAATTTATTTTAAGGCCATGTTTTATTTGCTGATTAATGGACACAAAGCAATGTAATTTATTTTCAAGTGTTTTTTTGAAAGTCTGTGCTCATAAAAATCAGGAAAAGTTGGAAAGACTGTTAAATCACTGAAACTTTATATCTTACACAATCTTCTTTGTACAAAAATACAAATTAAATATAAACATAAATTAATGATAATTTTATCCAAATCTGTTTTATGTGATCTTCAGTTATATATAAAAGTTTCTTGGTTTGGTTATTTGTGAAAATATCAATACCAGATTGAATTACTATCTGTTGGCAAAAAGCCCAAGAAAGCTTACTTTACCATTAACCTTTTACATGGTTAAGTGCATTTCCTATTTTGAGATCACCTAAACACTGGAAAAAAAGAAAGAAATGAAAGGGCAGTATGTCCATAAACCAAAGAATAATTTGGCTGTCATGTATCATAAAACACAACCCACACACCCCTGTACAATAAACATTATGAATTGCATACACACATGGGTGTACGTGTGTGCATGCATGTAAATGCATACACAAGCATGTACCCACAGCCAGTCATAAAACAAAGTCTAACGACAGGCTACTTCCAGTTCAATACTCAGCTTTGCATTTTTTCTTACTTCATCAAATGAATAACTTTGTCATCTTTCCATTCTTGAAAACAGTGTGGAGAAGATCTGGACCATACTCCTCTAGGTCTCCTTTTCCTTCTTCAAGTGTAACAAAATTCCCTGCTGGTGTCCTATGTAAAGATAATCGGCCTTTTTTGGACGTTTTCTTGGGATCAGCAACTGGGTCCTTAAAGACATTAACCCAAGGCCATTGGTTACAACATAAGTATACTTGAAGGAACATTTCAAGAGATCTCTTGTGAACTTCTGTAGCAAACCACCAGCAGAACCAAAGGCAATATTTTCAAGAGTCCATTTGTTTTGCTTCATGCCTTCTACAATCTCTTGTAAGGTATTAATATCTACTACATCTCCTTGAATAATTCTAAGATAAGGAGGCAGCAACTTGTAGACCTTAGAGTTCTCAGTAACAGGAAACTTCTTACCTAAAATATCCAAAACCTTTAGTACAGTGTCAAGAGGATTTCCAGATTCAGGTCTGATTATTAGTGGTGCCCTGTACTTCTTGATAGTATTAAATGTCTTAGATCTTCACCCTATATTTTCTCACAGGCATTAAAAATGTCATAGCTGTCACTGACCACAGATGCAGGCACTGATGAAAGCTGTGTTACTACATGTCTGAAAGCATCTTTTTCATGGTCTTTTCCCCAAGCTGCTATGATACTGTGCTCTGCCGCTGCAACAGAATAACCTGCAATAGGATCTTTTGCTCCATAGTGTTTTTTAGTTAAAGCAATTCCTGCTACTGTGTCAGTGCCTTTGAAGTTAACCAAGCGAGCAGCCCCTCCTGTGCCAGCAGTCTCTTGAGAAGAGACTCCTCTGTAGCCAAAGTCATGTAACTTGAATTCCAGACCACCTAAGTTACCAGAGGTTTCTAACAAGTATTTGGCCAATATTTTCTTCTGCTCTCTAGAATTTGTGGCCATCGTGATTGGATACCAGGACTGAAGAAGAATAGTCTCAATCCAATCTGTAAGCCAGTAGCCCTCCGGATCTGTGTTTTCCACTGTGAAGAAAACATTTCCTCGGGGAATGACAGAGGCTTCGGGAACAGCTTTTATTTCTATTGGAAGATGCCCATCGTATTTCTCAAGAATGTAGTTTCATCCCTTTTCATTAAAGACATGATCTTGGAAACGCTCTCTGTACATCTCTTTGGCTTCCTGGATTTTCTCTTTGGTTACTACTTTACCTTTTAAGTATTTATTAAGAATGTACTGCAACCCATAAACTACCGTTTCATCGAATTCCACCTTCCTTATTTTGGAGTCTTCTGTCTTCTTTTCACGGCATTCAAAGTAGGAATAGACTTTGCGTGTGTTGGGTGGGTATTGTTCACAGTGGGCAACCTTGTAGGAGTCGGTGGCCAGGAGGATGCTGAACTCGGCCTGCGCCGCAGCTTTCATCTCGGCCGGAGAGTCGGGGCCGCGCGCAGCGGGCTGCCGGGCGCGCCGCAAGGGGGAACTAGGAGCTTCCCGGCGCGTTGTTGCTTAAGTCACCGCGCAGTCGGGGCGGGAGCGGGAGAGGAGGGAGAACCGGGGCGGGAGGCGGGACGGGTGGGGGTGGGGGCCGCTGCCGGGACGCGGCGGCAGCTCGAGCGCTCGCCGTCTGGGCGCTCCCGCGGCCCCTCACTGCGCCTCCGGCCGCCGCCCCACCACCCCGGCCGGGACGCCGGACTTCATTTAGTATCGAAAAGAATATGTTCTACCGACACTCTCTTCTTCTAGGTAGGAGGGGGCTCATTTATTTTCACCTGCTGACGTGTATCATGACGTGTAAGTACACCACATTGTATTTATCCATTCTCCTGTTGGCAGATAACTTTGTTTCCAATGTTTTGGTACTATAAACAATTCTATAAATGTTCTTATACATGTCTCCTGAAACATAATGCTGAATAATTTCATGGTATATGTTTGAAGCAAAATTGAGCATAAGATGTGTACATGTTTAACTTTTTAAAATTAGGCCAAATTGTTTATCACGGTGGGGGTGCTGGTTGCATTCCACCAGTGGTAAATTTGAATTCTTGTTATTTATATTCTTATAATACACGTTATTAACTAATCTTTCCATTTATCATTTTTTAAATAATTCTAGTAAGTACAAAGTGATGACAATTATGGTTAATTTGAAATTCCATGTTTATATTTTTAGACATGTTTTTTCTCCTATGTAACCACTGTTCATATTTTCTCATTTTCAGGATTGGCATGTATTTTACCATCTTGATTTTTAGGTATCATTTATACGGTCTGAATATTAATCCATTCTTGGTATGTAGTTTGCAGTTGACATTACTAGGTAATGTCTTAAAGCTTATTAAAAAAAATGTGGAACGAGTAATTATACTCCTTTTCAGTTCCCCAATGATAGTTACATTAGATACTGAAAATAATACTGAAAAGATGATGATGACATTTTATGACATTGCTAAGGAAGAAAAAAATCTGCTTAGAGGTAAAAGATCTTTCCAAATTCAGTCAGAATGTTTTTGAAATCCTGTATGTTCTAGGCCAGGCTTTTTGTTATGCTTTAAAACACATCATTTTTAGAACACTTCCCTTCAGAATACATACTTTTCTTGTTTGAAAGTATCCAACTGGTATTTTTTTTACTCTTTGTAATATTTAACAGATTAATTGAGTCTCTTGATTTTTGATTCAGGTCCCCTTAGTTATTTCCTATTTGCACCTGAACAAGTAAAATTTTCACTAATTTTGTTTGTAACCAAAATACATAACAGATGAGTGAAATCTGTAGTTACATGTATAACACAGAACTATAAAGCACATAAATTTAATGGTCACCTGATTTGTATCAGAGCTATAGAAACAAAATCCAATTGTAATTAAAAATATATTTACTATGAAAATTGGATCGTTATTCATTCCAAGTAACATCCAATAATCCATTATTTAGCGTAGTATTCCAGTGCAAAATGAATAAAGATTGTGTATAAACTGAGTTGACTGGTGTACAACCAGAAATATCTACTTTTACCTAAAACTTCTCAACTTTAATAGAAAGTAGATGAAAAGAGCAGTAAAACATTTTTCTATTAATGAAAATATTATTTTAAGTAAAAATAAATGAATTACACATTATAACTATGTTCTTCATGCCAAAGTTTATTATATACTCTAAAGGAAACAAAAAAGTTTAAGAATTTGCACCGGGTAGTTCAATATCAGAGCTCACATATTTTTAGTAAAACCAGCTATTGTGTGTTTGCAGTTGTTTATGTGGCTCCTTCATATGGTGAGCAGCTGGGAGTTATGCAACATCAAGTTCATGAAATATTATCCTACATGATTCCCAGTGTCCTCCTTATGCAAAATAGCATGGCAGTAGCAGAGTTATGAATTTAAGCCTTGGATGAATAATACATTTTAATGCATCCTGAAGGTTCTACAACAATGCCAGAATACCTGAGTTATTCTTAAGAGCTCTAAAACTGAGTGAGTGTAAGTCTAAAAATTGCTGCAAAGGGATATGGGATGTCAGTGACACTGTAGGCTATATGGAAAAGCATGCATTACAGAAACAGACCTGAATTTGTGTTTTAATTCTCCTTACTAGCTGTATAGTTCACTTTAATGTGTAAAATAAGATAGTCAGTGCTAGTCTAGATAAGGCTGCAGTAACAAACAACCCCAAAACTGAGTGGCTTATAAAAAGAAAGGTTTTTTTTCTTACTCATGCTGTATGTTTGTCATGAATTGATGGATTGTTGGTGTGCTCTCCATTACATCTGCTCACTCTGTGACACAGCCCAATACAAAAAACACTGCCTCATAAGCTGTTAGTTGAAACAGAGGGAAAGACCTCCCACAAATAAATAGTTCCATACAGAAGTGACACCTGTCACCTTCACTCAACAATGTATTGACTAGCGCTCATTATATAGTGTGACCTACTCATGGTGGAGTCTCAAAGAGCTCTCCAACCATGTGACCAAAAAGCAAAGATCTAGAAGTCCAAAGATCCAGCAGCAAGAAAGATTACCACAGGATTGCTGAGAATTTACTAATAATCTGCGTGACGTTTTCAGCATGGTGTTTATGAAATATAATAGTAAATATCGAAACATTCTTCATTAAGGGTTGGTATTGAACATTCAATATTGGTATTACAAAGAAAGAATAAAATGACATCTATGAGCAAATTTTTTTACACTTTATGTTTCTTTGGTGAATATTTTAAAATACATAAAACATATCTTTTTAAACTTTTAAATGTTTCATTTTTAAATATCACCATGATTTGTCAAATTATCCAGCTAATACGAGATCGAAAAATCAGTCAGAAAAATCAAAGGACTTATGTTTCCGGATACTATTTGGGTCTTTTCCAAATTTATTAAATATGGCAGGAAAAATGTTGATAGAAAAGTTTAAATTAATGATTTAAATGAAGAGTATCAAACAATGAATTTTATAGTTCAACTCTAAAAGTTTTTGATAGAACTCAAACTAGAACGTTAATTTTCTTTCCCCAGGGCATGCAATTACTTTCTAATAGGAGCAAAGAAATAGCTTCCTTCGTATTTTCTCATTGTTTTTGCTGGTAGAGAGAATATCCACAAACATGTTCAGATTTATACAAGTTCTGTGCTTTCTAGATTGTTCCATACAGAATAGTATACATGATATTAAAATTCCTATAATGAGCAAAGAAAATTTTTGCTATATTTCCAAATCACTATGAGACTATCAAAAGCACACTTTAATTCGATTTGTATTGAGTGATTATCAAAAGCAAAAAATTATATTTGTATCAGAAAATAAGAGCCATGAAAGAGATCAAGAAAAAATATTTTAGCTATTTATGGGACAAAAAGCGTCTTGAAAAAGATTTGTGTTCCAGTTTTGACCTCCAGGTACATCAGTAACTCATAATCCAAAAAAGATAATCATACTTTATCTAGAAGGTGTTTAGAATACAGGCTTGTATTATCATAAATCAGATGTTATATACAAGCTCTAAGTAAGCAAACCTCCTCACAAATGTAATTGATTGGACTTTTGCTTATTTATTTATTCATTCACTTGTATTCATCATGACTGTACATTACATCCCCAGAACTTCTGATAACTGGAAGTTTATGCCTGTGGGGTAAATGGAAGTTTTCACCCAGAATTTCCAGTATTTCTTGCCTGGCCTTAGAATATTTACATACCAATGGCTGATTATTGCAGCAGAGCCTCCAGGTCCATCTACAGCAAAGGGTAGAGAGACAATGGCCATTCTCTCTTCCCCTCCGTTCCTGGTACATAATTGGTCTGGTCACCAAGGACCCGCCAATGGAGTTTCTCCCCGAGGGGGGCGGACAGGGGAAGAGAGCACGCACAGTGGCTGGAGGGAATAGATGGTGCAAGGCCTGGCTAGCCATCCTGAGCAAATTGTAAGCAATAAGTCTTTCCCCCAACCTTCCCCTTGTCCTCTTTCAGTTTCATGAGATTCATAGGGAAATTGTACCAGGAGGGAACCACCTGGCCCACCTGTTACTCCCAGGGCTACGATGCCTTAGACTTTTAAAACTATATCCTTAAACTACCAAAAAAAGAGATGTTAATATATCTTTTAAAGGCATTTTATTTAAAAGCCAAGGAATAATATTAGTTTCTTGCCGAGGAAAAGGGATTTTATAACCATGACCACATTTAATATTTGTCTAATTGTGAAGGCTTGCTTACCACTTACCTAAAGCATGCATATCTCTGCAAGCTTAAGATGAACATCTGTACATTTTTTAATGCTAAAAATTATGTCTACTAATTCTTCAATAAATTTATAAATCCAGTGAATTTTAAGGAATTGCAAAAGTAAATATATATAAACAATACATATATATATATATATATATATATATATATATATATATATAGTACTTGGGAATATTTTTTAGGGCATGGCAATTTTTTTCACACTACTCAAAGTAATTATGGATTTCTTTTTTAGAATATTTTCAATTTTTCAATCTTCAGGCTAGGATAACCGACCCAAGTTGAATAAAATATATTACATTCCAATCCTTGTCATATAATATTACTCTGGCAAGGTTAACTGCCACAGACTTTTCCAGGATCAGAAACTGCTCTTAATCCCTCTTAAGAGATGAAGCTGGATGATCTGAGTTGTGAGATAAGTACAGACAGACTGACTCCGGTCAGCATTCTCAGTCCCTTCTACTTTATCCCATCTCACTTGAGGCTAAGGAATCAAGTATCAGAAAGGGAGTGGAACTACAGAGTTTTGCCAGGAGACGGGTGAGTGTTTATTATCCTGATACCTGAAATTTAGGAACAAGAATTCTTAGCATTTACTTGTTGTAAAATGGATGTAAGTCTGCTTGCAGTGTAATAATAAGTCAAAACTAAGTTAAAAAAGGAAAACAATAATCTATAGCTAACATCCATTGAATGTATTGCTCATAAAATGAGGAATAAGGCAAGGATGTTAGCTCTCACCAATATTATTCAACATAGCATGAAAAACAGAAGAAAACCAAAACAATGCAAAACTCTTATAACAGTGAGTTCAGCAAGATCTCATGATACAATTGCTTTTCTATATAGTAGCAAAAACCGTATCATCATTTACAAAAACTTAAAAGTGAAATACATATTTATAAATCTAAGAAAACATATACAGTATTTGTGTACCGAAAATCACAAAACACTGATGAAAGAAAACAAAGAAGAACTAAATAAATCAAGAGACATACTATTGCCATGATTTGGAAAATGAGACATAGTAAGAATATCAATTCTCCATGAATTAATCTATAGTTTTAATGTAATTCTACCAAAATCCTAGTAACATGTTTTGTAGATATAAAAAGTTTATTCTAAAAATTATATGGAAATGTAGGGGAACTAGAAAAGCTGAAACAATGTTGAAAAAGATGAATAAAATGGGATAGATCTCTACCCAACTTTAAAACTTAGTACTTAAACTTCAGGAAATTATTTTATTTGAAGAAATATTATTATTCTTAATAATGATATTTACAATATAAATAGCACATATATGTTCTCCTTTAGTTGTTCTTATAGTCTGAAAGGGTTTATGCATAAACTATGTCTTGCTAATCCTATCACAGTTTGCTAGATGACTTTAGTATTCATATGAAAGTGAATCGGAATTCATACATTTAGTAAATGGAAAAAATTGTAACCCATATTTCTGGCTCTAATTTCAGAATTTCCCTATTGCTACAAAGGTCTGTCTCTTAGAGGCAATATATAGTTTTATTTAAAATGAATAAAAGTTTACATTTTATTATACTGTAATAAAAATTATTTACAGTGAATATTTACAATGAATTGTTTGCAATTATTTATGAGTATTTCTATGCATTCCTTGGGTTTGATTTGTAAGGCTTAATTTTCAAAAGCATAAGTGTATAAAAAAGGAGAGTCTTTAATGGAACTTGAGGTGAATTACTTCGTAACCAAAGAATGCTCATAAGTGACAACTTTTAAATCCTTTTACATCTGCATCTGCAGTTTGGATCCAAAGTCACACAATATAGCATAACATTTTATTTTATGCCATAAGTAAAATAATTCATATAAAACATAAAAGTGGGCAACCTGTGTTTTTCTACTTAAGCAAAACAATCATGAAAGAGAAACAGGCGTGATGATGGCCAGCATCTCTAAGGTAAATAAAAGAATAAGTGGAATATTTAGGAAAACTTTGTCAATTTAAATTTTTTTCTTATCATCTGTTATCCCAAATTGTGGAGAATTGAATATTAGGCAGAGACAATGATTCACTAAAAGATGGAATAAAATAAAGTGATGAGATGTTTTTACATTAAAAACAAACAAAAAAGTTACCATGACCAAGCAAATGCTCATCAGATCGGTGTCTTCTCCTTGGATGCTCCATTTCAACTCCCATGTGATGTTTGGTATTTTTTATCTTGACACATTAAAGTCTTAGACCTATGACCTTCCATAGAGTTTAGCAGAGACAGAATTTATTGCTACAAAGATAAAGGGTTAATTCAGTTTTCCAAATATGGCTTGGATAAAGTCAAGACAACATATCACTGACCTAAAAATGCAAATGGCACCCCTATAGCCTAACATCATGGGCTGCTTCCCAGAGATCCTGTTCCTCAATTCAACGATACACAGAGGAGTCCACCATATTTACCAGGAAAGAGAGCAGAAGAGTCAATGGCATATTTCTTCTCTCTTTAAACACATAAAAAGTCTGGCCAATGGGGGTGTCATAAACTCACAAAGATCAGTGCAAGTGCTATAACTTATAACAACTTTGCTCTATAAATGTCATGAGTTTGACTTTATATAAATGAAATAAATAACCTCCTTGGCCTTTTTATGTATATTGGTTTATGTATGCACTAGTGGTGTGGTGAAGATCATATTAGGATTCAGGGAGCCTGGATTTTGATTTCAGCTTTATTATTAACTTCATGTGTGACCTTGAGCAAGTCACCAACGTCTGGCCCCAACCCTACACTGATAGCCTATAATTGACAGCCATGGATGTTGGAAATTACTTAAATAGCTGGATCTTGATTATTTTTTCCCTTAGTATCTTAGCTGTATTTGGCAATCTTTATTAATCTTTGAGATTCTCACCCCCATTTATTAATTCATTCAGCAAATTTTTAATGAGTACCTACTATGTGTCAGGCGCTGGGACTAACAGACAAAATTCAGTATTCTCATGTAACTTATGTCAAACAATTTTCCATTAAATTTGCTTCTTGTGAGCTAGCTTATCTCTGACACTTTTTTTTAAAAGAAATTTGTGACTTCATTAGTTCAGATTTTTTGGGGGGAGGAAATATCCTAAAAAAATACACTTTGTATCAGCTTAAGTATTGCTTAAACTGCCTTCAGAAAACCAACCTTAACATAATCTTAATAATGACATCTCTACCAAAAGCCTCATAACAATTTGGCCTTTCCAGCACAAAGTTCAACCTATTAATAATATTCAATGTTTTAAAGGGAGAAAAATGCTTACAGCCCTAATTCTAAGCATTGATTTCATTCTGAATGAGCCTAGGAATCATAGAATTCTTTATGTACCACCACTGGTGCTCACTTGTGGGCCTGGGTTCCCATTCAGACACTGTCCCCAGATCATGTAAACCCTCCAAGTGAGGTAAAGTTATTCATGTAACTTAGCAGGCCTCATTAGAGAATAAAATGTGTGTACTAGCAGAGTGCAGAGGCTCAATGCTCGTTGTCCCCTCTGTCAAATGTCACCTCAATTATCATTTATTTACTGATGCTAGACATTGTATGCCCTACAAAAGATGTAATGGTACTAATAGTGGCTGCCATTTAGTGAGCACTTACTATGTGTCTTGTGCTTCAACTACTTTATCTTACTTAACAATTACCAACAATAACCACAAGATGAAGAAACAGAAATTTAGGGAGGTGAAGTAACTTTTCCAAGGGCATGCAACTAGTGAATGGTAAATTGGCATCCAAGACCACATAATCTGATGCCAAAGCCCGTGCATGCTAACACTGGGGACTCTCTCCAGAGTGAGCTAAACAGGCTGACGGGGAAGGTCACTCATACACACATGAAACAATGCAAGAACTAACGAACCAAATAATGTGTTATTGTCTCTAAATCCAAAAGGATGCCAGAGAGGTAGTTCCTAATCTATCAGATTAAATCCACTCAGAATATATGCATTAAACATTTGTTTGAATGTTTGATACTTTCGGAGATACAAGTTAGAACAAAGTATGTGCCTTCTCTGAAAGCATTTTTAATTCCCGAGGAAGAAATCTAAGTCACAGATACTTCCCAAGCAAGGAACAAGGTGGCAAGTGCTGTCCCTGCAGTAAGAAGATGGCGCATTTGGAGAGACTCATGAGAGTGACGGTTTCTGAGTTGGTCTGTAATTGGAGTGAGGTGGGTCCTGGGTCCGAGAATTAAGGGAAAGAGGTGAGAGGAAGAGGAAGCTCAGAGAGCAAAGGGAAGGGCAAGTTCGGGGCACACGGGAGGCAAGGCACGCAGACCAGTTTGGCCAGAATATGAAGTGTGCAATCTAGAGGAGAGAATGAATGATAAGGCTGAAAATGTGGGTGGAACTCAGACGTGGGAATCTTTGAGTGCTAATGTGAGGAGTTTAAAAGCCATTGTTTACCATGAAGAACCTCTTGTAAATCTTTTAATTGGACAGTGACAGTGATGAAAGGCAGGAGGCAGGAGGACCACCTGGAAAGAGCAGCCGGGAAGAAGGTCTGAAGGCTGCACGATACTCAGGTGAGCAGTGGACGGCTGTGCTGTGGAGCAGGTGGTGAGACGAGGAGGAAAAGGGGAAGGAAGCCCCTACAATAATTCAGCGAAGGCGTCCTGAGTATCCTAGGCTCTGCGACAGTAGAAAATGAGATGTGCGCTCAGGACAGTGACACAGGGCTGGGGAAAGGAGCCCAGGTGAACAACGACTTCAGGGGACGGCGCGCGAGTGACGCAGACGCAGTCTGCGGTGCTCCGAGGTGACAGCTTCCCGGGGAGCGCAGCCTCCTGCGCCTCAAGATCGCGTCTATCACGGGTAAATCACTTACAAATAAGTCATTGTGATTTACATTCTGGCTGTATTAGATCTGAAGTAGACAGCCTTGAGGTGTGACTCTGGGGATGGTCATATTTTTCATGTATTTTTCACAAGACCCTACCACAGCAGTACGGTGCCTTCAGTGTGAGATCTCAAGAGGTCCTCTCCGTAAGAAACTGTAAAAACTTATTCATGCAACAGATGTTTATTGAGGAGCTATTCTGGGCCTTGGGATATAGAAAAGTAACATGGGCCGTGGTTCCATCTAAAAAGATGTGCAGTTAGTTGTGTCAGGACAAGAAAACCAACACATGAGAAACTGCGGATGCCTCTTTGTCCACAAAGACATTGCGTGGGAAGGAACGTTACCCCTTTATTCACTCGCTGGACTGATGAAACTATAATTGCTTGGATTTCTATAGCATTCTACTGCTGAAAGAGTATTTTTTACACAGATGATGCCTTTACTCCTAACAAATCTGCCGAACAGGCGCTGTTAGCTCTGCTTCATAAACGCACAAACTGAAGTTAAGTTTTAATACTTGACACAAAATAGTGGTGAAAACAAATTCCCCCCAGATTGCCAGCGGCATGGAGTCTACTGAGTGACCCTGGAAGATGGACGACTCGCTGGTCCTGGCCTGGAGGAGGTGGACACAGTCGTGAACTAGGTCACGCCCCCTGACCTCTAGAGGTTTCTGACCAGGGGTAAGCCTTGGGTGAGTGTCTGCTGGAAAAATTCATCAGTGAAGGAACGAGGCGGTTATTGATAAGCTAGGCCATCGTGATCTTGACGGTCCAGAGCAAACAGGCCACACGGTTTTCCGGGGCCTTCCTCCTATGCAGAGGGCCTGGGTAGAGGGCGACCCGGCCGAGGGAAAGGCACAAAGGTCCTGGGAAATGCGTCCAGCGGGGAAAGGAAGGCGCGCTCCCTGGGCGGAAGGCAGTTCCCCTAACTCAGCCAAACTCCTGCTGGCCTCGGTGTACCCGCCTCCCGCCGCCCCCTCCCAGGGGTGCGCTGGGGAGGCATTCACGCGACGCGGCAGCCACGCGGGCAGGCCACCAGCGCCTGGACGGCGGTCGCGGGAGCCGGGGGCTGCTAGGGCCAGGGGCGGAGCCCGGAGGCGGGGCGGGGCCGGGACGCCGCGGCCTTTTCCCGGCTACGGGAGAGCGCGGAGCCCGCAGCGCCGGGCAGCGCCGGGCGTGAGCGCGCGAGCGGAGCTGCCCCCGCCCCCGTGCGCCGCGTTCCATACCCATGGGCCCTGCGCGCCCCTAGTCCGCGAGCGCGGCCTGCGGAGCCTCCCAGGAAAAGGGGAAGGTAGGTACCCGCTCTCCCCGGAGCGACGCGGCCCTGCGCGGGGGTCCCCAGCTCGCGCTCCCGGAGCTGCCCGAGGACCGGAAGCCCCGAGAGGAGGCGGCTGCCTAACGGAGGGACGGGCGCTGGCAGGAGCTGCTCTCGCGCAGAAGAAGGGGCGGGCGGACCAGCAGGGCGCGGTAAGCCCTGGGCAGGGTGAGAGCCGGGCATCGCCGGGGGCGGGGGCACCGGCGACGCTGGAGCTTGCGCGCGCCTCCGGGTCTCCGTTGGCCATGGGAATGACGCGACTTGTCTCTCTGTCCGGGAATCTTGGATAGAAAATCTGCTCTCCAGGCCAACATGCGTGGGCGTCAGTGACTGTGCCGGCGGCTCCCCTGGGCCTTGAACCGCGGCGCTCGGTCCTGGTGCCGGCATCTCACGCCAGCGCTGCCCGCTGGAGCTGCGGAGGCGGGAGGGGACCTTTCACAGGATTCCTCAGCAGCCCGTGAGCATACTCGGTGGAAAAGTAACGTTTCGCAGCTGTCAGCCGTATCTGGGGTATTAGAGAGAAAGAAGGCCCGATGTCACAGCCTTAATCAAGATTCTGATGTCATTTCATGAAATGGAAATTAGTTAATATACTCGTAAAGATGAAATTTGGAAGGATCGAAATTCAGTGGTTTGATGATCACCAAGTAGTCATCAAACCTACACTTACCAGAATAAGAAATCCGTGTCACTTGTTTTTTTTGCATTTTAATAAAAAGACTCAATTTGCAAATAAACCAGAAGCATTGTTCAATATTTCTTTAATTAAACAATTTAACTCAAAATATTTATGAAGGTGTAGTTTTGACGATAATGACAGTTTTCCGTTCCTAGGAGACAGTTTCTTTATATAAACAGGAAACAGTTATGGTTAAACATGACTTACACAAACAAGAATTTATTTTAATATGTTGTTATTTCATGGTCAGATATTTATATGTAAAAGAGAGGATTATATTGTATTCGTTCAGGATTTACTCAATATGGTTTCTGTTGTGCATTTCCCCTTAGGCGTTTTTGCCAGTTGTACATTCATGTAGTTTAGAAATATATTTAATTTCAAACACTGCTTATTACCTAATTTAAAGATACATAACTAGAAGGGATGGGAATTGAATCCTGCAGAAGACAGTTTCAGTTTTTGACAATCATAATCACAGAAATGTATTTCTATTTAAATACTGCTCTGTATTTAAATAGAAATACAGCTATTTTAAGACAGGAAAAGAATTTTCTTTCCATATTTATCAAGTTCTGAAAATAATTCAGAATGTAGAAGTACAGTTTCATTTTGAAAATACTGCCTTGACAATATATAGAAGGCTTCCATGAGCTATGTAAGTAGTTTATTTTTTAATCTATGAAAATATGACATATACTTTATTACCTAGGCCACATGTCTTTATTGACTTTAGAATTTTTTTCCTTGGTAAGTGCTAACTCTGGGACGTTGTGTTAGTATTTTCTGGAACACGCATGGAAGTTGTTTCTTTGATGAGAATGTCTTTTGACTGTGAGTCCAGGTTGGGTCTTGAATTTAAAGTTAAGGACATGTGGAAACTAGGCGCTTGAAATTGCAGTGCCTTTCCTTTCCAGAAGATTTAAATAAGGAATGTCATTAATATTTAAGTAGTTGTAAGAGGCATTTTAAAAGAACAGAAAATTTTTTTACTTCATTAATCATGAACTTTACATACATATACATACATTCACATACACACACATATATAATATATACACATGAATGGGAAATAAACATTTCCCATGTAATGTAATACATGTAAGACATGTAATAGCCACATGCTGTCCTTAATATATTAATTTAATTTAATAGTTACAACTCTAATACATGAACCTAAGTCATGTTGGAGGATTTTTGAAACACATGTGAGGAATTCTGCTAACACTGATGAAGAGAATTTGATTCTCCTTTTGACCTTTTTAAATCTGAGCCTGTGACCTGTTCCACCATTCAAAAATTAGCACAACACAAAAAACACACAGGCATCTTTCACACACGAAAAAAGTCAAATCATTTTAAATCTGATGAATCAATATTTAAAGTCAAGCATTTACAATTCTGGAAAAGGTCAACATGCTCTGTCTGTTGACTACAGGCTGATTAAGCATGCCCACCAGACAGCTGCTGATGTCATGAGAGAGCCAGAAACAGTTTAACCATTAAGTATATTTTTCTTATGGCAGCTGATTTTTAAATGTTCATAGCCTTTTTAAAGTAACCCTAAAGAAAAAGAACAGTAAATCAGTGTGAACACAGTTTCTTTTCACGATTTACTCGTTGAGCAGTGAGTTCATTCATTGTATTTTGTCTAAAATGTTTACATTGAAAAGTAAGATGTTTAAACAGTATTGGGTTATCTTCTAGCTCACACATCATAGAATATGTACCTTTTAAACTGAAGTTTTAAAACCTGGGTTTTAAAAAGAACAGCTATCCATCAGCAATTCTCTAAGACAAAGGAGCTTAGTATATCTCCAGATTAAATGTTACTTTGCTCTTCAGTGGGTTTGGAAAGATCTAATAGGAGGAGAGTCTAAAGGAATGGAGGCTACTTATACTGGAGAAGAACATTACCAATGTTAGGAACAGTGGTTTTGGAATCTATCCAGACTTCTGAAATAAAAATTTAAACAGCTGTGTTTTAGACATGGTGGTGCACAGTACTCTTAAGATAGACTGCCCATGTTTGAGGTCCCCTTAGTCCTTGAAGCTACAACTGTTCTTTTTGTATTTTAGGATAGAGAAACATTTATGAATTTTGGGGAAAGTACTTTGGTTATAATATGCCAACATATAATATAATATGTTGATTGAACATGTTGAGAAAATTGACTGATTTTCCTAAGTCAAAGTAAGAGTACAACTGAGAGAAATAAAAAGAATTAACCTCAAAATACCCTATCCTAAGTTAAGGTCAGTTAAAAAGAATAATAATTATAGAGCCTGACAGTGAGTGGTTCCTAATGTTTTTGAGCTTTAGGAAAACTGAACATACTGTATTTGTCAACAGAACATTGTAAAGCTTGTAGAGTAATAGAAAATATTTCATGATTAGAAAAAGGGAAATAATGCTCATTTCCCAGCCCCCAATATGTATATCCTTTTTACTGCATGCCTTTGTGAGCCTCCTCAGCTACAGAAAGGACTGCCAAATGCATGATGCAGGGAGAACAATTTTCACAATATAGTGAAATTGAAGCCTAAGATACAGAGTAGCTAGAGGCTAAGGGCATTGTCCTGTTTGGAAATAGGCATACCCTAAATTTCTAATTTCTTATTCTCTTGCCTGTGGGCTGACATTGCTAGGCCATTCATGATTTTGTTCCACCATTAAAATGTAAAACGCTGTATGTATAACATTGGCTTTATTTCAATACTGATTTTATAAATTGCAAGCCTGCCAGTTTACTTTAATGTTGATTTTTTTTTAAGTATTTAGTTTATTGCATACTGGAAAAGTGTATGAGTTCAATGTAGCATCATTACGTAATGGTAGTACAGTTTTATTAAATGAAAACCATTACCTATTGTGTGTACTGCATGTTGGGTAGTAAATCGAATAGCTTTCAAGGATTAAAAAATAATTCTGAAAAAAATATCCAGATTATTTGAATTACTCTAAAATTCATATATTTTGGTCATTTACAAGGTAAAGAATTAAGAGCATTACTCAGGAAGTTTACTGAGTTGCTAAAATTAGAAAGATAAATACCAGATTTTCCTCAGAGATCTTTGCCAATATTATATAGCACTACACTCAAGTAATGAGGTCCTGATCTGAATTGTGTTCTACCAACGTAATTTTTATTTCAATCTCAAGTTATAGTTACAGCTGCATGTATTTCCACATATATTATTTTAGCCCTTACAACAGCCCTAAGAGGTAAAATATTATCTGTTGATTTCTTTACTCCTTGAGCATATTTTGGGCACATATTTTGGGTGATTTACAGTTCTAGAGTGAAATCACAATTCTAGTCTGTAAGTCTTCAAACCCTTAGTGGTGATAAAATGAAGGAAGAGAGCCCTGTGTGACAACAGTGAGTGGTGGGGACTGGGGCACCAGGACATACATGTTCTTCTGTACATGGACCACTGAGGCTTGGCTCTGGCTCACGTTGCTTTGATGTGGCACTCACGGTTGCCAGATTTTCTGATTTTTCAAGAAAACTATTTTGAATATTGAAAACCTACCTTAAAAAATGAAGGGCTGCAGTGACTGAAAAAAACAATGCCACTGGCCAGATGTAGCACAAGGGCTACCAAGAGGGAAAAGTAACCAGATAATAATGCCCTGAGATGGAGGTAATTCCGGGGTGCTATGGGAACACAAAGAAGAGGTGCCCATGCTAGATTTAGGGATACCCCAGAACTTTGACAGTCAGTAGGGGGCCGGCATGATAGACGAAGGAAGGCACAGTGTGTAGGAAGACGCCCAGCCAAGGCAAGAGAGGTCGCATTGAGGGAGCTGCCGGTTGCAACGGCCTGGGAGGTTTGGGATCCGGAGCTGCTCCCCCTATCGGCGGGCCTGCAACTGCCGCCCCTTTGCCTGCTGACGCACCAGCTCAGGTTTTCATGGTTTGGACAAACAAGTGGAAGAGGTGAGCATTTCAGCATCTGTTGGTTTTATCCCCTTTAGAGGATGGCAGATTTACACCCATCCCTATTAATTACCATTCATTCAAATGAGCAGGCTGAGCAGCTTGGGTTGATAAAAAGCCACTGTCTGTGCAGCTGGACAGAATGTTGTGCAGCTCTTTGGGCTCCTGCCTCTGCTTTGCGCCCGGTTCTCCCGATACTGCCTCTGCTCTGCGCCCGGTTCTCCCGATACTGCCTCTGCTCTGCTCCCGGTTCTCCCGATACTGCCTCTGCTGTGCGCCCGGTGCTCCCGATACTGCCTCTGCTCTGCGCCCGGTTCCCCGATACGGTCACCCTGCTCACTACTGTTGAATAGCAGATAGTGAGGCAGAAATTCCAAACTCCTAGAACACAGTAAACCAGGATCATTAGTCTTCCCCTTATTTTTCAGCTAGGGGCGTTTTCTCTGCACATGTTTTACAAAACTGTTTGCTAGGTTGTTTGTAGATGTAATCTAGTCTGGATATTTTGGCAAACTATGAAAATTCCACTGGACTCACTTCATAATCTCAATAATTTGTATATCTCTTCTTAGATAAGTCGTCCCCAAATAAACAGAACACCAAAGGGCCAGATAGAAAAATGTATTTCTTTTCTACCCTGAGTGCCCAGAAGTTAAAAGCAATTTCAGTAAATACCATTTCATGGCCTTATTTTTATTTTTTATATTATTATTTACATTCTTGTTGTTTCATTAAATTTTCCTTCTTTTTATGAATGCCAAGGCATTTCATAAGGTGTTTCTTTTTATTCCTGGAAACTCACAGTCACACTTACAACACCCCACCAGCTAAATTGTTTATTTCTAAATACTGCCTGGCCAAGCTATATTAAAAGGGGATCTCACCACCCCTGCTAAACTGTAAGCTCCTTAAAGGGCAACTTGTAGGGTTCTGCCCTAACTTAATACTGCCTCCTTTCAGGTGCCTAATAACTGTTTATTCAAAACATGTTGCATAAATAGATAAATCATTAAATGTATTATATTGTTACATAATTTTGTTTTTTTTGTCAATGTAGGCCAACTGTGCCAAATGGAAGGGGTCACTGGGTGCTGCAGTGTAGTTTGATATGACCCTAAGTCACCCTGGCAGAACGGTGGGGAGCCACGTTTAGGGTCACCAGGCAGGAATTTGACTTAGTTTCCAACATCTGTATTAAATGTGTCCTTTGACCCACGGTTGTCTCTCACGTTGTGTAGGGCTGAATATCTACTTTAGGGCTGGTAGTAAGGGGAAAAAAGTTATACTTATTATAAAGCCTTTACACAGTCCTTGACAGTATAAATGCTGAGTTCAAACTTTGACTCTATCCTGGTCTTTGAATACTTTCTGCTGGCCAGTAGGTCTGGAAGCTGCTTGATTGGGACCATCAGATCATGTCTCACATTTGTCTGTCAGATCACAGGCTTCAAGGACTGTTAACATACATTGAATCATTTGATTTTCAATAATATTAACAAGAGCAGGCACTGCTAACCCTTAGCACTCATTATGTGCCAGAAACAGTTTGCATCAATTAATTCACCTGTACATGCTCTATATCTATAAAACACATGGATTCCGCACAGCAGTCTCAGGGGGCAGGTATTACAACTATGCCAAATTTAGACCTTAAAGAAACAGACTCAGTTAAGTACCTTGTCCAAGTTCACATTCCAGTAAAGTGGTGTTTTCAGTAACAACCATGACAACAACCTCTGCCACCATCATTGGTGTAGTTTGGGCCAGGCACTGGTTAAGCACTTTATATGCATTATCTCAGTTAATCCTCCCAATACCCCTGTGAGATAGGTTCCGCTTTTCCCTGTTGATATGTAGTCTCCAAGTGACATTGCCAAGAAATTGGACTGCAACCTAGGTGTTCTGGCTGCCATTTTCCCCCTGACAGTTCACAATAGAAGACAGGCTCTTTTTACCCATATTGGGCTTACATGCTGAAAACTTTTCAAACCTGGACTCTAGATCAGCCCACTGCTGTCAGGACCATCTACCCAGTCTCAGTTATTTCCCAGCCTGTTGGTACAAAACACCAGGCTTAAAGACAAGTGATGTATTTCAGTGGCACATTTCCATCTTCAGCCCCAAATGTGAGAAATCTATTGTAAATAACTGCTTGCATTTTTTACAGTGACTTAGGATGTTTAAAAATATATCCCTGTATCATTTATTCCTGTCTCCTAGCCTGAGGCACTTAGTGCCATGAAGATAAAATAAGATATATCTGAAATAAAATGTTTATTCTGTTCACCACAGAATTCAGTCAGTTATTTGCAATGAAATCTCAACATGTTTTACTCAATATATTCTTCATTTGTTTATGCTTCTTCATTCATTAATTCAGCAAACATTCATTTATCACCTTTATGTGTCAGGCACTATGCTAGACACTGGGAATACACCGAGCAATAGGGGCGGTCCCTACTTTAAAGTTGCAGATAATGTGTTGAGTAAAACTGATGTACAAATAAGCATAACTGTTGTACAATATGAAAAATACTGTATGTGAATGTAAAAAGGGCTAGAGGGCCACAGGGAGCAAGTCTATTCACTGTGCTTGGTTGTGGACAGCATCTCTGCAGGGTGACGGTTGAGTTGGTTCTTGGAGAGATTCTGGAGGAGAAAGGCTCTCCAGACCAACGTTACAGGCTGTGCAAGAGGTCAAGATCACAGGAGCTCAGGAGACACATGTATTGGGAAGGCTGAGCTGGATGGCCAGCCAAAGCAGTGAGCAGTGATGAGACTGGTGGGACAGCCAGTGAGCTTATAGAAGGCATAGGTGGCCAGCTAAGGAGTCTAGAAGATGATTCACAGGGACAAACGCATTCAAATGACTCAATTCAGCATGCGTGTTGGGAGAATAACACAACTCAGGATGAATGTTACAGATCCATTACTTTGTACCTTGTCATCTAAAAAAGTCTATGATGCAAAATCCATAATACTTTTAATTTTCTCATTTTTTTTAGTAGGGTTTATGTTTTCCTTTAATTACATCACCTCTTTATTTATTTTTCTTTTTTTTCTTTTGGTATCATTAATATAAAATCACATGGATTAAAGATGGAGACATGAGAGGTGAGACAGAGACCTCCTCCTAAAACCACACATAATACAAAAATATAATTAATACAACTAATCCTGAAAGAGCAACAGGAAAGAAGGCTGCACCAGACTGCTTACACCTGCATAAAAGAGCAGACCTCACTGAACAGGGTAACATAAAAAAGCTGTGCCTGGCGGGACCCAAGCCCTTCCCCAACCCCAGCTCACTGACAGGAGGAAGAGAAACAGAGCAGGGAGGAAGTGGAGGCCTATGAAAATACTATGAAAATCTATATGCTAACAAACTGGATAACCTAGAAGAAATGGACAACTTTCTCGAAAAATACAACCTTCTAAGACCGACCCAGGAAGAAACAGAAAATATAAACAGACCAATTACCAGCAGCAAAATTGAATCGGTAATCAAAAAACTACCCAAGGTGGGTGGGGAGTGTGGGAGAATGGGACTGTGGGGTATTATGTTTAGTACACATGGTGTGGGGAATCACGGGGAAAACAGTGTAGCACAGAGAAGGCAAACAGAGAATCTGTGTCATCTTACTACACTAATGGACAGTGACTGAATTGGGGTATGAGTGGGGACTTGATAATATGGGTAAATGTAGTAACCACACTGTTTTTCATGTGAAACCTTCATAAGAGTGTATATCAATAATACCTTAATAAAAATAAAAATAAAAAAACTACCCAAGAACAAAACCCCTGGACCAGATGGATTCACTGCTGAATTTTATCAGACACTTATAGAAGACAAAATACCGATTCTCCTTAAAGTTTTCCAAAAAATAGAAGAGGAGGGAATACTTCCAAACTCATTCTATGAAGCCAGCATCACTCTAATACCAAAACCAGGCAAAGACACCACAAAAAAAGAAAACTACACACCAATATCCCTGATGAACATATATGCAAAAATACTCAACAAAATATTAGCAAATCAAATTCAAAAATACATCAAGAGGATTATACACCATGATCAAGTGGGATTCATCCTAGGGGTGCAAAGATGTTACAACATTCGAATATCCATCAACATCATCCACCACATCAACAAAAAGAAGGACAAAAATCACATGATCATCTCCATAGATGCTGCAAAAGCATTCAACAAAATTTAACATCCATTCATGATAAAAACTCTCAACAAAATGGGTATAGAGGGCAAGTACCTCAACATAATCAAGGCCATATATGACAAACCCACAGCCAACATTATACTTAACACCAAGAAGCTGAAAGCTTTTCCTTTCAGATTGGGAACAAGACAAGGATGCCCACTCTCCCTACTTTTATTCAACATAGTTCTGGAGGTCCTAGCCATGGCAATCTAACAACACAAAGAAGTAAAAGGCATCAGATTGGCAAGGAAGAAGTTAAACTGTCCCTGTTTGCAGGTGACATGATATTGTACATAAAAAACCCTAAAGACTCCACTCCAAAACTACTAGATCTAATATGTGAATTCAGCCAAGTTGCAGGATACAAAATTAATACACAGAAACCTGCTGCATTCCTATACACTAACAATGAACTAGCCGAAAGAGAAATCAGGAAAACAATTCCATTCACAATTGCATCCAAAAGAATAAAATACCTAGGAATAAACCTAACCAAGGAAGTGAAAGTCCTATACCCTGAAATCTACAGGACACTCCTAAGAGAAATTAAAGAGGATACTAATAAATGGAAATTGATCCCATGCTCTTGGGTAGGAAGAATTAATATTGTTAAAATGGCCATCCTGCCTAAAGCAATGTACAGATTCAATGCAATCCCTATCAAAATACCAACAGCATTCTTCAGTGAACTAGAGCAAATAGTTCTAAAATTCATATGGAACCACCAAAGACCCCAAATAGCCAAAGAAATCCTGGGAAGGAGGAATAAAGCAGGGGGGGATCTCGCTTCCCAACTTCAAACTCTACTACAAAGCCACAGTAATCAAGACAATTTGGTACTGGCACAAGAACAGACCCATAGACCAGTGGAACAGTAGAGAGTCCAGATATTACCCAAGCATATATGGTCAATTGATATATGATAAAGGAGCCATGGATATACAATGAGGAAATGACAGCCTCTTCAACAGCTGGTGTTGGCAAAAGTGGACAGCTACATGCAGGAGAATGAAACTGGATTACTGTCTAACTCCATACACAAAAGTAAACTGGAAATGGATCAAAGACCTGAATGTAAGTCATGAAACCATAAAACTCTTGGAAGAAAATATAGGCAAAACTCTCTTGAATATAAACATGAGCAAATTATTCATGAACATATAGTTTGATATAGTCCCACTTGTTCATTTTTGCTTTTGTTTCCCTTGCCCTACATGAACAAATCTAGTAATCACAGTGTTGTTCATGTAAGTGTATATTAATGACACAAAAAAACCAACAAAAAATAAAATAAATAAAATCACATGGGCAACATTGTGATTACTAGAGTCCCTCTATTATCAAGTCCCCACCACATACCCCATTATAGTCACTGTCCATCAGCATAGTAAGATGCTATAGAGTCTCTACTTGTCTTCTCTGTGCTATACTGCCTTCTCTGTACACCCCCCACGTTATGTTACATTACTGCTTTTAAATTAGAAACTTTTCAATGTAAAGAACCACATAATTTACCTTTTTCCCCAAGAACATTATACATACTTTTTTCATTATTAATGAAACATTCACATTATAAGGAACTTTTAGGAAAAAGGGGGGAAATTCACCATGGATGCCATAGTATGAACCTCACCATTGATAATATTTTGGCATATTTATTTTGGTACATAAAACAAGTGAATCTTCTGAAGTCAAAACCATATTGCCATGCCTTCTAATTTGGTGTGCATGTCAGTGATGGCTTTTATAAGAGGATAACTACCATATTTCTCCACCTTCCAAAGTAATTAGTACAGTATCCCAGGAGAAAATTCTGTACAAACTAGTTCCTTGATTCTGGTATGCTCCGATTCTCTTTTTTCCTTATGTTTTGTGTAAATGCTTTGGTATTTATGCCTTTTATTTCATATTGGTTTAATCCATATAGATTTTATGTTTTTATTTTTAAATCTTAGCACATTAAAAAAAATTCAGGACTATGTCGAGAAGAAGATAACCAGAAGCATACCTTTCAGGGATTATGATTTTACCTTCTGACCCAATCCTGTGTCTGCACTAACCATAAGCCACATGGCTGGGTACTTGCTGGGTGATTTTGAGATATTCAAGGGGAAGAAAAAGGCTATGACTAAGAAGCTGGAAAAACAAAATTCATCAAAATGGGTCATTCAATCAACAAACATAAAAATGACTTTTTCGTTACCCTGATAGTTGGACTGGCTCAGGTGGCTGGAATGATCATCTGAGTCGTGCAGCTCCAGGCTTCCTTCAAGGCTCACCCCTGGCTGGCTGCTTGGCCAGGAGTGGAGACAGTAGCGTGCCCAGCCCGGATGCCTTTGTTATTGTTGCTGTTTTTCCTGAGCTCTTTGGCCCACGGTTTGGCTCTCAGCTCCGGTTTCTGAGTAATCAGATTATCTGCTTTGGGTCTTTGTTAGTTTTGGAAGATTCAACTTGAAAGGGAAACTGACCCCTTGTTTTGCTCCCTGATATATGGAGCCACCAAATGAGTCTTCACTTCTTTCTTTTTTCTTTTTTGAATAAATCTCTCCTCTTGACACTGTGTGGATCTGTGGGGCAAAAACCCAAACATACTTGTTTCTACAATATAGATCATTTGTGGTGAAGATAAAGAGGTTTGGTGTATCTGTTATTGAACTGTTAGGTTAGTGCCTCCAATTTCATCACTGGTAGATTATTTTTAGATGTTTTTAAATGAATGCTTATTTTTCTCCTAATAGATCAGAAGTTCCAGATGTTAGCCGTGTCTGCTTCTTAGTGGAGCTCAAGTTTCAAGATCTAAGCATACTGAGCAAACTGTTTGCAGGGTATGTGACACAGGGACACAGGAACCAGCGTACCTGGGTTTCATCCAGTTCTGCCTCTCACTAGCAATGTGACCTTGGTCAAGTGACTCAGCGCTCCCTGAGACTCACTTTCAATGGGGATAATGATAGTATCTACCTTCTAGAGTTGTGGAGATTAGGTCCCTTGTCATGGCTTCCCACTGTGCCCTGCCTTTCTCTAAAGTTTCAGTTGGCAAGCCAATAAAAGAATTTTTTCAATTCTCTTACTTTGTATTGACACTTGAGGTTTAAATTATTCTTACTTCCTTTCATTTTACTAGGAAATCCATATCTAACATACCAAAGATTTTATTCTTATATATGAAGGTAGACCACATCTCCTCTGTTCTTTCTGTGCAATATTTAATTCTCTACTCTATTCTTATAATTTCTACTTAAAAGAATCTGTATATTCTGAAAAATTAACTTAATAAAATTATTAAATCTATTTCTACAAATCATTGCAACATGTATTGTTTAATTATATTTTATATGGTACTGCTGTTTATTCTACATATATTACAATGGCTGCTGTAGTTTGTTATGAGGACAGCAACCTTCATTAGGGAAGAGACTAGTGATGATATTACTAACAGTGTCAAAATACCTGTGGATAGAGAATTTTCCTTGACAGAACAAAATATTGATATTCTTTCTAAAAAAATAACACATATATGTGGAAATAAATATTTAAGAAACATGAAGTGTCAGAATAAAAATTTGCAGGATTTAATCAGAGTAAATAATGAGGTAGTTTTCTATGAATAAATAGCTCATCCTAATAAGCTATTTATCCTGAAAATAAATACAAAAGACAAGAAAAATATAAAAGTGTTCCAAATTAGTAGGTTGAATCATGATAGGTTTAGCAAATGCTGCAAAACCCTCACTTATCCAAGATTTAATGAAATAAAATAAAAATATTTTATATTAGTTTGTGTACATGTATGTATTTACCACACTCATACATAGGTATATACATATGGAGAGTAAGTTTAAAGTACATAAGAACTTAAAAAAAGTTATAAGTGCCATTATAGTCCAGTTATTGTGAGGAATACCTGTAGATAGAAAGTAAATAGGAACAGATCAAAAGGGAACAAAATAAGAGAAAAACTTATTTTAAAATAGATGAGAAGGCAGACTGTTACCAAGGAGAAAGCATACGGTTCTGAGGATGAAACAAAGTTAAGTAAGCAGAAAGAGGAGTTTAAGAATAACTAATGCTTTTGGAAATATTTAAGAGGATAATTCATCTATATAAAGGAATTCCTTAGAAGTCTGGCAATTAAAAGCTGGTCATTTAAATTGAAAACAATAGTCTGAATAGCAGAATGGACCTGGTTGAAGAGGAAAATACAGGGTGGGCTTGAAATCTATCAAGAGAATCTCTCAGAATGCAGAGCTAAACACAAACAAGAAGGAAAGTGTGAGAGAAAAGTTGAGAGAAATGAAGAACACATAAAGAAGTTTCAGCATAAATGTCAAAAGTGAGTCCCAGAAGGATGAAAGAAATAAATGGAAATAGAGTAAATAATAATAAAAGTTGTAATAGAAGTAACACTCTACTGCCAAAGGAAGAAATGAGGTTTTAGCTGAAAAACATGTGTGAAACAATGGTAAAATCTCAGAACACCAAATGTTATTGCCTGAATTGTGTCTGTCCTGCCCCTCCCTACCCCCCTGGAAAATATTTATACCTTGGGAGCTTCCTCCCTAGGAGCTCCGGATGTTACTATATAGGGCTTTTAAAGTGATTAAGATAAAATGAGGCTTTTGGGTGGTAAACCAACAGGACTGGTGTCCTACAAGAAGAGGAAAAGACACCAGGAGTGCGTGTTCACAGAGGAAGGACTGTATGAAGACACAGTGAGGAGATGGCCATCTGCAAGACAAGGAGAAAGGTCTCAGAAGGAAACAAACCTGCAGAGACCTTGATCTTGGACTTCTAACCTCCAAAACTGTGAGAAAATGAATTTCTGTTGTTTGACACTCAGTCTGTGCTATTTTGTAATGGAAGTCTTAGCAATAGCAAACTAATGCACCAAAGATGAAAAAATTATTCTAAAAACATGTAAGGAAACACAGGCTACATAACTAAGAATAACTACAACTTAATATTCAATTTCATTTGAACATCACTTCTACCTTTAGTATGATCACTTAAGAATAATTATTGTAGTAACATTCGTATTTGTTTCCCACTGTCCATTCTCCTCAACCTCTCTGCAGTCAATTCTTCACAATTATCCACTCTGTGGATAAAGTTATCTTTTGCAAATAAGATCATGTAATTCTCAAAACCTCCAATGGCTTTCCATCACATTCAAAATAAAATCTGAAGAATTTATCATGCCTTATTTTTTATTTCTGTTTCCCCCCTTTTTATTCTTTATCCATTCTAGCCTCATTGCCTTTTCAGTCTCTGGAACACAAGTTCGTTGCTATCTAACACAGTGTTTCTCAGACTTAGCTGACCACTGGAAGCACCTGTGAACTTTTAAAATATCGATGTCTGGGTTCCACTCCCTAGATCTTCAGATGAAATCAGTCAGCTATGCAGCTGAGGTGTCAGGAATTTTTAAAGCTCTCTAGGAGGCAGTAATGGTCATAACAAGTTTAAGAATCATCATTTTAAGGAATGTTCCCTTGTTGCCTCAGTTTAGAACCCATTTTCCTGTATCTTTGTCTGGCTCTTCTCTTCCTTTCATTCAAGGAAGACCAAATGTCTCATCAAATGTCCTCTAATCAAATGCCATCTTCTTAGAAGCCTCTCTGACCATCATATATAAACCACCTCCCCACATGTCTTCACTCTCTAAACATTTATTCCACTTCTTTGCTATGAAAATCGATCTTCAATGTTCTGAGCAAAATACAAAGTTAAATAATATTAACCTGGGAGGGAGATAATTATAAAGAGATGCAAAAGTACAAAACCAAATAAGTGATTAATGAAAAATGCTCAAGTCAATACAGAAAGAGGATTAGGAAGTAGTATGCCTACAGTAGTAAAAGCTCTAAAAAGGCAGCAGAAAACCTGGGTTCATTAGTGTCTCTGAGCCTTGCTGTCCTCCTCAGCAGTAAATTGGGGATAATAATACCGTCTTTAAGTATTTTGATGCCCACTGCTCCACAGCTGTTAAACTAGTGTAGGGAAGATTTCTGGCACTTCATGAACCATGCAATGCTCTTTTTAAGTAAATGTAATTAGTCTGCTTGGGTTTCCATAACAACAGACCACAGACTGTGTGTTTATAAACAACAGAAATTTAGTTCTCATCATTCTGGAGGCTGGAAGGGCAATGTCAAAGTAATGGCAGGGTTGATTTCTGGTAAGACCTTGCTCCTTGGCTTGCAGAAAGACACCTTCTCATGTGTCTTCATGTGGCCCTTCCTCTGTGCACACATACTCCTAGGGACTCTTCCTCTTCTTATAAGGACACTAATCCTGTTGGATGAGGGCCCAGCCCTTATGACCTGATCTAATCTTAATTACATCTTTAAAGGCCAATTTCCAAATACAGTCATACTGTGGGCTATGGCTTCAACATATGAATGGGGAGGGGGAAAATTCAGTCCATAATAAGCATCAATTAAAGAAGAAGTTGAAAGCTTAAAAAATGCCTTTAATTATGAAGCTAAAATATGGTTATAAATATCAGCTTTATATTGACATCCAACATATATATTAAAATGGCAAGTATTTTCTTTTTTTATTAAAGAATTATTGATATACAATCTTATGAAGGTTTCACATGAAAAATAATGTGGTTACTATATTCACCCATATTATCTAGTCCCTCCCCACACCCCATTGCAGTCACTGTCCATCAGTGTAGTAAGATGCCAAAGAGTCACTACGTGCCTTCTCTGTGCTACACTGTCTTCCCTGTGATCTCCCCCACACGTGTATCAATCTGCCCCTCAATCCCCTTCTCCCTCCCTCCCCACCTGCCCTCCCCCACCCCTCCCCTTAGTCACTGCTAGTCCCTCCTTGGAGTCTGTGAGTCTGCTGCTGTTTGTTCCTCAGTTTATGCTTTCTTGCTATACTCCACAAATGAGGGAAATCATTTGGCACTTGCCTTTCTCTGCCTGGCTTGTTTCACTGAGCATAATATCCTCCAGCTCCATCCATGTTGTTGCAAAAGATAGGATTTGTTTCTTTCTTATGGCTGAATAGTATTCCATTGTATGTATGTACCATTTCTTTATCCATTCATCTACTGATGGACACAGGTTGCTTCCATTTCTTGGTTACTGTAAATAGTGCTGCGATAAGCATAGGAGTGCATATGTCTTTTTGAATCTGAGATCTTGTTTCCTTAGGGTAAATTCCTATGAGTGGAATTCCCGGGTCAAATGGTATTGCTATTTTTAGTTTTATGAAGAACCTCCATATTGCTTTCCACAATGGTTGAACTAGTTTACATTCCCACCAGCAGTGCAGGAATGTTCCCTTTCTCCACTCGCCAGCATTAGTTGTTCGTAGTGTTTTTGATGCTGGCAGTCCTAACTGGTGTGAGGTGATATCTAATTATGGATTTTATTTGCATTTCCCTGATAATCAGTGATGTGGAGCATCTTTTCATATGCCTGTTGGCCATCTGAATTTCTTCTTTGGAGAATTGTCTGTTCATCTCCTCTGCCCATTTTTTAATCAGGTTATTTGCTTTTTGGGTGTTGAAGCATGTGAGTTCTTTATATATTTTGGATGTTACCCCTTGTCGGATATGTCATTTACAAATATATTCTCCGTACTGTAGGATGCCTTTTTGTTCTGTTGATGGTGTCCTTTGCTGTACAGATGTTTTTTAGTTTGATGTAGTCCCATGTATTCATTTTTGCTTTTGTTTCACTTGCTCAAGGAGATGCATTCACGAAAAAGTTGCTCATCTTTATATTCAGGAGATTTTTGTCTATGTTTTCTTCTAAGAGTTTTATGGTTTCATAACTTACATTCAGCTCTTTGATCCATTTCGAGTTTACTTTTGTGTATGGACTTAGACAATAATCCAGTTTCATTCTCTTGCATGTAGGTGTCCAGTTTTGCTAACACCAGTTGTTGAAGAGGCTGTCATTTCCCCATTGTACGTCCATGGCTCCTTCATCATATGTTAATTGACCGTATATGCTTTGGTTTATATCTGGGCTCTCTATTCTGTTCCATTGGTCTATGGGTCTGTTCTTGTTTCCCTTCTCCTCTCTTCTCCTTACATAATCCATAAAGCCACCTATTACCACTTATTCCCAACCCCCAAAACCCATCCAGGACCCTTTTATTATCTTACCCGTGCTTATTTTATTCTCTACCCTTCACAATTGTTCTGCTAGAATCTCTCTCCTTTGCAGTAAATTCTCCTTCCTGTCTTGCTCAATTCCTTTCTTGTGTATCTATCAGAGAGGGGAAGGGGAATATTCTTTTATTCATTTATCCATTCTTTATAATTTATCCATTCTTAATAATGTAGATGAAATACTATGTTAGGTCCTGTGTATTACATACTTAAATGATTGGCTTCCTAGGAATTACCAATATTTTGGAAGATGGAGACAAGTAAAAAAATATTTCACTAGAGAATTATTAATGTCAAACTGTAAATAAGCACATCAGAGGCCTTCTAACTTAGGTTAGGAGGGTCAGAAAAATCTTTCAAAGGAAATGGCTTCTGAAATAAGACTTGAAAGATGAGAATGAATTAGAAGCCTGAAGAGGAAGCAGTGAGAGACCATTCCCCATAGAGGGAAGCACATGCCTGGAAGTCTGAGAGTGACTGACATTTGGAAGTAGTTCAGTGCTCCAGGATTTGATACCTGGCAAGAGATATTGGGATCATGAGCATGGATACAGACACTAAGGTATTATTAAGACATTTTAGTGAAGGAAGATGAGGGACACTAAATGAAGTTAGGCTGCAGGTATGTCCACCTTTAAGGTATGGAAGGGCCATTCACGATGCCATGTGTCAAAAGGATTGGAGTAGACTAGACTGGCTGTAGGGAGGCCAACTGTATATTGGTTGCATCAAAGGGGGTAAGTGTACAGGTAAAGATGTCAGGTGTTGGCAATACATACATGTGCTTTCCTAAGCACCAGAATTGTCTACTGATAGAATGGCTGAATATGAGTGAGTGTGTTAGCTCTCCTCCCAAGATGTTTGAGCAGAAGCTGCGTGATGTGTCAAGAGTCTTTCAAAAAGATTCTTGCATCACTTGCCTCTCAATCCTTTCAATTCTTAAGGTCCTTTTTTATATGCTTGACAGTTCTTTCACCAGATTTGTTGGTTTAAGATGTTTTTACACTCACCTCGATATGAATTATAAAATTGAGTGTCCTGAATTACAAAAGACGAAGATCAACTAACTGTGCCTCAAGAAAATATGGAGGGTAATTTGCAATCACAATATAGCTACGTCACGGGGAAGGCAGTACAGCACAGGGAAGACAATAATGGCCCCATAAGTTCTTACTATGCTGATAGACAGGGACTGCAATAGAGGGGGTGAGGACTTGATGATATGGGTGAATTTGAAACCACTGCCACTGTGTTATTTATGTGAAACTATAATAAGATCGAATATCAATGATACTTTAACAAAAAAGAAAGAGAGGAAGGCAGGGGGGGGAGGGAGGAAGGAAGGAAAATATGGAGGGTATACTAGGACAAGAGATGTGCTTGTGTAGAGGGCACCTGGTGTAGGGTTGGGATCAGGAAGGGGCCAGCCTCTCTCCAGGGGAGGATTTGTATAATTGGATGTGGGGAGTAATTTTGAGCAAGAAAGAGAGGCCAGAAGTTAGAAGGACTAAAAAGATAGGGTGAGGAGTTTAAAGTTTGTGTCATAAGTAGCGGAAAGTAAGTCTCACAAACAGAGTAGGGACATGATGAGAACAGGACTTTTGGGTAATAAGATTGGTAAGACATTTGAGACTGTGGAGATGGTAGAACCAGAGAAAGCAGTGCATGAATCCAGGCATCAGTGATGAGACTCTGGTATAATTACTATGAGGGAGAAAAAGTGGTAAGAGATGCATGGAAGACATTTTTAAGAAAACCTAAACAGACCTTGATGAGCATGGGGATATACAGAGGGGAGGAGGGGGAGGAGCCCCATGTTCCCCTCTTGCACTTGACTGAGCTGACGTGAAGCTACTCGAAGAGTTCAGTTAGCCCACTCTGTGAGAATGTACTTTCATTTCACAGTAGAAATATAAATATTACTCATTATGGGGTGCTGCCCCGGATCTCACTGGAGGGATGCAAAAGGATGGTGCACTGAATTATCTCCCTAAAGAACCTCAAAACTCTGATTCTGAAACACTTCTGGCCCCTACATTGCTGATAAGGGCCTCAGACCTCTACTACATTACTTACTGCTGATGGAAATAGATGTATGCCTATTTGAGTGAATAGGTGAGGGTGGTCAAAAATTACATACAATAAGTTTAAGAGGTTCCAGAATCCTAATAAATTTGTATAATTTGGTCCTTGGTCTATAGCTGCCCAACCCCTTGAGGGCACCTCTTCCCCTTTTATTTTGTAACTGTGTTTAGAGATCAACAATTCTTTCTCTCCCATCTCCTCCTATCTCTGCAGAACCTTCTAGGTTAGAGGACTTAGGTTAAGAGTAACTGAATAATAGGTGTGACCCCATCTGCTCATCCAAAGTGCTCTAGACACAAGTGGGTGATATTCACCTCCAGAAAATTTCTTCCTGGGCACCTGACATCTCAGTATCCTCAGATACAAATGTGAAAGGTGACATCTCCATTATTCGAAGGTCCTTGTTAAGCCCACTGAATGCATCCTTCATTTTGGATATTAAAGTTATAATTTCAAGAATTCCATGTTGTTCTTTTTCAGAGTTTCCATTTCTCTTTTGGTCACACATTTATTTACTTTTGTTTTTCAAGATCCTATTTCTTAAGTTTTTGTCTGGTAGTCCAACATTTTATGGACTATATTTCACTTAATTACATGCCTCTTTTGTTGTTTGTTTGTCTCATTAGGCACCTTGTAATTTCTAGTATATGTCAAGCAGTATATACAAAAGAATAGTAGGGATTGAAATAACACCCCCAGATATGAACTTGCTCATTTTCTTATCAGGCCTAATTTACACTTGAGCCGTGTCTCGGTTTCATTACACCCAAATTAGGTTCAGTTTGCTACTGGCTTCAAATGTGTCAAAGTGGGATTACAATTTTTCCTTCCATATAGATTGGGATCTGAACATTGGTAACACTGACACCTTTTATACAATGCAGCCCAGAGACCATCTTTCTCTTCCTTTATGTGGTATCTTCTGCTTGTGCAGTATAGCTGCCAGCTTCCGGTCTCACGGAACAACTGTCATTGTCCACTATCTCTGCTGTAGACTTCCTGCACTCCGTTCTCTCCATCCTCCTTCCCCGCTTCCAGGCTGCAGTGGGTGACTGCAACGCACAGGGTGAAGGCCTGCTGGGCCACAGACGGATGGATTTCCTATTTCCTACCCAAGCTCTGGCCAATGCAGGGCTACTGATGGGCACTCAGTGAAGGCCCTGAGTTTCTAGTGGTTTTGTTCTCTGCAGTCCTGTCCAACCAAGAGTTCAGCCGTCCATATATCTGCACTCGGGCAAGGCCCTTATGCCTGGGAGTGATCTCTAAGCTTATCTGCCATGTCCCAGCCTTCAGTGGACTTCTGCCTAGCCTTTTGGGAAAACATCTGCCTTGTGTTTGGACAAGATCCGAGTGTGATCTCTCTCAGCAAAAAATTTTTTTTTAATTCTCAGCATTTGTCAGGTTGCTGGCTTGCACTTTGGGAAGGCCGTGTCCCCAAGGGAAGGACTCATTTTCTGTATGAAGAAGAGTCCAGCTCCAGGCCAAAATCCTGTGTGTGATTCTTCAGGCCCAATCATAGGCAGTCAGAAAGCTTTGCCTGGCAGACCTCATGGCCGAAAGCTGCCCTCTCACACAGACTCAGTGAGCGGCCAGTGCATTCATTGAGGTCTTTGGAAGTAGTTGCCATTAAGAGCTAAGCATCCTCTTCTCGTAAGCGGCCTGAGGTGATCTCCAAAAACGGTTCACTATTCACTTGACCCAGATAACCCCACAAAATCATGCAAATCAAGAGGTTCAAATCTTCGTGTTCACATCAAGGGTAGGCATATCCGAAAAGCTACCCAGTATCTGAAGGGCATCCCCTTACAGAAGCAACGTGTGCCATTCCGGCGCTACAGTGGTGGAGTTGGTAGGTGTGCCCAGGCCACAGTGGGCATGGACACAGGGTCAGTGGCCCAAAAAGAGCTCTGAATTTTTACTGCACATGCTTAAAAATGCAGAAAGTAATGCTGAACTTAAGGGTTTAGCTGTAGATTCTCTGGTCATTGAGCATATTCAGGGGAACAACACCCCCAAGATGCGGTGCAGAACTTACAGAGCTCATGGTTTGATCAATCCATATGTGAGCTCTCCCTGCCACACTGAAATGATCCTTACTGAAAAAGAGCAGATTGTGCCTAAACCAGAAGAGGAGTTTGCACAGAAGAAAAAGATATCCCAGAAGAAACAGAAATTTATGGCCTGGGAATAAATTTCAACCTAAGATAAATGCAAATAAAACTAAAAGCAGAAACAAAAACAACGATCCAAGCATCCCCACGCACTCTGACTTGGCCCAGCCATGCCCTAACGCAGCTCTGTATTCCTAGCCCACTCCCAGGTGTGGGGGTGCGAGGTGGAGCTGAGACCCTGCTTGGGAGCCTCTGTGAAGGGGATCTTACCAGGCGGCCTCAAAGACACTCTCCTCTGACTCAGTGCACAGTGCTTTGCT
Organism: Smutsia gigantea; assembly: GCA_032199065.1. NCBI lineage: Eukaryota > Metazoa > Chordata > Mammalia > Pholidota > Manidae > Smutsia > Smutsia gigantea. Next base: position 47,082 of record JAVSCE010016176.1, read on the forward strand.
AATCTTAATCCTCACCCCTGTGGCTCCCCTGGCCCCCGGAAGCCTTTTGTTCAGGGCTCCTTGGCAGTGAGATGATCTTCCCATCTGTACTGATACATTGGACATTTCCTTGGTGCTGTACCATGGGAGAAATGCAACATCGCAGGAGCTGGCATCTATTCTGTTTAGCCTCTGGCTGTTCCTACAGCAGTGAATGGAGTAAAGAAAGCCTTGGCCATTACTTTCCATTTGGCTTGCTGTCTTAACTGACCACCCCAACGCCTGGCAAGCCTGCTCTGCGACACAGCCCTCCGGCACTGCCCTCAGCTTCCAGTGTACTATGAATTTGCTGATATCTGTGTAAGTTTGCTACGGCTGTCTAACAAAATACCACAGAGTGGGTAGCTTGAACAACAGGAATGTATTGTCTCACAGTTCTGGAGGCTTGAAGTCCAAGATCAAGGTGTTGGTGGGTTTGGTTGCTCCTGAGGCCTCTCTCCTTGGCCTGCAGAGGGCAGCCTTTACTCTGTCTCCTCGCAAAACCGTTCGCTGTGCAAGGAGCATCCCTGGTGTCTCCCTGTCGTAACCTTCCCTTTTGATAAGGACACCGGTCAGGTGGGATTGAAGCCCAGGCTTACAGCTTCATTTGAGCTTAATTACCTTTTAAAAGGCCCTACCTCCAAAATAAGGTACTGTATTCTAAGGTCCTGGGAGCAAGGGCTTCAACACCTGAATTTGGTTGCAGGGGGAGTTGGGGGACACAATTCACCCCATAACAATGCCTGTGAGAAAAAAGTGGATAGATGGGTACTGACTTGATCTGTAATGGGAGCTCCTTGGGATTCTAATCCAACATGTTGCCATTAAAAGTTTGTTAAAGGTGTGGCTGATTTTCCTGCACTCCCCTCTATTGCAGACTCCCTCTAATTCCATCAGTTCGCAGGAGATAAAAACAGTCACAGGTCTCTTCTTCCATGGAATGGGCTTGTCACTTCCTGGAATCCAGTTCACTTTAGTTTCTTCGCGTTCTGGCTCTGGTGACTTTCAGCTCGTCTAGACTGTTCTCATGGTCAGGGCAGAGGTGATATTCTCTTGCCATTTTTTACATCCTAATTGGAAACAAATGTCCTCCTGGTGATCTTTAAAAGCAACACTACCTATACACGCCTAGTGGAGTAACCTTTAGGGACTTCAAAGAAATCTTACACTTGAATCGAATTTTTTGATTGGTAATAGTATTGTGGAGCAATTCTGAAAATCATTTAGGTTTATTACAAGCCAGAACAAATGAGTAAATATGCTGATACTGTGGGAATCGGTGTCCTCACTGTGAGAGAAGGAAAAAAATGTCATGGGGAATGTTCTGATCTCTTGATACTTTTATTGCTGAGAGACAAAGACCATAGTATCGCTGAGAACAACTAACACCAGAGTTTGGTTTCTAAATATCAATAATCACTGTAATGACCCAGGGATTTTGAGAAATGGCTGATCCTAGGTCTGGCTGTGGAAAGAGTAAGATCCTGGCTCATACAGCTCTGCTGTAAATCAATAAGATGCTCAAAGACTAATGTGGGCATGTTAGGAGCACACAGGTACTCTTGGAGGGATTCATACTGGCTACATTGGTTTGTCATCTATCACCTAACTGAATGGATCCCTGTCAACTACTAACCAAGTTCATCAAAAGTTCATTTCAAAGATCAAAACCAAAACCCCACACACTGATGTTACTGATGGAAAGAAAGAATTATACATGTACAAAGAAGATAGATAGATGATAGATGGACAGATAGAAACAGATTTTAAATAAAAGGACAAGATTTAATGTGTAAAAGCCAAAACTCTCATTTTTACTCATGAGATTCAGCAGGATGACCCATGGAACATGGGCCTAAGGATCCTGGTCTGCACAAGAGGCATTGTCAGGTATGGCATTCTACTGGCTCCAATGACTTGTGTAAGTGGGATCATTTTTGCAGAAATAACCAAACACTTGTATGGAAAAATATTGGATCAGTTGTCAGGACACTAATTTACTGTCATAGAGGAAGGAGAATGGATGTTAGATTGTTTGCATCCAACAGAGGCAAAAATACAATTTATAAAGAAAAGAGAGGACGATCAAATGTCGGGGATCAGCCGGTTTTTATCCCGCTGGATAAATGCCTTGACAGGAAGCTATCAGAGAGGTCGCTCTGGCCATTCCTCTCTGGACCCAATTATTTGGGAGACTTCCTAAACATCCTGGAAGGTTAGTTGCTGAACAGTACACAGTAGGGCGTCTCTGGGCAGGGCCCTCATGTCTTTCTGTCATAGCTGAGGCAGGAGGGCAGCACTCCCCGTGCTAAGAGCATCAGACAGATGTACAGAAAGTTTGGAGTGCTGGCAAAAGTATGAAGAAAATGGGTCTCATTGCGTTAGAAAAATGCCTTGGAATATAGATTGGCACACCTCCTCATGAGGTGAAACCAAGAAAATACAAAGGGAAGCAGCTTCTAGCAGAGGTGGAGTAATAGATTAACCCTCCCACCTGAAGTCACTCTCCTTCAAAACAAAACAAGAACAAAAAGAAAGAGATAATATACATGAAATTATGCTTTTCAAGACCTGAAAATCAGGCCACAAAGGATAGCAACCCCTACGAGACAGCAACCAACAAAGTGAGACTTGTGCGATGGCCCCAGCTTTGTCAGAAGCAGAATTGTTTCCAGACTAGGCACAAGGAGGGGATCTGAGGCAGGTGAAGAGACTGCATGAGACGCTGAAGCTGACTGTCAGAGAGGGAGAAAGAGCCACAGTTCATGGGCCAAAGATCCAGTGAGGAGAGAGCTGGGCAGAGAGAGAATCCAGGAATGTGCAGAGGTTCCATTTCTAGCATTCAGCAGAGTACTGATCAGTGAGCTCACGCTTGTGAAGAAACTGCCTGAGGCCAGGGAAAGAAATATCTGAAGGGATCATGGAACAGGGCCTGGTATTCGCATAGGGCAGCAAACAGTGCCTACTCCCTCCAATGAGGCTGGGAACTATTCACAGTTCAAACTGCTTCAGTAGTAAGAAATGATCAACCCTTGAATGAGCACTGCTCCTGAACCACCTAAAACAAAACAACACCTAAAAGCAAGACCCAAAAGGATTAAGCTGTTCACTAGTTAATTCACCATACCCCAGAACAACACTCAAGAAGATGTATAGGAATATCAAATAGCCAGTACCAAGAAGGTAAACATTTACAGTGTCTGGCATCCAAGGCACACAAACAGGTGAGAAAACATGCCCCATAATGAGGAGAATAATCCACCAAACTGAACCAGAATGGACAGGATGTTAAAATTAGCAGAGAGGACTTTAAAATAATTATTACAACTGTGTTACATATGCCCAAAGAGTTAAAAAGAAATATGGAACATACACAAATGGCGAGAATCCAAGTTTAGAGATGGAAACTCGAAGATCTGAGATAATAAATTCACCAGATAGAATTAACAGCAGATGAGATAGACATTGCAGGAAAAAAAAAAAAGATTAGGGAGCATAAAGCCTGAACAATTGAAAATATCCAAAATGAAACTCAGTAAAAAAAAAAAATTGTTTTTAATTGAACATCATGTCGGTGAATGGTAAGGCAACTTTAAAAGGCCTAATACGTGAGTAATCAGCGTCCGTGAAGAAACTATGGGAGAAGAAACAATTTTTGAAGACAGTGGCAGAAAATTTTCCAGTCATAATGCAAATTATAAACCAACTGATTCAAGGAGCCAAATGAACCCTGAGCACAAAATTCATGAAGAAAACCACACCTACTCACAACAGAATCACACTGCTCAAATTCACTGAAAAAGGAAAAAGTCTAAAAAGCAACCAGAAGAAAGAGACAATACATACAGAAAACAAAAGTGAGGATTATGTCAAGATTTCTCATCAGAGGCAGTGAGAGTGAGAAGACAGTGGGGCAAGATCTTTAAAGAACTGAGGTGGGCGGGGGGAGGGTCGGTGTGGAATTCTATGCCTCCTCCCCCAAAAGCCTTTCAAAACTGAAGGTGAGTGATGACACTTCCCAACACACAGACGCTGAGGGGCTTCATGCCCAGCAGACCCACACGGCAAGAACTATTAGGAGAGGCGTCCACTCTCACAGCCCATGGAGCAGTGCTTACAGGCAAGGACAGGATTGCAGGTCCCCGTTGCCTATCACATCCTGGACACTGTGCAGACATGAAGGGCAGTTGTATTCATCCCATTCTGAAAGAGGAACCCCTCTCCTGGGGCCGTGAGGCTTTTTAGCTGTGTGGCTGAGGAAGCCCCAGTCCCTTCCCGGGCAAGGCCATGGCCTCATGTCTAATCTGTTGTTCCTGCTGCATGTGATGTGGCAGCCCTCAGCCCCCAGCCCTGCTCGCCCTCCTTGGACCTCATGGCTGCAAGAACCCTGGGTCCTCCCTGCGGGATCAAGGGCTAGGTTTGTAAGCTTGCCATTGCAGGGCTAGGATGTGGCGAGCAGACCAGGGGCTGCAGCCCAGATCCCCTGAAGCAGGATTCCATGGAGCAGGTTTGAGTTCCCAAATAGTCTAAAAGGGCAACTCCAGCTCCAAGAGGCCAGGATGCAGAGCACCAGACTTGGGAGGATCATTCCTTAGCTCTCAGATGATTTCCTCTTTACACCATTACAAAATTCAACGTGAAAACTCATGTGTTTTATATAAAATTATAACAAGCTCAGGATAGTCAATGTGCTGCCAGTTGCATGAAAATGTGTGTGCAGATCTTGAATAAGGCCCCTTCCTCTGCTTTACTGAAGCATATCCTGAGATTTCAAGCCAAGTCATTTAGAAAAGCACTGCTACCATTTACAATGACCTGTGCATGATTCAGAAGTCTCTGCAAGGCTAATGACATACAGAAAAAATGTGCTGACATGTTGATGTGCAAAATACTTTTACAGTTGTATACATTTGGTTCTATGCAAAATTTAATTTGAGAAATAATACTGCAAACTGGTAGTTTAGGGTATAGCACCATCATTAATATTAGTTAAACCCCAATTCTCAATTCTGGCTTACCAACACCTTGCACTTCCATTTGAAGGCGCTTTGTCCCGAGTATTTGTTCCTATATCCCAGGTAGTGCACAGAAATGTGACTCCATTTTGCAATGCTTCCTATTGGACAGAAGCTTCCTCCTCAGTAGCACTTATTTGTGATTTGCCTGGAGAAAGGGAAGAAATGCCTAGTGCTAGGCTTTGTGGTGTTCAGAATGAAAAGCAAATGATTTCTCTCTCAGCAAATTATGACATTGTGAGATAAATCATTGCAAGACCAGGGATATAGAATGGAAAATAAAAACTGCTATGCCATCGAGCTTCACATGTAATGTTTTTTATTTTGTGATAAAAATGCTTTCATATAAATTTCATCTTACCTACTTTTAGAAGGAAACTTCGAAAAGTAAAAACAAAATGTGCATTCTCCTTACTATGCATAGTTAGGAATATGCGGTCATTTTATTGGTTATTGGGTCTCTCATACAAACAGATATAATATCACTTTTAAGAGAAATGTACACAAGGAAGGAGCCAAGTACCAAAAGGTCACCAGCAGGAGCCTTGAGGCAGATGAGCGTGTCCTCGAACAGTCAGTTACAGTCAGTGAACTGGTTAAGGCCGAATCCCCAAACCACCTGCCAAAAAACATGACACCTTTGGTTTTCTGCACAAGAGTTATGAACTCGCAAATTTAATAAGAAGATGATATATGGCCTTGAGCATCACAGCTGATGGCTTATGTCTCGTCTCTCCATCACGTGTCTCCCTGCCTCACTGTCACGTAAGTCAGAAAACGATGCTTAACACAACACAGAAGAAACAAATTTAAGAAATGAATCCCAAAGGCAGAAGAGGAGTCAAAGGAAAAATTTATAAAAATAAAATACACCAAAAGTGGGGGCGAGGGCCTATACATGACATGAAAGATGTGTCCCATAAGGGCACAGTCTCCAATTCAGAACCCAGATGAGAAAGTGATTCTCTGTCTCACCCTATCTTTTTTTAGATACTATACAACTCAAGGATTCTTAAAATCTAAGAGATTGATAAATGCTTGCAAGGCAGTGTCTTCCTCCTCCTCGCTGAAGCCTGTTGTCTGTATGGCAGCCTTCACAGTCCCTTCCCTGAACCCAAAGGAACCCAAGGAGGAGAGATGAGCAGGCCAGGCCCGCGCTGTGCTTGGGGCGGGAGAAGGCCATCATCCCAGGCTGCTGGGTCCGAAGTCCTGGGGAAGTGGGGCTGTGACAGAATGACCGTGAGGGGCAGATGTGGCGGGGCCACACTGGCCACTGCGAGTAGGTTCTCCCCATGTGTGAATTAACAAGTGGGGCCAGGGGTTAAGAGTCTCCATTTAGAAAGATAAAACGCTACCCACTGTGAAAGGGGCTGACAGAGTTGCCATGTGAGGGAACACAGAATGAACTGTCTGCTTATATCCGGGCACAACTGTTTTTGTTGGCTCAGGGAACTTGGGCAGGACTGAAAAGCCATTTGCAGACCACCTCGCTAACAGACACACAAGTTTTCCTAATGGGGCTACAGACAGATATAAATCAGGGAAATGTGAAGCCAGGACGTGTGCTCCCAGCCATGGCAGGAATGAGGACTGTCAATCCGCCCCGAGCAGGGTCGGCGACAGGCCTATTAACATCTGAACAACGCCCCAGCAGAGCAAACGTTCCAGGTGCCTCTGACACCCCAGCACTGGGCACAAGTGACAGTGTGGCCACAGGACCCATTGTTCACTGACTCTGGGAGAAGAGGAAGAAACGTATCTTTTTCCTGTTTCTAGTGTTGACTAGAATGCTTCTGCCCTTGGCAAGACCACAAATCAAGATAGCAGACTCAGGTCAGATGCAAGCACAATCTGAACATGAGGATGACAAAGACAGTGAGTCTGTACTTGTCCAATATTGCCTAGGAGGTGACGCCAGGAAAAGAAAACATCCCCACTAAGTTTCTACACTAGTTGCCTAAAAGGGAATGTCATGACTGCATCAAAGGGGAAAATGGTGGCAACAAATAGCAAAGGCTGACTTATAATTCGTCCCTTTCCAACCTTCTAAGAGGGTTGGACTGGACCCTAGAGAACTAGGCCCACTTTCTACTTCCAGCATTTGAACACAGACAGTCCATGTGTTCGGTGAGGACCTACTGGGTGCAACAGTAACTCAGTCCACACAGTGTGGAGGGAAGACTGGTGCACAGGCTTGCGATGGGAAAGAGAATCAGAGGTAGAGACTCACCACCGGACCCAAGAAAGACAAATGTCACGAGGTCCCTTGAGGTGAGGAAAGTTCAGTTCTAAATGGCGAGGGAATATCTTTTGAGACGTTTTCTCCTGTGCAGATATGTGGAAGGAAGGGCTTCACAGCCAAGCCTGGCTTCCTCCGCTGGGTGCGTGAGAGCGGCAGGCCTAGGGCTCTACGTTCCAGGGTCGCGTGAGCCTCACTGGTGGGAGGGGAGGCGCTCCGCAGGGCGCAGCCGCTTCCTACACTGGCTCGTCTCTCGGTCACGCTCCCAGTATTCTGAACGAAGTCTGTTCAGTTTTGTTTCTGTTTAAGGGAGGTCATGGTGCCTATGCTTCCAGGGATAAACCTCACACTGAGTAGGCCCGCAAATGGAAGAACCACCGCTTCGACAGTGATCCTTCTTTCTGGTAAGGTTTATATGAAGCCTTGTGTGCAGGCAGGAGAATTAAGGTGCAGGCTCTTGAAGGAGTCTCTTGTTCCCCAAAGTGGGTTCCAGAAAAATACTCTGCTCCCCTTCCTCTTCTGGGAATGACTATCCTGTAGGAGGATGCAATGTGTCCATTTTCTAAAGAAATGCACTTAAAAGATTTGTGCTGAGAACCACAACCTAAGTTAACCCTGTGAGACTCCTAGGGACCCTGGGGAGACAGGAGGGGAAAAGGCAGCTGGAGTTGCTTTCCACAGCAGGAGTGACTGACCGCACAGAAGTCCTGCCCTGTGACCTGGTGGGTCCACGACCACAGGGAGGTGCAAAAATTAAAGCACCAAATGAAGTCAAAAGGATTTCCATGGATGATAAGATGAGACAGGTCAGTCAGCTCAGGCAGAATTCCAGGGCACACTTCCCAACAGGACTCTACTGCACAATCTCCTCCTGCGTGAGGCGGAAGTCCTCGGGGCTTAAAGCGCAGCCCGAGCTGCAAGACCATTGTGGCTACAACAGGCATCCCTCCTCGCCTCCACACAGAGGAGAGTAAACGCGGTTCGAGTCTTGTATTCGTCTTGCATTTCCATGAACTTGGCTTGATGGGCAAGAGATTAGAATGAGCCATGTCCCTCTTCTAAAACACACTTGCACATACCCAGGGAAACTGAAAAAATTGCTTCCATTGCAATATCTAAAAGGCAAGAGAATCCCCTCTCCTGCCTCCAGAAACTGGTTTCAGAGATTCCTTCATTTCTCTCCCGAATGACCTTCATCTGCTCCTTGGCAGCCCGGACAACAGGCAGCTCTGACCCTACGCATGAGGAGGCTCCCTCATGCGTAAACCTGCATGCTGCTGCGTGGTGGCTCAGATTGTGTGTTCCGGGTCCCCGCAGGCCCCCTCCAGCTCCCCCAGGAGTAGGGCTGGTGGTCACATCTGACCAGTCAGAAGCAGAGTGGGGGGATGAACTTGACCACTGGTCAGGAGACTCTGGGGACGGGGTCAGGTAGGGATGCTCCTCCTGGAGGTGACCGCTGTGACTGGGCGTTCTCTCAGCAGCATTCGATGAAGTGTAACTGTGCTGGGAAGGGGGCGTGGGATACTTGCCCACAGAGGCTGGGAAAGGATGATAGGCTGGGAGAATGGTCTGAGCTACCTGCCCGTCCTGCTGGGGCATCATGGCGGCGGGGAAAGCCATACTGGGCACACGAGCCATTTCTGGAATCTGGTACATGGTGGGCAGAGGGCCTGTAACAGCAGGAGGGCAGTTGGACTGAGTCTGGGGAGCCGCAGCTGGTTGGGCCATGCTGCCCTTGGGGATCAGCTGGAAGGTTATGATGGGGGGGCAACGGCTCCCGAGGGGGGGCTAGATGCTTCCCTTCGGGTGGCCTGCTCTGGGGAGCTACACCAGGGTGGGTGCCCTCGGCTGGAGCCAGGACCATACCAAACATCTCATTGTACTGGGTCTCACTCATCTCCATGCGGCTCATCCAATCCGCTGGGGCAGGGACGGGGTGGAGCCGCCCCAAGCTCCCTGCACTGCCGCTGCCCGGGGGGACAATGTGGTGGTGGGCCAGCAGCTGGCTCACAGAGGGCAGCACCGGGCCGGCCCCAGGAGCCAAAGGCTGCCTCTCATGAAGGCTGGAGAAAGAGAGGGCGTGCTGGGCGTGGACCGGAGTGGTGGGGGCAGCAGTGGCCAGCATAGGGTTGGGGGAGGCCTGTAAGATTCCAGGTGACGTGATCAGGGGAGAGGATGTGGCGTCGGAAACCTGTGTGTGAGGAGACTCTAGGGAATCGACAGGGGAGAGAGTCACCGAGCTCTCAGACAGCTGGCCCTTGTCACTCAGAGACTTCTTCCTCCTGCTACCCTTGGTCTCCTTGGCCTCCTTGGCAAGGTTAGGGAGGCTAGTGGGCATGGCCCCCTTGGCATTGGGCCGTCTGGGCTTCTTGCCCATCGGGGTGTGCTTCAGACTGAGGAAAGGCCTGTTGGGCCCGCAGATGACAGGCGAGAGGGCGGAGGTCAGCACGGGGCCTGGGGGGCTCGGGGTCACGCTGTACTCGTCCAGGAGGCGCACGATGTCATGGTGCATGCGGTCCCGGGCCACGTCCCTGGGGAGACGATCCATGTGGTCTGTGATGTCTCGGTTGGCAAAATGGTCCAGCAGGACCTTGGCTGCTTCATAGCTCCCCTCCCGGGCGGCGAGAAACAGAGGCATCTCCTCCTGCAGAAAGGGCCACACGGAGCATTCTTGAGAACAGAGCAGTGTTTCTCAATCTTTTTGTTATTATCATCTCCCTTTAGACATTTTTTTCTGAACCATTCCCTCACATAAAATTTTAATACCCCGTATAAACTGTATATTTGTGTACTGAATGGACATCTGTGTTTTATACATAAAAAGAGTAAGACTATTTCATTCCCCCCAAGAGCTAATTTCACCCCACTGGAGGAGGTATCTCCTAAGTTGGGAATGTGTGAAAAAAGCATGCTCCTGAGCCAGAGATTCACTTAACAGGGCCCCAAGTGTATCAGAATAGGATTCTAAGAGGAAAAAGAGTTAGAAATTAGAAAGGCAGGAGGAGAAGACCTGATGTACGTAAGAACTTGGTAAGATAAGGGCAAGTAACAGAAAGAAGAAACAACAGGTACAAGTAAGAACTGAAGTAAGGGAAAAGAGGAAATATGTGAGAGAAGATAAGATGAACCCGAGAGGGGAAGCATGGCATGAAATTTAGAGAAAGAAAAGCAAACAGGAAAACATCACGGTGTCCAAGAACAGAAATAAGAGCAGCAGGAAAAACCATGAAAATAAGAGAAAGGAAGAGAGCATGAGCAGAGCAGGGACCAGGGGAAAGGGAAGGGCCGAGGAAGAGGAGAGCCAAGCAGGAGGCGCCACAGCCCTTCCCAGGACAGCCTGCTTCCAGCTGCACACTGAGCAGGCAGACGCTCAAGCCTCGCTCTCGCCTGAAGACACCCAAGGCCCTTCCCGCAAGCTCTCTGGATCCAGTTCCCATCCAGACCACTTCCATCTTTGTCTAGACCTATCCCAGAGGGGCTACGGGAGGAAAGCAAAGGCCTCAGACCCTGCGGTGCAGCTAGGCCTGCCCCCCAGCTCAGAGCCCGGTCTGTACCTTGTTGTCCTGCATGTCTCGGTTGGCCCCATTTTTCAACAGCAAAAGGGTTGCCTCCACATTATTGACAGCAGCTGCCCAATGAAGAGCAGATTTTCCTGCAGGAAAAAGCATTTTTATAATCAGACAGTAGAAGGACTTGTCCTTCTCCTACATAAGGAAGCTTCATGACTTGTACAAGGAAACCTTGAACTTCCCAGAGAGCAGAGAAAGCCAGTTCTCTTTGGGCACCCATGGGAGAAATATAAATATTATCTTCCTTTTCCTCTGTTCTAGAAATACTCTAGTACAAGCCGCCTAGCCTTCAGAAGACCTCCACATAAAAGGATCATTTTTCTATGGTACCCACGTCCTCCACATGCCAGACTCTACCCTGTCCACAGTGAGTAGAGTAACCTACTTATAAATCACACAGCTGAACGTCTATTTAGGATATCTCAAGATCCCCTAGTGAAGTCAGCTCTCAGAAGTCCTCAGACCAAGAGGAGTATGCCTTGGAACCCACACAGGCCAGCCCTTCATAGACCTGCTATGAGGTCTAAGAACTCTCATTAAAAAGCCCTTCCCATCCTCATCCACGGCTTCCCAATGGCTCAGTTCTCTGAACTCAGTAAGTCAATGGAAGAATGAATGAATGAAAGAATCTTCAGTGGGTTCCAATCTGAGGCGGTTCTCCAAGGGTCACATCACAGTTCTCCCCCTTAGAGGCATGCTCTGCAGGCCAGAATCTGGCCCCTGCCACATGCCCCTACCATGGTCATCCACGGCATTCACATCTGCCTGGCAGTTGATCAGTTCCGCCACCATCCCTTCTACGGCCAGGCGGGCAGCCAGGATCAGGGGTGTGGTGCCGTCATTCATTCTGGCATCTAGATCAGTTACTCAGTTGCGGATCAGAATCTAAACGAGAAGAAAGTATAGAAAGGATAATGAAGATAGAAGATAATGAAGCAAAGGGAGGAAATAAGAACATCAAAGCTGAGGCTCTACAGGAAGTTCCTGGAAGGCAGGGAATGTCGTGTTCTCTTGGTGCCCAGGACTCGACCACAGTCAATCAATAAATACCTGTCGAATGAATGTACAACAAATGGGTACTCAAAGACAACAGCTCATGTAAAGTGACATATGTGTCCTTTCTAAAGAAAGAAGAGGGATGTAGGAAAATATCACAACCTCAATTATGGTATGCAGCTTAACGTGATTCAGAATGCTTCCAGTTTCCTCACACAAGTGAAATAAAAGGGTGTCAAGGAGTACCCTGTCAACTCATGCCAAGAAAACTACCAAGGAGCAGCTAGAACCCCAGGGCGTCAGATAAATCTAGAGCAAGAATCTGATACTCGTCAAAGGCTTCATAAGAGGTCTCACTCCTGTCCTGCTGGGAGGCGTTCTGGCCTGTCAGAAGGAACAGTGATCCGGGATCCGGAGACGGGTGTCACCTGCTATCGGCTCTGCCACTGTCTGGTTGTACATAGTCAGGTCGGTTTGCCTGCCTCCCTTTCCCTGTTTCCCGTCAAGCAAGCATGACTCCACACCATCTGTCTACTCTCTCAGAGAATTATTGAATGAATGTAATGAGATATGAAGTGCCTTAACAAACATAAAACATGACAGATGTGTAAGAATGTTCTTTACCTGAAAAACACCCTGGGTGTCCACTGCCATGGCACCGTGGAGAGGGCAGCAGCCCATGTGGTCCTGGGCATTGGCATCCGCGCCAGCATCCAGGAGATGCTTGGCAGCGTCAGCCCTCGAGTAGCGGGCGGCAAGGTGCAGGGCCATCTCGCCCGTCCGGTCTGTCTGGGCCTGCAGACTGGCACCCTGGTAGACCAAGTCAGTGATGATGTTGGCACAAGAGTCCTCTGCGTCTTCCTCTTCGTCACTCATGTCTGAGCTGCCACCTCAGAGAGAAGCCAGCATCAGTGGAGTGCACCCGTCTAGAGGGAAGGAAAATCCCAAGAAGTATTCAAGGAGGAGGGCATTAATGTTCCATCACAGCCCCATTGTTGAAACAGTTCCATCTGAGTGAAGTTAACTTTTATGGGAACAAAAATCTATGTGCTGAAAAAGATGGCAGCGTGAGAGGTGAGACAGAGGCTTCCTCTTAAAACCTCATATAATATGAAAATAAAGCTACTACAACTACTCTTGAAAGAGCAACGGGAAAGAGGACGGCAACAAACTGCATACACCTGGAGACAAGAGTAGCCCTCACAGAAAAGGGTAACATACTAAAGCTGCAGTCCTGAGGGATCCAAGCCCTTCCCCCACTCCAGCTCACCAGCAGGAGGAACAGGAATGGAGCAGGAAGGGAGTTGAGATCTGGGACTGCTGAATACCTAACTCTGGAGATCTGCTCTGGGAGCACAAACCTACATTTCATGGTTCTTGCATGATACTCTTGTAATTAGGGGGTTGGAAAGCTAAGACAGGCAGAATTCCTGGAGAGACTAAGATTCCAGCTGCTTTTGAAAGCAGGGATCCATACCCACCTGCTCGGGGACAAAAGAAAGGCGGGCAGTCTGAGAGACTTCTTAACAAAGAAGCCCTTAGCAAGAGGGCTGCTAAAGGGGCAAAGATTGCACAGAGCTTACTGCTCAGGAGAAAGGACAGGCAGACAAAATTGTCAGTGCACTCTGCCAAGCAGGTTGGGAGCTTTCACGATCTTCAGGTGCTCCAGCTCCCTGGCTGCCTGCACAGATCCAAGAACTCCTTCTGTGACAGGCAGACTAGTGCGCCTTTCTTCTGGTCAGCCCCACTGGGCTTGGAAACTGGGAAATCCTTCCCTGGTTTTAGGCCAGCCAGAGGGAAGATATGTCTACAGCAACTAAAAATGCAAAGCACAGAGGCTTATACCTGTGTGCTCAGCCCACTGGTTCAGGCAGTGGAGACAGGCGTAGCAGCCAGGAACCACGAAACAGCCCTTTCCTCCCGGGAGGCACCAATACCACTCCCCTACAATCCCGGCATTGCTTCAGGGGCTGAGCAGCTTGAGAGAATAGAGCTTCATGGCACTAGAGGGTGCCATACACAAATACGAAACGCCAAAGGAACCTGGTCCAGAGTAAAATTATGAATACAACTCCTGAGAAAGATTTAAATGATATGGACCTTATGACTCTCCCTGAAAGGGAGTTAAAAATAAAAATCATTAACATGCTCATGGAGGTACGGAAAGGTATTCAGGAACTCGGGAAAGAATTCCGGTCAGAGATCCAATCATTGAAGAACACAATGGACGGTATTAAAAGCAGATTGGATATGGTGGAGGAGACGATAAATGAAATAGAAACTAGAGAAGAGGAATACAAAGAAGCTGAGGCACTGAGACAAAAAAGGATCTCTAAGAATGAAAGAATATTGAGAGAACAGTGTGACCAATCCAAACGGAACAATATTCGCATTATAGGGGTACCAGAAGAAGAAAGAGAAAAAGGGATAGAAAGTGTCTTTGAGGAGGTGATTGTTGAAAACTTCCCCAATCTGGGGAAGGAGATAGTCTCTCGGGCCATGGAGGTGCACAGATCTCCCAACACAAGGGAACCAAGGAAGACAACAGCAAGACATATAGTAATTAAAATGGCAAAGATCAAAGATAAGGACAGATTATTGAAAGCAGCCAGAGAGAGAAATAATATCACATACAAAGGAAAACCAATCAGGCTATCATCATCAGACTTCTCAGCAGAAAACTTACAGGCCAGAAGGGAGTGGCATGATGTATTTAATGCAATGAAGCAGAAGGGCCTTGAACCAAGATTACTTTATCCAGCAAGACTATCATTTAAATTTGAAGGAGGGATTAAACAATTAACAGATAAGCAAAACCTGAGATAATTTGCCTCCCACAAACCATCTCTACAGTGTATTTTGGAGGGACTGCTATAGATGGAAGTGTTCCTATGGTTTAATAGCTGTCACCAGAGGTAAAACCACAGTAAAGAAAATAGAACAGCTAATTACTAAGAAAATGCAAAATTAAATTAACTATCCCCAAACTCAATCAAGGGACAAACAGTACAGAATATGATACCTAATATATAAAGAATGGAGGACAAAGAAAAAGGAGGAAGGAAACAAACAAGCAAACAAAAAAAGAACCTTTAGATTGTGTTTGTAATACCATATTAAGTTAGTTGTTAGACTTTTAGATTGTAGGGAAGTTAACCTTGAACCTTTCATAACCACGAATCTGAAGCCTGCAATGCCAATAAGTACATACCTATCCATAATCACCCTAAATATAAATGGACTGAATGCACCAGTCAAAAGACATAGAGTCACTGAATGCATAAAAAAACAAGACCCATCTATATGCTGCCTTCAAGAGACTCACTTTAAACCCAAAGATATACACAGACTAAAAGTGAAGGGATGGAAAAAGATATTTCAGGCAAACAACAAAGAGAAAAAAGCAGGTGTTGCAGTACTTCTATCAGACAAAACACACTTGAAAACGAAGAGAGAAGCAAGAGATAAAGAAGGACATTACAGAATGATAAACCTGTCAGTCCAACAAGAAGATATAACCATTACAAATATATATTAACCCAACACAGGAGGGCCAGCATATGTGAAACAAATGCTAACAGAATTAAAGAAGGAAATAGACAGCAATGCGTTCATTTTAGGAGACTTGAACACACCACTCACTCCAAAGGACAGATCAACCAGACAGAAAATAAATAAAGACACAGAGGCACTGAAGAACACACTAAACAGATGGACCTAACGGATACCTATAGAACTCTACACCCAAGAGCAACAGGATACACATTCTTCTCAAGTGCACATGGAACATTTTCCAGAATAGACCACATACTAGGCCACAAAAAGAACCTCAATAAATTCAAAAATATTGAAATTCTACCAACCAACTTCTCAGATCATAAAGGTATAAAACTAGAAATAAATTTTAGAAATAAATCAAAAAGGCTCACAAATACATGGAGATTTAACAACATTCTCCTAATTAATCAATGGGTTAATGAACAAATCAAAACAGAAATCAAAGAATATATGGAGACTAATGACAACAACAACACAAAGCCACAACTTCTGTGGGACGCAGCAAAGGCAGCTCTAAGAGGAAAGTATATTGCAATCCAGGCCTTTTTAAAGAAGGAAGAACATTCCCAAATGAGTAGTCTAAAGACACAATTACTGAAATTGGAAAAAGAAGAACAAATGATTCCCAAAGTCACCAGAAGGAGGAACATAATAAAGATCAGAGAAGAAATAAATAAAATTGAGAAGAATAAAACAATAGAAAAAAATCAATGAAACCAAGAGCTGGTTCTTTGAAAAAATAAAAAAAAACAGATAAACCCCTAGCCAGACTCATTAAGAGAAAAAGAGAATCTACACACATAAACAGAATCAGAAATGAGAAAGGAAAAATAATGACAGACCCCACAGAAATACAAAGAATTATAAGAGAATATTATGAGAATCTATATGCTAACAAGCTGGAAAACCTAGAAGAAATGGACAACATCTTAGAAAAATACAAAATCCCAAGACTGACTAAGCAAGAAATGGAAAAACTAAACAGACCAATCACCAGCAACGAAATTGAATCTGTAATCAAAAAACTACCCAAGAACAAAACCCCCGGACCAGATGGATTCACCTCTGAATTCTACCAGACATATACAGAGGAAATAACACCCATTCTCCTTAAAGTTTTTCAAAAAATAGAAGAGGAGGGAATACTTCCAAAGTCATTCTATGAAGCAAGCATCACTCTAATACCAAAACCGGGAAAAGACCTCACGAAAAAAAGAAAGTTACAGATCAATATCCCTGATGAATGTAGATGCAAAAATACTCAACAAAATATTAGCAAACCGAATCCAAAAATACATCAAGAGGATCATACACCATGATCAAGTGGGATTCATCCCAGGGATGCAAGGATGGTACAACATTCGAAAATCCATCAACATTATCCACCACATCAACAAAAAGAAGAACAAAAACCACATTATCATCTCCACAGATGCTGAAAAAGCATTTGAAAACATTCAGTATCCATTCCTGATTAAAACTCTCAAAAAAATGGGTATAGAGGGGAAGTACCTCAACATCAAAAAAGGCCATATATGACAAACCCACAGCTAACATCATACTTAACAGCAAGAAGCTGAAAGCTTTTCATTTCAGATCGGGAACAAGACAGGGATGCCCACTCTCTCCACTGTTATTCAACATAGTACTGGAGGTCTTAGCCACGGCAATCAGACAAAACAAAGAAATACAAGGCATCCAGATTGGTAAAGAAGAAGTCAACTTGTCACTATTTGCAGATGACATGATATTGTACATAAAAACCCTAAAGAATTGACCCCAAAACTACTAGAACTAATAACTGAATTCTGTAAAGTTGCAGGATACAAAATTAACACACAGAAATCTGTTGCTCTCCTATACACTAACGATGAACTAACAGAAAGAGAAATCAGAAAAACCATTCCATTCACAATTGCGTCAAAAAGAAAAAAATACCTAGGAATAAACCTAACGAAAGAAGTGAAAGACCTGTACTCTGAAAACTACAAGACACTCCTTAGAGAAATTAAAGAGGACACTAACAAATGGAAATGCATCCCATGCTCTTGGCTAGGAAGAATAAATATTGTCAAAATGGCTATACTACCTAAAGCAATGTACAGATTCAATGCAATCCCTATCAAAATACCGATAGCTTTCTTCAATGAACTGGAACAAATAATTCTAAAATTCATATGGAACCACAAAGACCCTGAATAGCCAAAGCAACCCTGAGAAGGAGGAATAAAACAGGGGGAATTATGCTCCCTGACTTCAAGCTCTACTACAAAGCCACAGTAATCAAGACAATTTTGTAGGGGCACAAAAACAGACCCACAGACCAGTGGAACAGAATAGAAAATCCAAACATTAACCCAAACATACACAGTCAATTAATATTTGATAAAGGAGCCTTGGATATACAATGGGGAGATGACAGCATCTTCAGCAGCTGGTGTTGGAAAAACTGGACAGCTACATGTAAGAGAATGAAACTGGACTACTGTCTAGCCCCATACACAAAGGGAAACTCAAGGTGGATGAAAGACCAGAATGTAAGTCATGAAACCATAAAACTCTTAGCAAAAAATATAGGCAAAAATCTCTTGGACATAAACATGAGTGACCTGTTTATGAACATATCTCTCCGGGCAAGGGGAACAAAAGCAAAAATGAACAAGTGGGACTATATTAAGCTGAAAAGCATCTGTATAGCAAAGGACACCATCAGTAAAACAATGAGAGATCCTACTGTATGGTAGAATATATTCATAAATGAAGTATCCGATAAGGGGTTGACATCCAAAATATGTAAAGAACTCATGCACTTTAACAAACAAAAAGCAAATAATGCAGTTAAGAAAAGGGCAGAGAATATGAATAGACACTTCTCCAGAGAAGAAATTCAGATGGCCAACAGGCACATGAAAAGATGCTCCACATTGCTAATCATCAGAGAAATGCAGATTAACACCTCAATGATATATCACCTCACACCTGTGAGAATGGCCAACATCCAAAACACAAACAGCAACAAATGTTGGCAAGAATGTGGAGAAAAGGGAACCCTCCTACACTGCTGGTGGGAATGCAAATCAGTTTAACCATTGTGGAAAGCAGTATGGAGGTTCCTCAAAAAACTCAAAATATAAATACCATTTGACCCAGGAATTCTACTCCTAGGAATTTTCCCTAAAAATGCAGCAGCCCAGTTTGAAAAAGACATACGCATCCCTATGTTTATTGCAGCACTATTTACAATAGCCAAGAAATGGAAGCAACCTAACTGTCCATCAGTAGATGAATGGATAAAGAAGATGTGGTACATATACACAATGGAATATTATTCAGCCATAAGAAGAAAACAAATCCTACCATTTTCAACAACATGGATGTAGCTAGAGGGTATTATGCTCAGTGAAATAAGCCAAGCCAAGAAAGACAAGTATCAAATGATTGCACTCATATGTAGAGTGTAAGAACAAAGAAAAAACTGAACGAACAAAACAGCAGCAGACTCACAGAACCCAATAACGAACTAATAGTTACCAAAGGGAAAGAGACTGGGGAAGATGGGTGCGAAGGGAGGGATAAGGGGGAAATGGGGCATTACAATTAGCAGATGTAATGTTGGGGGGGCACGGAGAGGGCTGTACAACTCAGAGAAGACAAGTAGTGTTTCTATAGCATCTCACTATGCTGATGGACAGTGACTGTTATGGGGTTGGTAGGGGGGACCCGATGAAGTGGGTAGTTTAATAACCATAATATTGCACATGTAATTGCAGATTAATGATACCAAAATAAATTATAAAATAAATAAATAAAAGACGTAGATGTCTGTGTCCCATATGAATGCTTCCCAAAAAGTGACCTCAGAGAGGAGGATCATGTGGGTAGGGTGAGCCATTCTATGGCTACCAGGCAGGGATGGAGGTTATGTATAGGCTTAGCAACATGGACGTCCATTCACCAAGGCTGATCGGAAGCTAGAAGCTGGTTGCAGCTGACTTCCCAATCTGCCCACAGCCAACACTGAGTCCCCACCCAGTATGGCACCATTCCCCAGAGTCTTTGGCCTGGTGGCAGGGTGATTACATCAGACCCCTTCCATCCTGGAAGCAGCAGTGCTTTGTTCTTACTGGAGCACACACTTACTCTGAATACAGATTTCCCTTTCCTACACACAATGCTTCTGCCAAAACAACCTTTCATGGACTTACAGAATGCCTAACCCACCCTTATGGTATTCCACACAGCGTGGCTTCTGGTTATGAACTGAATTGTGTACCCACCCCCACTGCCAAAATTCATATGATGACACTTAACCCCCCAATGTGACTATATTTGGAGATAGAGACTTTAAGGAGGTAACTAAGTTTATATGAGATCATGTAGGGCTGAATGCAGTAGGATTGGTGTCCTTATAAGAAAAACAAGAGATACCAGAGCTCGGTCACCCTGTCTGCACACAGAGGAAAGGCCATGTGAGAACACAAAGAAAAAGTATCCTTTAGTAGGTCACGAAGAGAGGCTTAAGAACCCTGTGCCGGGCATTACGATTAGCACATATAATGTAGGGGTGGTGCACGGGGAAGGCAGTATAGCACAGAGGAGACAAGCAGTGACTCTACAGCATCTTACTACACTGATGGACAGTGACTGTAATGGGGTATGCGGTGGGGACTTGATAATGGGGGAATCTAGTAACCACAATGTTGCTCATGCGATTGTATATTAATGATACCAAAAGAATAAAGAGAAGAACCCTGTGCCACACTTTGATCTGAGCTTCTAGCCTCCACACTGTGAGAAAAATAAATTTTTGTTAAGCCCCCCCAGTGTATGGTATTTTGCTATTGCAGCACAAGCAGACTAATACCCTTCTGATCAAAGAACTCACTTCACAGAATATCAAGTACTGCAATGAGCCCGTGCTCATGGAATTCACTAGTCTTACCATGTTCCCCGCCATCCTGAAGCAGCTGGCTTGAGATACCAGTGGAAGGGCCTTTTGAAGACTCAGTTATAGTGCCATCTGGACTGCGACCTGTCAGAGCTGGGCAAGATTCCCAGGAGGCTGCACGTACTCTGAATCAGCATTCAGTATGTGGTGCTGTTTCTCCCATAGGTGGGATTCACGGGTCCAGGAATCAAAGGGTGGAAGTAGGAGTGACACCACTCACTATTACCTCTAGTGACCCACTAGCAAAATGTTTGCTTCTTGTCCCTGCAACCTTATGTTTTAATGCCCTAGAGGTCTTAGTTCCAAAAGGAGGAAAGTGTCTACCAGGAGACACAAAGATTCCACTGAACTGGAAATTAAGGCTGCCACCTGGCCCCTCTGAGTCCCTCATGCATCTAAATCAAAGCTACTGTGCTGGTGTGGGTGACTGATGCTGACTACAAGGAGAAATTGGACTGCTCCTCCACAAAGGAAGTAAGGATGAGTATGTCTGGAATACTGGCGACCCCTTAGGGTATCTTTTAGTATTATCATGCCCTATGATCAAAGTCAATGAAAAACCACAACCCAATCCAATACTAATGGCCGAGATGCATCAGGAATGAAGGTTTATGTCATCTGGATAGGTAAAGAACCACAATCAGCTGACGTACTTGCTGAGGGCAAAGGAAATATAGAACGGGTAGGTGGAAGAAGATAGTTATCAGTACCCGGTACAACCATGTGACCAGTTACAGAAGAAAGTTCTATAATAGTCATGAAAATGTCCTCCACATTTTGTAAAGTATATGTGTGTGTGTCTAAAATATCTTTGTTTTCTATCTCTCTTATTCCCTTATCATATCACATGAGATGTACTGACTTTCTATGATAGCATTTCGGTATTGTTAACTTTAATGTATATTATTTAAGTTACAGGACATCAAGGAGAAGCATAAACATGACTCACAAACTACACATCCTCTTCTGAGGAAAGAGTTGGTGCTTTTTGGTTCTGTGCTGCGTAGTTGTACCATGTTAGGCAGAAGTATGAACTTTTCTCATCTTTGTGTGGAGATTAAGTGTGGTTAAAGGAGATGTATATAGTTGTCAAGGTGACAAGGGGTGGACTTGTGATGGTCAACTTTATGTGTCAAGTTTGCTGGGCCATGGTGCCCAGATATTTCATTAGACATTTTTCTGGATGTTTCTGCGAAGTTGTTTTTTGGATGAGATTAACATTAAAATCAGTGAACTTGCAGGAGAGCATCCTCCAGCAAGTTATGCACCCTCAGATGCAATCTGAGTACTCAATCATTTAAACAACTACAACAGTTTTTCCAGTTTTCACCATCATGTGCTTGGTAAAGCAAGAATTTCAATTATCCATTCCCATTTTCACTGAGACCACTGTTTGGTGGTGATCAATATATAATATTATGTTTCTTTGTCTTTTTTCCATGCCCAGAGTGTCATCTTCACTCTGCTAGTCCACATTTGACCACAGACCGGAAGCCCAGAAAATCTATTAACTGCCTCTGGAAAGTCTGACCAGACATAACCGCAATCTCCAGACTGTACAAAGATAAGCATACTACTTAAGGAGAAAGAGCCCGGTTACAAAGACTCAACTAGAGCTATGGATGATCATTGTAAGTTTCAACTGGCCTGTACCAAGGTTTCCATTGGCACTAAGTGTGGGGCCTGTGTTACTTCACAGGGATCGCCAAGGTGCTCATCATCCCCACCTAGTGGCCTCATAAGAGCTTGTCATCCTCTGAAGGAATTTATGAAGGGTACAGAAGGGAAGAGTCCAGAAGTAGAAGAAAAGAGAAGAGTTTCACAAAATGGAAGTGTAATTCCATGTGTGTATAAATACAGAAATTGTAAGAGAAAGTTTTTCCCACTCTAACAACAAGATAAAGCTGGATGATCTACAAAATCATACCCATTTTGGGCCTCCCAGAGAGCTGAGGTGGCAAGGCCACTGGGAACACTCAAGTCGACAGCATAAGACCTTCCAAGGAGGGACACACACATGAACCATTTCATCTCTGGCAGGTAATGGAAGGGAAAGATTGGCAGCCATAAAAGTTTTGAAGGAGAAAATAACTGACATTTTAAACATTTCTTAAAGGCCAAGTGTGGGCTATCACGACAGGTCACAATCTCTGAGAGGGCCAGAATCAAAGCAGCTTTTGCCCATTTCCGGTCTTTCCTCAGGCCCCCACCAAGGAGTCATCAAAAAGAAAAAGAAAAAAAATGGGTCTGGGCAAGAGACTCTCTCGAGGTTGCCTCAGTGTGCGGGTATGCAGACCATGACTGGCTACCACGGCAGTAGAGGTACAAAACCTGGTCACTTCGCTCATAGGAAGCAAATGCCGTCTACCGCGGATGCTGGAGCAAGAAATCCTGTGTGTCCGTGGTGCCAGATATGGGTCAGCGGCAGCTGGGGCTGCTCAGAAGCAAAAACTGTCTCCTGCTGGAAAGGGGCAAGAGACTGGTTCTTACCCAAGTCTCCCCATTATTAAGAGCAGAGTTCCACTACCACAAGAGGGAGGTGACAGACACACGGGGATCAGGTATGCATGGCCTCAGGTTTGGTGCACTGTACCTGTCTGAGTCTGGGGCTAGAACAGAGGGACTGGAACCTCCCCCTTCTACCGTGAGCCTTGGACTAAGAAACAACAAAAGCAGTCAAATCTACTGCTAGAGGAGAGGCAAGAGTGCAGCAAGAGACCCGTCTATGGTGTAGGCCTATGGAAAACTGAGAATGGAGCAGAAACGCTGAGGGAAAAACCCTGCAGCTGTCCAGGTCTCACATTAAGCGCACTGTACAAGTAATGCGCTGCTGAAGGAACTAAAGGCCTGGGGTTCACGACGGCTGCTGAGAGCAACAATAAAATCCAAAGCCAGCTCCACCCCTTGCTTGATTGACTCAAAGACCCGTGCTAATAACCTGACAAAGGAAAAATAGGCATGGTTATTTGTAGGTATAAATAATGTTAGTGTAATTCTCAATTGTTCTTTTTACATACAGCATCTAGCCTTCAATAAAAAATTATACACATGCAGCATGCACACATACACACAGAAACTGCTATTGTCACGAGACAGAGCAGTCATCGGAATAAGGCCCCTAGAAGTTGAAGAGGGATTTTAACATACAATAAATTAATATATTTAACACTCTAATGCTGTGGTTCTTAACCAATGTGACTTTGGAAAGGATTCACCATTCTTGATGCCATTAAGAACATTTACAGTTCATGGGAAGAGGTCAAAATATCAGCATTAACAGGAGTTCGGAAGAAGTTGATTCCAATCATCCTGGGTGACTCTGAGGGTTTCAAGACTTCACTGAGGGAACTAACTGCAGATGTGGTGGTGGAAATAGCAAGAGAACTAGAATTAGAAGTGGAACCTAAAGATGTGACTGAATCGCTGCAACCTCGTGGTAAAACTTTAACAGACGGGGAATTGCTTCTTCTGGATGAGCAAAGAAAGTGGTTTCCTGAGATGGAAAGTACTCCTGGTCGAAGATGCTGTGAAGATTGCTGAAATGACCACGAAGGACTGAGAATGTTACATGAACTTAGCTGATAAAGCAGCAGCAGGGTGTGAGTGGACTGACTCCAATTTTGAAAGCAGTCCTGCTGTAGCGAAAATGCTATCACACAGCATCACATGGTACCGTGAAATCCTTGGTGAAAGGGAGAGTCAATCCATGAAGCGAACGTCATTGTTATCTTATTTTTAAAAATTGCCACAGCCACCCTAACCTTCAGGAGCCACCACCCTGATCAGACAGCAGCCATCAGCATCCAGGAGGACCCTCCACCAGCCAAACGATCACAGCTCCCTGCAAGTGCAAATGATCATTCGCATTTTTAAGCAGTAAAGCACGTTTAAATTGTTTCTTCAGACATGATACCATTGCACACTGAACCGACTACAGCGTAGTGTAAACATAACCTTTACAGGCACTGGGAAACCAAAAAAATTCAACTGAGTCTCTTTATTGGGATATTTGCCTTGTTCCCATAGTCTGGAACTGAACCGGAAATGTCTCCGAGGTACGCCTGTACACTTCACAAAGTAGATATATATGTGTCAAATAAGCACATGTAAAGATACTCAACATCATTAATCATGAGGGAAATGAGAAATTAAAAAGAGGGTGAAATGGCACTGCAAACCTACCAGAGTGGCTGACATTTAAGACTGATCGTAGTAAGCACTGCCAATGATGTCGAGGAATTAGAACGTCTTTGCTCTGCTAGTGGGAGTGTAAAATGGCATAACCACGTTGGAAAACGTTTGGCAGTTTTTTTTTTAAAGCTAAACATTACACTTAACATAATGACTGGAATCCAGCCATTCCACTCCTAGATGAAGAAAAGAAAGCGTATGTCCACACAAAGACTTGAGCAAGAGCATTTACAGTATCTTTATTTTAACAGCTAAAAACTGAAAACAACCCAAATGCCCATCAGTAAGTGAAGAGATGGACAAATTGTGGTATAGCCAGCTGTACAGTGAAACTCTAGCAATTAAGGAATGAACTATTGATACATGCAATGAAATGAATTAATCTCAAAATAATCATGCTGAGTGAAATGAGCCAAATGAAGAGGTACATAATGTGTTGTTCCTTTTATGTAAAGCCATTAAAAATCTAATCTCTCGTTGACAGAGCAGGTTGATTACTTTGTATTGTAAATCTAACAAATATATTATTTGTAGTAAGAAAAGGTTACCAAAACAACAAAAAACAAAAAAACGGGAAGCGTAGGAAGAAGAGGGAGTGTTCCCGTGCCTCCGCATCCCACCCCGCGGCTGACACCCCTGTAACGCACTGCAGCGTGCGAGACGGCGGTGGCTTTGAAGTGTGATGGACGCTACCCGGCCAAGGGAGCCGGAAAGTACCAAGTCGTCCCCTGACAATCATCTGCCCTCTCTGAGCAGTGGGAAGAGTGTGAAGGCAAGGAAGAGGAAAATAACAGAGAAACTTGCAGAAATTTCCCCACAGGGCAGAACACTCTGGTAAACTGAGGCAGAAGAAGTGGTTTCTGGGCTCTCGCCTGGCCCTAAGCCCAGAGTGGGTTTTACCTGACTTCCTGAGGTGGAAGTGAAAGGGGAGAGGGCAATGAAAGGAAAGGGGCGGAGAAAAAAGCGAGTCGACTGTACTCAAGTCTTGTGGGATCGGTCGAAGGAACGCCTTGAGGCTCTTGGCGGAAGTGTGGTCGCTAACCGAGGACCTGCGCAGCCGCAGTGGGGGCGAGCGGAGACGGGGGCCCTCGCGCGGGTTCCATGGTGTAATGGTGAGCACTCTGGACTCTGAATCCAGCAATCCGAGTTCAAGTCTCGGTGGGACCTCTCCCTCTTTAGCTGGGGTAGGAGTGAGCCTTTTACTCCGCCTCCCCGCGGCCCTGCTGCTCGCGGCGGCCGCCTCCCCGGAGTCGGGGACCCAGAAACCACGGCGACGCCGCGGGCGTAGCGGGGTGAGCAGGCCAGGGCCGTTCCCCCGTCGGGGCGCCCCGGGCCTCGGGGTCAAGTAAAGGGCAGCGGCTGCGGCCAGGAGCGCCCGCCCCGCGAGGGCTCCTCGGCCCACGTCCCGTCGCCGCCCGCGCGTCGCCTCCTGAGTGAAAGGCGAGCGCGGGGAGCCGGGGCTCGGGGCCGCCGGGTGGACGGCCGCACACGCCCTTTGGAAGCGCTGTGCTGTATTTTCAGATGGGCCCGTTCATTCAGCGTCTGGATTTGTTCTGTCCTGCCCTGCTGCCATTTTACCCAGAGCTTCTGGCTCCCACGTCTCCGTTGGCCACTAACGCGCCGTCACCCCGACTTCGGGACTCGGCTCCAGGGAGGGTCGTCCTTTCGCCCCCCACTTGGGCAAACGGCAGGAAGCCGCCCCGGGGACCCTAGCCTCCGGGCGGGTGGTGGAGACCAGGGGTCCCTGACGCGCGGGCGCCGGGTCGGGCTCCTCCGGGGACCAAGGCGACGCGAGGCGGAGCAGCTCCGGGTCCCGGGCCCGCGCGGTCCCGCTCCGGGCTGCCCCGAGTCCGCTGCCCCGGGAAGACGCCTCAGGGCTGGCCCGTGGGGACGCCGGTTCTCTCCCGCTCGGTCGGAGAAACGGGTGAGGAGGAGGACGGCCCGCGTAGGTGGTGAGAAGGCCCTCCGGGTGCCAGGGGGCAGTCCTGTGTCTTTTATCTCGTGGGCCTCTCAGCCGGTACAGAGGTCTGCCAAACACAGGGGCCCTTTTGGACGCTCACTTTGGAGAACACGGGAGCAAGTAGCCCAGGGAGGGAGGGAGACAGTAAAGAGCGGAGGACGACGCAGAAGAAGGGAGGACATGGGGCGCGGAGGGCAGAGCGGCTGCGGGGCCACCCACCGCGGCTGCGGTTTCCGTCGCTGCCTTTGGGCGACCGCAGCTCCTCACCCCGGAGCGCTCCCACCCTTTCCTGACCCGCCCGGGACCCCGGTGCCTCCCCAAGTCGCAAAGCTGCTTGCCCGGCACCTGGTCTGACGAAGCGCCCTTTCCCTGTGCGGTTAGGAGGGGCGAGGTGGGTCGTGTGGGTTTGCAAGCGAGTGCGAGCCAGTCCGGCGCCTTGCGGGCTCCCTGGGAAAGGAGGGCGGGTAGGGAAATGGACCCCCACTGCTCTTGCCTTGGCAGGGCCTGGGGTGGAAAACTGGGAAAGGAACTTAGACGAGAATATATGCTACGTAAAAACTAGTTTCTTTCAACCTGTGATCTTTTTACATTTCATTGTTTGTATTTTGAAGTTATTTGTGTAGTCACATGTATGACTCTAGAGATTCTGGGGTCTGTTTCATGTTTAGAGATGTCTTTGGCTGTAAAACTGTAAATTTATTTATTCGGGCATGTTTGAAACAAGGAAATGGATTCTAATCCCCTTTTAATGAGTGGACCAAATAAATGTTCTAATAAGCCCTCCAGATTCTCCCAGCCCACGAGATTACTGCCGGTCAGAGGATTACTTTGCTCTCCCTGGGAGGGTCCACAGCCACTGCAAAGTATCAGTGCTGTCACTTAAATAAAATCAGTTTTTTTTTTTATCACATCCAGTCTTTCTGCAGTGTTGTGCCCCAAATACAAGGACTAACACTCAACGACTAAATGCAGAGTGCCATGTGCCAGGAATAGTCTACAATTTTTACACCTGTTTACTCAGTCCTCAACAGGCCTATATCATACCCTCATCCCCACTTTACCTATGAGAAAACTGAGACATGGGAAGGTTAAGTAACCTGTCCATTCGGTCATTCAACTAATAAGTGGGATTTGAAAGCAGGAATTTTTACCAAAGCCAGACTGGCTTCAGAAGATATGCTCAGAACCATGTGTTTATACTGCTCATAATGAGAAAGAAACGCAAATGGTAAAAATGCTTGACATTTAAGTCTGGATCTTTCTTTTGAAAAAACACCACGGAGGAATCATGTAACAGGTATAAAACTGTGCTGAATATCCTCCTGACCCACCTGCCTCCCAAACATCCTTGTTATGCCAACAGCTGCTCCCCCAAAATCTCCAACTTAAAATTCCTGCCAGAAGTAGGCTTTTCTCTTCCCCTTTCCATTTTCCCCTCACCTACCCATACCTCTTCCGGATCTATTTTGTTCCAGGTCATTTGGCTTTTAAATTCCAGCATATATAAGATACATGAGGAAGAGAATCAGGCCTCCATATTCCCACCACCTGAAATTAACTGTTAACATCTTTACGTAATTTTCTTCAAATCTATTTTTTAAGTTAGTGTATTTTTTTTGCAAAAGTTATACCTTATTGTACCAAACTCAAAGAATGCAGAAAATACAAATGTATAAAATTTGAAACACCTTAAATTCAAAAATAACTTGTCAACATTAGGTAAATATTGATGGAGTCCTCTTTGGCATATTTACAGAAAGAAGGATATATATGTTTTTATAAAATTGAGCTCATAAGTTCTATATTTAAAAGTATTCAATTTAACTAATGAATTTAACTGAAGGAAAAGTGACAAAAACAAAACTGAAGGCATGGTTGAACTTTTTTTAAATGAAGTATCATTGATATATAATCTTATGGTTTCACATAAACAACACAATGGTTTCAACATTCACCCATATTATCAAATCCTCACCCCCTCCATTGCGGTCACTGTCTATTATCGGGAGCTAGTCTGAACCGCCCATCTGATAGCACAGCCCAGATGCCAGGTAAGAAGGAACCACAATGCGGACTTCTGAAAGGAACATCCCTGCTATCTCTCCTTATTATTATGATGTTTGGAAATGTTGTTATTGGTCACTTTCACCTAAATTAGAAAACCAAATTTAATATACCCTGAGAGAAATGCCAGAGGCAAGACCCCCCTAATTCTTCCAGGTGGTAAAGGTACCTTGAGACAACTGCTGGGCATAAAAGCCACGGGGCATAAATCTGCAAAGAAGTAAGAAGAGTTAACCTTTTCAAAGAACATTGCTTTTGTCTCACTTACCAAGTGCACATCTCCCTGTATGGCCCTGGAAGATGGCTGGTTAGCCAGAGACGGGTAAGATTCCTCAAGAGAGGAACAACCTAAGACAGACACAATTGCAGGGGGCCATAAGGTGAACAATAGGGGGTCAACAGAGGTGAGGCTCAGAACCTCACCCCCTCCAGTTTTGAGAGAAATCTTCTGCGCCCATGGCTGTTGTTGCCCTTGTCTCGTTTGGATCAATACCCAGTTTATAGGCATGGATCTGACAGTCTACACTTGCTTTCCTACTGAACTAAACTCTACTTTCCATCTTTATTTTACATCAAGATTTAAACAGCTTTCTATTAGAAACTGTAATCTTTA
Organism: Smutsia gigantea; assembly: GCA_032199065.1. Lineage (NCBI taxonomy): Eukaryota > Metazoa > Chordata > Mammalia > Pholidota > Manidae > Smutsia > Smutsia gigantea. The sequence continues at coordinate 76,253 of JAVSCE010016176.1, forward strand.
TTACTTTTACCTACTACTTTAACATTTTATTAAAGAATAATAGGAGGGGGATGAGGAGAAGATATTGGAAACAAGTATCAAGTTATAATAAATGGAGATTGTTTGAGTGGGTTCCAGTTCCCCCTCCCCACCCCTACGTGGCCTCCAGATGGCATATTTGATGAATGTGGAAATAGGTGGGTTCAAAGAACAGGTGGTTCCCTCTGGCTAACCTGCCAGAGAACAGCTTGGCAAATTATAAAAGTAATAAGAACAGGGCATTGCCTGACTTCAGATCAGAAAAATCTCCATTGTAAGTCTTACTGAAAATGGGACCGAGGCACACTCCGTGAAATTTATCCTTGCCTGCCAAAAGTTCATCATGTCCTTTTGGAGAGAGCCTCTTTCTTTCCCACTGGAGATGGAGAATGGGAGTATAGCTATGAAAGAATAAGAACCCTACATAAAAACAATAGAATAGTAAACTTTAAATAGTCATCTGTAAAAAAACCAAGAATCTGGCACCTACCTAACCTTTGTAAGATTTTCTGACCGCAGTAACTAGGAATAAAGCTTACTTAGAAACTAGTAGATCTCTAAGACATGTCAAAATGATTTAATCTCATTTTCCAAACTCATGTAACCATGCTATGTGTCAATAATTAATAACTGTACTTTATTTTATGTATCTAAAAGTATATAAACAAGCTGCTACTTTTAATTAAAGGCCAGGCTCAGCTTTTGCTAGTGTCTGTGTCCTCATTCATTCACTCAGTCGCCAACGCTGTCCATCCTTCAGGACTCCTGGACTCGCTGGAGCTGGACTCTGGCAGTCTATCAACGTAATAAGATGTTATAAAGTCATTAATTGTCTTTTCTGTGCTGTAGTGCCTTCCCCAGGACCTAGGCATGGTTGAACTTCTAATCAAATTGTTCACAAGAAAGATAATTTTCTTTCTCGAAAATTAACAATAATAATTTAATAAAAATAAGACATTAAAATTTGCAACGATTTTTCTTTTTAAAATAAAAATTTTCTAAAGCTGTAATTTTGTAAATAATACACTGTATCCATTTCAAGTTTGGAGATCCTTGACAATGAGTGCACCCATGTAACCACCATCTTGTTCAAGAGAAAAAGGACATTTCCGTTACTCCAAAGTGTCCTCTTGTGCCCCTTTGCAGTCAATACCTTCCCCCACACACTCCTGGTCCCAGGCAATCAATGATCTAATTTCCTGTCACCATGGAGGAGTTTTGCCTGTTCTAGAAAATTCACAAGAATGGAACCACATGGTATGTGCTCTTTTCATCACTCAGCGTGATATTTTTGAAATTCACTCACACTGCTGCAATGTATCAGGAATTTGTTCCATTTTATTGAAGAGTAGTAATAGTCCTTTGACTATATTACAATTATATTCAATTATATCCAATCACCTCCTCACAGATATTTGAACTGTTTGGGGACAAAGCTGCTGTGAACAAGTCCCTCTTGTGGGCATGTTTTACAGATTACCTTTAAGATTTTTCTATTTTTTCATACTAACTTATCTTGTGAATGGATGTTACATTCTGAAATACAAAATTCATTCAAATGTTAGTACAAAAGCTTGAAGTAGAAGCTTACACACTTTTCTTTTTATTTCATAATTAATGGAAACAAACTTAGCTTGGTTGGTGCCTATCAGGACTTTAATTAACATAAGCCACACACTATGTTAGGTGTATTATTAGATCATCTCATTTAATCTACACAACAACTCAATAAGATACTTAATATTGTTATTTTCATACGACAGCTGTAATGTCTTTATAATAACCTCAGTGTGTTTGATAGGCCTGGAAGCCAGTATCCAAGCAGTTCCTAGTTGCTGTATTGCCCTGCTCCTTTTTGTAAGAAACTCCTCAATCAGGCATCGGGGCACTGCAGTGCTGACAACCTCGATACTGAGGAGACCCGTCAAACACTCCAAAATCCCCAGTTTTCTAAGTAGTAAGGTACTGAAAGTTGACTTCAGTCTTGGTTCAAGTATTTTATATTTGAGTGAGGAACCTTGCCACAGCTGGGGAGAAGTTTTCAGCTCTCCTTCATCAACCTAAATCAATCCATATGATGTAAGACTTCTACTTGAATGTCCTTACTACTCCATCAGTGTTCTGTGGTTTCTGGTTGGTCTTCTTTGGACCAGTGCCTGTGTTCTGCCCTTTCCCCACTGTGGGTAAAATTGTAACATTTCCAGAATATCTCACATGGCTTTAGTACATCTGCATATCAATAAGCGTTCAGAGGTGGAAAGAGGTATGGCTTTAGTGTATTTGCATCATCCCTGAGGGGTGGAGAGAAGTTCATCTCCATATCAATGGATAATTACCTGAGCAAGGAGGGCTTATTTGTACCTGAGAGGTGAGGGGATGGTCGGTTTTGGGCTTCTGCTGGAGCAGGAAAGAGAAAAACGGCCCCAGACTGCAGTTTGTGAGGAATAAGCGGATTTTAAACTCTATTTATCCCTTTGACTGATTTTGGTTTTTAGAGGTATTTTGCCCGGGAATTTCCTCTCCCCGGACTTACATCTGGCATAGTCAGCAGGATTCCTCTGAACCCAAAATCTGTTATAATGGGTACGAACTTTGGGAGGGCTGCCCCAAGAAATGATGGGGAGAACTTGTGCTCGCACCAAGGGACATGTGTCTACACTCGTGTGGTTGTGGAGGCACCACCACTGCTGCTGGCTGCGCTGCTGACCCTGGCCTGTGGCCTGAGCCTAAGGCTACTGCTGCTGCTCCTGCTGCTGGCCAGAGCCTGGTCACAACTATGGAAATGAGCTGAGGTCCAGGTCACCTTGATAGAGAAGCAACTGGCTGCTGTGTACCACGCCTTTCTGGCTATGGAGCCAATTGCCAGAACAGCTCCGACCAAGGTAATAACCACCTATCCCATCCCAGGGTGGGTGAGAGACTGGACCCAAAGGCCATGGGGTGTTGTGGCACAGACACTACTGTATGTCATGTGACTGGCCATTTCCCTTTGGCATTCCCAGAGAATAATGAAGCAGACTCATTGGCCCAGGTGTGCTGGATAAAAGGAAAGCCTGCCTCTGATGTGGCCCAATGGTTACATCAGCGTTTAGTGCATGTGGGGCAAAAGACAATGTGGGCTGTATCTTGTCAGTGGGGCTTGCCACTGACCTTTGAAGAAGACAGCCGATCCCGGAAGGAGTGACCTGCATGTTTTGTGTATCAGCAAACCACCAAGAGGGGCCTAGAGCATCTCCTTGCAGTCTATGGCTGGACACCAGTGATTGAGAGCAATCAAGGCACCCACTTTATTGGACATGCATTGCAAGGATGGGTGCAGCAATTAGGAATAAAATGGATGTGGCCCTGGACATTTTGACACGTGGACTGGTGATGGTTGGCTCTTCTGGCACCTTAGGGAAAAGGCCTGGAAGCTGGCCTCCTGTGTATTCCTGGAATAACAGCAAAATTGGCCCCCCACAATCATGGTAATTTGCTTCTACAGTCCTTGTGTCCTGGATGCGCCCCCACCCTGGCTGCAGCTGCCACCTGATGGCTGGAATGGATGAGCTTTGGACTTAATCTGCATGGGATTTAACCTGCCTGAATCCTCTGGCTTGAGAATTATCATGATTGTGTTGCTGTTGTCAAGAAAAAATGCTTAAAGAGAGGCTTGACTTTGTCTAATGCTTGGTGAAAGTTTTTTGAGCAATCTAGAATGGTTGTTGGGAATGAGTAAACAAATGTAGAAACGTATTTTGTGCTTAGTGAGAGATTGCGCTTTAAATCTCATTTACTTAACCTGCATAGGCTGAATCCTCTGGCTTGAGGATTATCAAGATTTTCTTGCTGTTGCTATTATATATTATTAGATTGGTCGGAAGAGGGGGAATGAGTAAACTGTAAGGCGAGATTTCTGGAGGGGTGGCCTGTGGGTAAAATTGTAACATTTCCAGAATATATCATGTGGCTTTAGTACATCTGCATATCAATAGGCGTTCAGATGTGGAAAGAACTGTGGCTTTAGTGCATTTGCATCATTCCTCGGGGGTGAAGAGACGTTCATCTCCATATCATTGGGTAATTACCTGGGTAAGGAGGGCTTATCTGTACCCAAGAGGTGAGGGGAGGGCCGGCTTTTGGCTTCTGCTGGAGCAGGAAAGAGAGAAACGGCCCCAGACTGCAGTTCGTGAGCAATAAACAGATTTTAAGCTTTATTTCTCCCTTTGACTTATTTCGGTTTTTCGAGGTTTTTTTCTCTGGGGTTTCCTCTCCCCGGACTTACACCCACGCCACCCCACCCCCATCCCCGTTCTGGTCTCCGTGGCTTCTGGGCTGAGCGGATGGTACATCCCCAAATTTACCACGTGGGGTCACCATAGTTCTGCCCACCTTGGTACTGTCTGGCCAGGCAGTGAGCGTCCTTTTCCAGGACATTGCAGATCACATGTAATGGTGTGGTCTGTTTATTAACTTGCTAGTAATAATATCCATCCTGTTTTGTCCCATTATTTAAAGTTATACACACCCTGGCTTGTAGCAATTATTTTCAAAGTCAAAAATGTGAAGCAGGCTATAATGATACAGGTACACAGATACGGCTAAATATGAAAGGATTATGTTCATTAATGAGGTTTGAAAACACGACTTGGCTCACTTTTGTGGGATATTTTTTCTCCCCCTAGTCACTCCAGGAGTGCTCCCTCTTGCCCTAAGTCAAGAAGGCAGGAGTACTCAGCTCTCCCCTCTACGCCTTGAACACAAAAGGCACTGTTGTCTTTTTCTGCGAGTCCTCAGGAACTCCCCTGTTCACACCATGAAGAAGACTCAAGGCCCATAAACACTTCCGGTTGGGACATGTGGACTGATTCATCCCTGGAGCCAAGGAGTCTGTTTCTGGGGAAAATTAAATGGCTTCGTTTGCTCTTTCTCCTCCTCTTCATTATTTCACTGATCAATTCTGAGTGTTTTGTAAGCCTTATATTTCATCGTCATTCTCTCTTCCAAACCTTGGAGGTTGAGCAAGGAGGGGATGCAAATCCTGGGGAAGTCTTCTCTGTTTACCACAGAGCACGATGGCCAAGAGCAAGGGCCCTGGGGGCAAACTGCCTGGGTCTGAGGACTGGCACTCACCCTCACCAGGGGGAGACCCTGGAAAGGTGAGAAAGTCAGCTCAGTCTTTAAGCACCTCAGGGTGCTTTCTCATCTGCAGCAAGTGGTGGCAATAGCTCAGGGGTATTAGGTGCACTACGTTATTATGCAGTAAGCACTGAAGAACCATGCTGGTCTCACAGCGAAGCTCTGAAAAACCTGTTATTGCTATTGTTGTTATGTCTTTGTCTTTTGTTTCCACTTCTAGCTACACCACTGCCGACTTTCGAGATTCTCCCGGATGAGTTAGGCATATTAAATGGCCTGGTCAGCCTCTTCTCCCGCATATTAGTGACCAGCGTGGGGAACACTGGTTACCTGATGATTTTGAGGGGAATTTAGCTGACAGTGGAGATGCTGCTGTGGGGAACTGGATGTGAATTCTTCATATGATTGGATAATGGACAGGCATGACATTTGTTGAGCTCACAGTAGACTTTCTTTGACACATGCTTCTAGAAAGGGCTTTTAATATCCATTCAGACTTACCCCAACTACTATAACAAAAGTCCAAGTATGTACCAGTGACCCCTTTATAGCAGGGTTTTCTATTTTGTTTTGTTTTAAGAAAACAAGGGGGATTCCCGGGAAGTTGGCGCTGTGAGCAGGGCAGCAGAAATCTCTTCCCAAAACCATATATATTTATGAAAATACAACTATTCCCAAAGAGTGACCAGAAGATACAGGACAGCATTCAGCCTGCATATACACCTGAGAAGACTCGACACCCCCCATGAGGCAGGTAAGATACAGAGCTGCGACCCAGCGGGACCCCAGCGCACCGGCAGCAGGAGAGGATTCAGAGCTGACAGGGAGTGGAAGTACAGGTCTGTGAAATAACCAGCCCTGGTTATCAGCGCCGGGAGCACTGACACACATCGCGCAGTGTATCAGAGATTGGAGAGACAGAGGGTGCAGGATCTGAGCCTGGGAATGCACTGGGTCCTCGCAGCCGGCTCCCCTGGACAAAAGAAAAGTGCGTGCTGTTGTTTTTAGTGGTCTTAAAGAGATAGAGGCCCAACAGAGGAACAGGATTGTTCCAGCACACTCAGCCCAGAAGGCTGGGAGTCCTGGAGAATTTCGGACCCTGTGACTGGCGACTGGGAAAAATTAGCCCTACTGAGACTTCCCACAGAGATCAACAGCCTCCTATTCATTCCACCCCTGGCCAGAGCTACGAAGGGACCTGTGGAGTGGTGCGGCCATGGCTGCAGCACAGTGGAGCAACAGCGCCACCTACAGCATTCTCACAGAATCTACTCCTGGTGGAAGTCCTTTTTTTGGCATTTTTTTCTCTTTTCTTTTCTCTTCTTTTCTTTCTCTTCTCTTTCTCTTCTTTCCTTTTTTTCTTAAAGTCTTAAAGAGCCTAGCTAACATACATGGCACCTCCCAGCGACCACTTCTATTGCCATGAAAAGACAGAGGAATATGCTACAAACAAAGCTTGTCCAGACCCAGACACCAGAGAGGGAGTCAGAAGAGATGGAAATGTACAATATTCCTGAAAAAGAATTCAGAATAAAAGTCATAAATATACTGACAGATCTACAGAGAAATATGCAAGAGCTAAGGGAGGAAGTGAGGGAAGTCAGGAAAGACAATGCAGAAATGAGACAAGCGATCAACGGGCTTAGCAGCAGAATGGACGAGATGCAGGAGACTGTTAGTGGAATAGAAATCAGAGAACAGGAATACAGAGAAGCTGAGGCAGAGAGAGATAAAAGTATCTCTAAGAATGAAAGAATATTAAGAGAACTGTGACCAATCCAAACGGAATAATATTTGCATATAGGAGTACCAGAGGAAGAAGAGAGAAAAAATGGGATAGAAAGTGTCTTTGAAGAAATAATTGCTGAAAACTTCCCCATGCTGGAGAAGGAAATAGTCTCGCACTCCATGGAAGCCCACAGATCTCCTAACACAAGGGACCCAAAGACAAACACCAAGACACATAATAATTAAAATGGCAAAGATCAAGGATAAGGACAGATTATTAAAGGCAGCTACAGAGAGAAAAAGATCACCTACAAAGGAAAACCCATCACACTATCATCAGACTTCTCAATAGAAACCTTACAGGCCAAAAGAGAATGGCATGATATATTTAACGTAATGAAACAGAAGGGCCTCGAACCAAGAATATTGTATCCAGCATGATTATCATTTAAATATGACAGAGGGATTAAACAATTTCCAGAGAACCCAAAGCTGAAAGAGGTTGCCTCTCATAAACCACCTCTACAGAATATCTTAAATGGACTGCTCTAGAGGGAAGCACTCCTAAGGCTAAAAAGATGTCATCAGAGAAAATAAAATCATAGCAAAGAAAGCAGACCATCCAAATACTAACAAAAGGCAAAGAATAAAACACCTAGTATATAAAGAATGGTGGAGGAAGAACAAGAAGGGAGAGAAAAAAGAAATATCAGACTGTGTTTACAATAACTTAACAAGAAAGCTAAGTTAGATTGTCAGACAGTAAAGAAGCAACCCTTGAACCTTTGGTAACCATGAATCTAAAGCCAGCAATGGCAATAAGTACATATCTATCGATAATCCCCCTAAATGTAAATGGACTGAAGGCACCAATCAAAAGACACAGAGTAACAGAATGGATAAAAAAGCAAGACCCATCTATATGCTGCTTACAAGAGACTCACCTCAAACCCAAAGATATGCACAGACTAAAAGTGAAGGGATGGAAAAAGGTATTTCATGCAAACAACAAGGAGAAAAAAACCAAGTGTTGCAGTACTTGTATCAGACAAAATAGACTTCAAAACGAAGAAAGTAGCAAGAGATAAAGAAGGACATTATATAATGATAAAAGGGTCAGTCCAACAAGAGGATATAACCATTATAAATATATATGCACCCAACACAGGAGCACCAACATATGTGAAACAAATAGTAACAGAATTAAAGGAGGAAATAGAAAGCAATTCATTCATTTTAGGGGACTTGAACACACCACTCACTCCAAAGGACAGACCAACCAGACAGAAAATAAGTAGAGACACAGAGGCACTGAACAACACACTAGAACAGATGGACCTAACAGACATCTACAGAACTCTACACCCAAAAGCAACAGGACACACATTCTTCTCAAGTGCACATGGAACATTTTCTAGAATAGACCACATACTAGGCCACAAAAAGAACCTCAGTAAATTAAAAATATTGAAATTTGACCAACAAACTTCTCAGATCACAAAGGTATAAAACTAGAGATAAATTTTAGACAGAAAAAAAAGGCTCACAAATGCATGGAGACTTAACAACATTCTCCTAATTAATCAATGGGTTAATGACCAAATCAAAACAGAAATCAAAGAATATATGGAGACTAATTACAACAACAACACAAAGCCATAACTTTTGTGGGATGCAGCAAAGGCAGTTCTAAGAGGAAAGTATATTGCAATCCAGGCCTATTTAAAGAAGGAAGAACATTCCCAAATGAGTAGTCTAGAGACACAATTACTGAAATTGGAAAAAGAAGAACAAATGAGACCCAAAGTCACCAGAAGGGGGGACATAATAAAGATCAGAAAAGAAATAAATAAAATTGAGAAGAATAAAACAATAGAAAAAATCAATGAAACCAAGAGCTGGTTCTTTGAAAAAATAAACAAAATAGATAAACCCCTAGCCAGACTCATTAAGAGAAAAAGAGAATCTACACACATAAACACAATCAGAAATGAGAAAGGAAATATAATGATGGACCCCACAGAAATACAAAGAATTATAAGAGAATACATTGAGAATCTATATGCTAACAAGATGGAAAACCTAAAAGAAATGGACTTCTTAGAAAAATACAACCTTCCAAGACTGACCAAACAAGAAAGAGAAAAACTAAACAGACCAATCACCAGCAACGAAATTGAATCCGTAATCAAAAAACTACCCAAGAACAAAACTCCCGGACCAGATGGATTCACCTCTGAATTCTACCAGACATATAGAGAAGAAATAACACCTATTCTCCTTAAAGTTTTCCAAAAAAAAGAAGAGGAGGGAATACTTCCAAACTCATTCTATGAAACCAGCATCACTCTAGTACCAAAACCTGGCGACGACCTCACCAAAAAAGAAAATTACAGACCAATATCCCTGATGAATGTAGATGCAAAAATACTCAACAAAATATTAGCAAACCGAATTCAAAAATACATCAAGCAGATCATACACCATGACCTAGTGGGATTCATCCCAGGGATGCAAGGATGGTACAACATTCGAAAATCCATCAACATCATCCACCACATCAACAAAAAGAAGAACAAAAACCACATGATCATCTCCATAGATGCAGAAAAAGCATTTGACAAAATTCAGCAACCATTCCTGATTAAAACTCTCAACAAAATGAGTATAGAGGGCAAGTACCTTAACATCCTAAAGGCCATATATGACCAATCCACAGCTAACATCATACTTAACAGAGAGGAGCTGAAAGCTTTTCATCTAAGATCGGGAACAAGACAGGGATGCCCACTCTCTCCACTGTTATTCAACATAGTACTGGAGGTCTTAGCCACGGCAATCAGACAACACAAAGAAATACAAGGCATCCAGATTGGTAAAGAAGAAGTCAACTTGTCACTATTTGCAGATGACATGATATTGTACATAAAAACCCTAAAGAATTGACCCCAAAACTACTAGAACTAATAACTGAATTCAGCAAAGTTGCAGGATACAAAATTAACACACAGAAATCTGTTCCTTTCCTGTACAGTAACGATGAACTAACAGAAAGAGAAATCAGAAAAACCATTCCATTCACAATTGAATCAAAAAGAATAAAATACCTAGGAATAAACCTAACAAAGGAAGTGAAAGATCTGTACTCTGAAAACTACAAGACATTCCTAAGAGAAATTAAAGAGGACACTAACAAATGGAAATTCATCCCATGCTCTTGGCTAGGGAGAATAAATATTGTCAAAATGGCTATACTACCTAAAGCAATGTACAGACTCAATGCAATCCCTATCAAACTACCAACAGCTTTCTTCAATGAACTGGAACAAATAGTTCTAAAATTTATATGGAACCACAAAAGACCCTGAATAGCCAAAGCAATCCTGAGAAGGAGGAATAAAACAGGGGGAATTACGCTCCCTGACTTCAAGCTCTACTACAAAGCCACAGTAATCAAGACAATTTGGTATGGGCACAAAAACAGACCCACAGACCAGTGGAAAAGAATAGAAAATCCAAACATTAGCCCAAACATATACATTCAATTCATATTTGATAAAGGGGCCTTGGATATACAATGGGGGACGTTGGCCCCTTCAGCAGCTGGTATTGGAAAAACTGGACAGCTACATGTAAGAGAATGAAACTGGACAACTGTCTAGCCCCATACACAAAGGTAAACTCAAGGTGGATGAAAGACCTGAATGTAAGTCATGAAACCATAAAACTCTTAGAAAAAAACATAGGCAAAAATCTCCTGGACATAAACATGAGCGACTTCTTCATGAACATATCTCCCTGGTCAAGGGAAACAAAAGCGAGAATGAGCAGGTGGGATTATATCAAGGTGAAAAGCTTCTGTACAGCAAAGGACACCATCAGTAGAACAAAAAGACATCATACAGTATGGGAGAACATATTCATAAATGATGTATCCAATAAGGGTTGACATCCAACATATATAAAGAACTGGTGCACCTCAACAAACAAAAACCAAATAATCCAATTAAGAAATGGGCAGACGACATGAATACACACTTCTCCAAAGAAATTCAGATGGCCAACAGGCACATGAAAAGATGCTCCACATCGCTAATCATCAGAGAAATGCAGATTAAAACCACAGTGAGATACCATCTCACACCACTGAGGATGGCGAACATCCAAAACACAAACAGCAACAAATGTTGGCGAGGATGTGGAGAAAAGGGAACCCTCCTACATTGCTGGTGGGAATGCAAATAAGTTCAACCATTGTGGAAAGCAGTATGGAGGTTCCTCAAAAAACTCAAAATAGAAATACCATTTGACCCAGGAATCCCACTCCTAGGAATTTACCCTAAGAATGCAGCAGCCCAGTTTGAAAAAAACATATGCACCCCTTAGTTTATCGCAGCACTATTTACAATAGCCAAGATATGGAAGCAACTGAACTGTCCATCAGTAGATGAATGGATAAAGAAGATGTGGTACATATACACAATGGAATATTATTCAGTCATAAGAAAAAACAAATCTTACCATTTGCAACAACATGGATGGAGCTAGAGGGTATTCTGCTCAGTGAAATAAGCCAAGCCGAAAGAGACAAGTATCAAATGATTTCACTCATCTGTGGAGTATAAGAACAAAGAAAAAAAACTGAAGGAACAAAACAGTAGCAGACTCACAGAACCCAAGAATGGACTAATAGTTACCATAGGGAAAGGGACTGGAGAAGATGGGTGGGAAGGGAAGGATAAGGGGGGAAAAGGGGCATTACAATTAGTAGATGTAGTGTTGGGGGGCACAGGGAGGGCTGTACAACTCAGAGAAGACAAGTAGTGTTTCTATAGCATCTCACTACGCTGATGGACAGTGAGTGTACTGGGGTTGTTGGCAGGGACCTGATGAAGGGGGTGGTTTAATAACCATAATATTGCACATGTAATTGTAGATTAATGATTCTAAAATAAATTAAAAATTAAAAATTAAGAAGAAAACAAGGGATGAAAACATAGTTTAAATGGAAGGTGTAGATGACCTCCTCTTCAGTTATGATGGGCACTTGTAGGAAAGTACTATTCGTCCTGAAAACAACTAAATAAAATCTGAACTAGAGGTAATCTGTTTGGATTCTTTAGAGAACTATCAACGTTTCTAGACCCACAAGGCCAGCTCCAGAGAGAGACAGAGCAGAGAGACAGAGAGACAGAGAGATAGAGAGGAAGGGAGGGAGGCTCCCCGGAATGAAGCAAATTCTCTACCTTTCCCCCTCAGGGCATTTGCCAGTTCATAACAAGGAACCAGAGACTGAGGAGCGAGTGCGAGGGCAGCTACTCGGAGTCAGAGAAACAGCAACACTTTAAGTAATTTCATGGACCTGCGCAGAGAAGAAGAAGAAAAGACACGTGGGGCTGTGCAAGTATGCAGACTTGAGGGACCAAGACCCTAGAGTGGGTTGACAAGAGGGAGCAGGATGCTTGGTACAGGATTTCCTCTTAACATCTGCAAATCAAGCTCTGTGCAGGTAAGAGGCTATGAAGGCAAGTAGGGTGTGGCTGAGACAGTGGGATTTTCAGCAGTATCATGGGACTAAGGAGATAAAAACTGAAGTTGAGGATTCCTCAAAGAGGAGGGGCCTAAAGAAATATGCCAAAGTCTCAGGCGGGAGCCCTGGCAGTCGACAGCACAGCAGTGAGAGCAAACTAGCTGCCAATCAGCTTAGTCAAGGGTGCCACTGGGGTGGTCTGCACCTCTGCTGCCTGCTGGGGGACAGGGTGAATACTCTTCAGTGAAAGAGAACATCATGCCAACTTGCCATCATTTCTCACACACCTGGTTCATCATTCAAGCATTCACCAGAAGTAAGAGAAAAAAAAGCAAACCATAGAAACTGATTCCCAGGCGATGGAGATATTAAAGTTGGCAGATAGGAATTTACATCAGTATGTTTTAGCTGTTCGGAAAATAGGTGGCAAGATAAAATGTTCACCAGAGAGAGAATCCATTTAAAAACTCACATGGAAATCACCAAAATAAAATATGTACTAGCATTTTAAAAGGCAGTAGATCAGTTTAATAAAAGTTTGGACCCACTTCAAAATAAACTATTAATCTGAAAATATGTAGGTAGAAGAAACTCTCCAGACTGAAGCACAGAAAGCTAAAAGGAAGAAAAAATCAACAAGAGAGTGTTGTAAGGAAGATATGGGTCATGTCACAGAGGACTGACATGCATGTAATTGAAGTCTGAGGTTGGAGGAGGTGGAAAATGGAGCAGAGATATTAGGGACCATTAAGGGAAAAACATGATGATCTGTCAAACCACATGCGCAAGGAGATCTATGAGCTCCAAGCCAGGTGAGGACAAAAAAACCACACTGAAAGCTGCCCGACACCAAAGGCAAGTGAAAACACCCGGAGCAGCACCCAGGTGGGGAAAATTCCTATTAGGTCGTCCAAGGACGGGGAGCTGAATTCTCAGCAAAAACAATGAGAAAGAGGACACTATTGCGGGCTACAGCAATATAATTTCCCACCCACCACGCACCACTAATCTCTGATCCAATATCTTTCAAGGGAAAGTGAGTGAAGACCTTGGGAGATGAGCAGCAGAGCCGAACTAAAGAGGCGCCCCAGGTCACTCTTGAGGCGGAGCTTAAAGGATCCCAAAGGAATGCGGAAATGACGGAGGGAAAGAGGAGCAGTGGATGCATTAAATGTGTGGTTAAATCAAGTAAATGTTATTGTTGGAGCAACGATAAAGCCTCTGATTTTAAATACAGGCTGAAATAAAATTAAGGCCAATAACTCAAAAATCAGGATGAGAGTGAATGGAATTAAGATGTTCCAAAGTTCTAGCATTGTCTAGGAAATATAAAAAGACCTAATTTATCAGAATCTTTTGCACAGATTTTATGGAATACAGAATATTCTACTGGTTCGTAGAGATGTGTGTATATCTCCCACAGTAAAACCAAGAGCTAGAACAATTTTTATTTTTGAGGATTCTCTATTTTGAAAGAGAATTAACTTTAAGTTTGTAGTTTAAAAATATAAATGTAAACAGTAGATAGTGAAATGTGATAAATGTATAAGCCCGTGTAACTATCAGCCAGACGAATGTATAGAATATTTCCACACATGTAGGAAGTTGCCCATCAAAATATCTCCAAGAGAGACCCACTCTTCTCTTCTGCTACTTCGTGCAAATGGAACCACACAGGAGTTTCAGACAGGTTCTTTAACATAGATATGCTTTCAATGTTCAAAATTCGTTTTTGAAATACATCTTTGCAGAACATACTGTTTGAGGGGATTATCCATGTGGTTGCCTCATCCTTAGTTTGGTTGCTTTCACTGCGGAGTGTTCATATGCAAATACACAAAGGTTTGCACATCACTTCTCCTGTTAAGGGGCATTTGGGTTTTATCTAATTTTTACCAAGTATACATGGTTTGCTATGAACGTTTTTATAGAAGCCTCTTTGAATGTATGCATTCATTTTTCTTAGGAAGTAAGTAGAATTTTACTAGGTAACAGGGTAGGTATGTTTTAACTTTACGAGGACCTGCCAAATACTAGGGAAGTGGCTGTGCTAAATTACATTCCAATTGCTATCTCACAGTGATGCTGTACACACTTTCATGGGGGAGGGAGAGAGAAAACGACTTAAAAAAAAAACCTATTTTTGTAAGTATTTCATCTTCACCTCGTTCCAAATACCTAATTACATATGTTAGGTATTGGTGGTGGCTTTGGTCACAACCAAGGCATCACCACCATCCTGCTCAGTATTAGTCCTGAATTTCACAGGACCAGTGCTTGTACCGGGAGAGCACAGACACATGAGGGCACAACCGGAATACAGGAGAAAAAGAAGTTATTTATTAGCAGTAAGACACCTGCACGGGGGCTGCCAGCCTTAGATTGGCTAACAGCAGCTTCACAAGTTTGGTCAACATTTTTATATTCTCTGAACTTCCTTTTGGCTAACTGTCCTAGTTTCACTTGGTCGCCTGAGACTAATTTCTCGGTCAGTTGCTTCTTCCTGGGTCGGCTAGTTTGCACCAGTTTGAAATAACAATTCTTTCAATAAAATGGTTTTGCAATAACAGGGTATGGCTGTCTGCCACTTCGACTGAGGCAAGCACTAATACAGAAGCAGAAATGGCAAGTTCATTTTTCGCCCTCACACTCAGGTCTGGCAGCAGAGCCCTAGACAGGTACTCCAAGGCAGCCCACCCAAGTCTCAGACTCAGAAAGGCCAGGTGGGAATAGATGCCCGTGAAATAAGGAGGGTCAGGTGACACGCTCCCTCCCCAGTCATGGCTGTGCCACACTTCAGCTCTGGGCCACTAAAGTGGGTTTCTTGCGAATGCTCTCCACCCCTCCATTATATGGCCTGGATTTTACTGGGCTCTGTCAGATGGTCACGGCCACAGGCCTCTGAATGGCTTTAAAGCCTCCCAGGCAGGAACCTGAGGGACCCCTTCTGCCCAGAGGAAACCAAAGAGAACTCACACCCCTACCCTGCCCCGCCCCCGCCTATACCCACAGGACGCGGGAGAAGCCCAGAGGCTGAAGGGCTGCGAGGGGACAGCGCGCAGGGCAGGCGCTTCTGAGCAGAGCGGAGGGCGGGGAGCGCGGGTCAGACTGCTCCTGGGTGGATCCGAAGTCCCGATTCTTTGCTGACACCCCAGCGGGCCGACCGCCGGCGACGGGAAAGGGGCCCCGAGGCGCGGGTCCGCAGCGCGGGAGGGGCGGCGGCCCCACTGCTGGGCGCCGGGGCTCAGACGCACCCAACCCGCCGGTTCCTGCAGCCTCCGCGAGCGGGGGCTTCTCGGGGGCCGCAATCTCCTCCCCCGAGGGATCCCTGGTGCCTCCAGGGCCTTTTGCACCTAAACACGGGGGTGACCAGAACACTTTGAGGGCCACCTAAGGCTTCCAGGACAGACAGCTAGGAACCCAGACCCGTCTCGTTTCCGCAGCGTAGAGATTATAATGTTGGCCTCACACGCGACAGCTCCCTGGTCCGAAACTGGGCGGAAACAACCTCCTTTTCCCGACGCTGACGTTCACCTTTAAAGCACAGAAAGCGGGTCGGCGACAAAAGCCCTGCGGAGCTGTGTTTTATATCCACGTGAAGCAGCGGGTGGATAGATACCAGTGCCTGCCCAGCCGCACTTCACCTCTCACCTCTCCCAGCTACCTGAAAGCTCACTGAGCCCTCCGGGCCGGGCCGGGCCGGGCCCCCTTCGTTCGCTCCCGCTCACGGCGCCGACCAGGCCACCGCCACCGACGAGTGGGCTGCGGGTGCCCTTCAGATGCAGAAATCCCCAGCCGTCTCGTGCAACGCCCAAATCTTCTCTACAGGCCCCCAGGCAGGTATTATGGCTCTGAAAAACAACAGGTTCTCCCCTCTGAAGCACTTGGCTTTCCTCCACCCCAGCGCGCTTGCCGAACAGCTGGGTTTGCGAGAACTGAACCAAAGAAAACGGACCCAAGGCAGCACCTGGGGCTCCAGCCAAAGCCACGCGCAGGAAGACTTTCGTGCTCCACTCTGGGCCGGCGGGGGCCCGTAAAGGCGCCCGGACGCGTGCCCTTCTCCGGGGAGCCCCTTGAGCCAGCTCGGAGGTCAGGAAGGACACGGGGCCCGCTGACGGCCCAGTCCGCACCTTCCTCCTGAGGAAACCCAGGTTCAGAGAGAGCTCGCGTCCTTGCCTCCGTGGCACACAGCGCTAGAGCCGGACTAGAATGGCACACAGGCCTGTCACCTGGTGGCCTGGCCTCAAGCCCAGAGCCTCCCAAGGCTGGGAGAGGTGAGAGGTGAAGTGCGGCTGGGCAGCCACTGGTCTCTAAGCCTTCTCCGTTCTGCCCAGGAACCTAACGTCTCCCTTTCAGAGTTTTCATCTACTGAGAACCAAGGACTTGAGTTCCAGCCACTCCTTCCAAACATACAAGCAAACTTTGAAATGTAGGCAAAAGTTGGAAGATGGCGCGCCTCCCATTATTCACCCAAGCGCAACAGTTACCATGTTCCCATATTTTTTTCTCACCGTCTCTTCAAATATACGAATTGGTCACCATTTGAGGGGAATGTGCAGACATCGAAAGATCGTCGGATAGGTCACTGTTGCTCCTTTGCTTTGGCAGTGTCCCTCAAAACAAGCCTCCGAGGGCCTTTCCTCGAAGGCCAGGGGAGGGCCTCCTGTCCCGTGGAGGAGGCCCCTCTTGCCCCTTCAGGAACCAGACCCCCGTCCCCTCAGGCTGTAGAGAAGCTTGTGGGCAGTTTTCCTTGGCTCTGTCCCAAAGCGCAGTCCAGTCATGCCTCGTGCTTGCAGGAGCGCGATCGGCCTGTCCTGCCCCAGCACTAGCTGCCCTCCCCACTCCTCCTGCTTGCTTTGCGGGGCAGTAGCATCTTGGGCCAGCCTGACCTCCAGAAACACCTACCTCGGGAGAGACCCTTGTGGGATGGGCAACCACCCCGTTGGCTCCTGCCTGGCTCTCTATGCCCTGCAGGGATGGAAGGGGTCCTGACCCAACAGAAGGCTGAAGAATCCTTTCCTGTGGTAGTAGGATGAGTGGAGCCGGTGGGAAATGCACCAAAGAGAAGGGAAGAGTTCTCAAGAGCTTTACAGAGCTGTCTGCCTCCACGCTGGCAGGTAGGTGGCTGCCCTGTGCTAATGGTCCTTCCTCTTGTCTTGTCCTGATCTTGACCTGGTCCCAGCTTCAGTCTCAGTTGCAGCAGACACAGGCATTCTGATGTGTGGTACGCATTCGGCTGTGCCTGTCCCCACAGTCGGGATGTCATAGAGCTTCTATTTCCCGGATCCCAGAGAACTCCAACGATGCTATTGATTTTTTTTTTCCTTGCACTTCCTTCCTTGCTGCCTCTAACTCAAGGGTTGTGGCAGGGCGGCACAGGAGAGAACGAGTTTAGCTGTAGGTAAATCAGTGATCTCAGCGCTAGGTACAAGAAAAACAATTCAAGTTGATAATAAGGATGAATCTTGAATTCTTTTAAACACTTTAAAGAGTTTTAATAGTTGACATATGATGGCAAACAAAATGTTTATGTCGTATACTTCTAAAGATGACTCCTTTCTTGTATGCATCAGACTGGCTTAATAATTTTGATCTAAAAGCTACTTTATGTTGTCTTCCAGGTTTTCTAATAATATGGAAAATACTTGTTATATATATTCTTATTTATACAAGCCTCTACACAAGTAATTTCTCTTCAAATTCTAATGGCACTGAACTGCTTAAATTTCCTATACTGGTTTTACTGGTCCTACAAGGAAATTTAATTCCAAAAACTATTTAAGTTTATAAAATTTTAAATTATGTGTTCTGGTAAATTAAGTAGACCATATGATACCATTTAAACAGAGATTAAATTTTATAATTCTAGAGATCATAGTAACTTAATTAGTCCACTCACAATTCAGGAGTGAACATTTTTAGGTAGGGTCTCATATATGATGCCAACATGCATTTTCTTATTATGTGTCAACTCAGTTTGCGATTTTAAGATCTATCATTAAGTTCTTTGAGTGATACTCAAATTGAGTTAATTAATGTAAAATATTGCCAGGAGATTTTCTGATTGAGAGAGAAGTGATAAAATGTCATTTAATATAATGCTGCTGCATATTTTTATAGATTATAGAGTGGTTATATGTTAACAGGTGTGAGTACCTTAGGGGATGTTGGTGAGCACGTGGTCATCATTGTCACTTTAAGAAGTATAAAACCTATACACTGTCTGCTCCAGGTAGTAAGGAGCTGTCCTTGGAGGTCAGTTATTTCCTTGAGGTGCTAGATCATTGGAAGAAAGACAGAGGAAAGAAAGAGAGAGAGAGAGGGAGGGGGAGACACAGAGAGAGAGACAAAAGAAAGACAGACAGAAACAAGGAAGGAAGGAAGGGAGGGAGGGTGGGAGCTAGGAAGGAAGGAAGGAAAGTAAGAGAAAGGGAAGGGAAAGAAGAGGAGGTGAGGGGAGGGGAGAGAACGGGAGAGGAAGGGAAAGGAGGGAAGGGAAGGCAATTATTTAATTTCTGGTTCTTGGTTACCTGCCTTCTAGATCTGAAGTCATCCACTTCCCCAATCTCTGCTGTGCTTCTCTGGTCATGCACACCACTAGTGACCTTAGGGCATGTGTGCTGTGTGTGTGTGTGTGTGTACGTGCGCATGTGTGCAGACGCTCCTGGGAAGGACACCAACTCACTGCTCCTGCCACACTGCTCTTTTTTGATGCTCCAACGTGTGGGCTCCAGGGGATAGAGAGTTTGGGTTTGTTCACAAGGCAGTATCTCTCCCAGAGCAGGGCCTGGCACAACTAAGCACCTAATGAATGCTCAGTGATTGAAATACATTCTCATTCGAGGTCCTGGACAGCTGAAGAGGCAAAGAAGAAAGTGGGTAAGCTTGGCAACAGCCTAGAGTATGAGGGTCAGAGACAGGCAGACAGACAGACACAGACCCACACTCGGGGGTGGAGCATGGGAGGCAGAGAGATAGTGAGAATTTCTAAGGACCTTACTGAGTGTGTCAAAGCCACAGAGCTCATTTTTGCTCTTGAGATTAAACAAAAGGGAAGGTGAGCCAGTAGCTCTCAGGATCCAGGACTGCACAAGATGCATTCTGTGGGTTCCAATGGTTCGTCTTAAATGAGATATTTGCAGAAATAGCCAAACACTGCCCAAGAGTCATTTAGAGAGACAGCTCTCAGCATGCTGTTGCACCCTCGTATAGGAAGGAGGCCAGTCATTAGATTGTGTGCATCTAACGAAAGCAAAAATGCAATTCATAAAGGAAAGGGAATGGGGCTTCATCAAACTAAAGAGCTCCCATACAGCAAGGGACACCATCAGCAGAACAAAAGGACAACCTGCAGTATGGGAGAATATATTCGTAAATGACTCATCTGATAAGGGGTTAACATCCAAAATATATAAAGAACTCATACACCTCAACACCAAAACAAAATACAAATAACCCGATTTAAAAAAATGGGCAGATGACCTGAAAGGACATTTCTCCAAAGAAGAAATACAGATGGCCAACAGACACATTAAAAGATGCCCACTTTGTTAATCGTCAGGGAAATGCAAATCAAAACTACAATGACCTGTCAACTCACACCAGTTAGAATGGCCACTATCCATCCAAAAGACAGGAAATAACAAGTGTTGGTGAAGATGTGGAGTGATAGGAACCCTCCTACATTGTTGGTAGGAGTGTAAATTGGTACAACCCCTGTGGAAAGCACTATGGAGTTTCCTCAAAAAACTAAAAATAGAAATACCACTGGACCCAGTAATTCCACTTCTGGGAGTTTACCCAAAGAAAACAAAATCCCTGATTTGAAAAGATACATGCACCCCTATGTTTATCGCCACATTATTTACAATAGTCAAGGTATGGAAGCAACCTAAGTATCCATCAATAGATGGATGGATAAAGAAGATGTGGTACAAATACCCAATAGAATATTATTCAGCCATGAAAAAGAAATCCTGCCATTTGCAACGACATGGATGGACCTAGAGGGTATTATGCTAAGTGAAATAAGCCAGGTGGAGAAGGACAAATACCAAGTGGCTTCGCTTACTTGTGGCATCTAAAAACAAAGCAAAACAAGATGAACAAAACAGCAGTAGACTCAGACACTGAGAAGTGACTGGTGGTTACCATGGGGGAGTGGTTGGAGTGGGTGGGTAGGGAGGGTGAGGGAGATAAAAGGCACAAAGTTCTCAATCATAATATAAGTTGGTCACAATGATATTACAGCATGGAGAATATAGCCAATGATTCTGTAACAATTTCCTATGTTGACAGCCAGTAACTGCACTAGTGGGGGGGTGGGTGAGGATTTAATAATATGGGTAGCTGTTGAGCCCCTGTGTTGTATATTTGAAACCCATTTAAGACTGTATATCAGTGATACATCAATATAAAAATAAATAAAGGAAAGAGAAGAGGAACCAATGTCTGGGAGCACTGGTTGTTTTCCCCCTCCAACCGTTAAACTGCTTGACAGAAAGCAACCCGGGGTCACTCTGGACAATCTGGTCTGGATCCGATTAAGAGGTTCACCACTGAAAACAATCACAATTACCGGGAGACTTTCTAATTACTTGGAAGATTAGCTGCCAAACACATATGCAGTAGGGTATCTCTGGGTAATGTCCATGTTGTCCTTCTGTTGTCCGCTCGATTATTTGAGTCCAGAGGTCACAATTCCCCTCGTTAGCATATCAGACAGATGTATGAAATGTTTCTTGTGCTGGCAGGAGTATGAAGGAGAAGGCTCCTTCACTGAGCTGGAAAAATACATTGGAATATGAAGTGGCACACCTCTTATTTAGGCAAACTGAGAACACGTAAAGAGATGCCTTCAGTTTCCGGCAAAGGTGGAGGACAGAAATCAGGTTTACTCTCCTGCCTAAAATTTCAGTGCCCCTCCTCCACCCCCCAAAAAGAAAAAGACAGAACACATGAAATGCCTGCTTTCAAGACAATGAAAACCAGGCAACAAAGGACAGCAAACCCTGGCAGATGAGAAATAAACAAGGCGAGCCCTGCCATTGGCCCAACTTACTGATTTCAGAGTTTCCAGGCTGGGCACCAGAAGGAGGATCTGAGGCCAACTCCTCGGGTGGTGGAGATGAAGCTGAGTGTCTGTGGAGAGCAAGGCAGCTGGAGTTCCCATGCCAGAGATCCAGTGATGAGAGTGATGGGCAGAGAGAATCCAGGGATATGGAAAGGGTCTCCCTCAAGTATTCAGCAGAGTACTGATCAGGGCGTTCTTAGGGAGAAACTGCCTGAGGCCAAGGAAAGAAACTTCTGAAAAGGTCATGGAATGGTGCCTGGTGCTCGCACGGGGCAGGAAATTTTACTGGCCACCACCAGCCAGGCTGGACTAGTCATAATACCTGGGGCCATTGGGAAGAACACCCAGGAAGGTCTGGTTTCAGAGGTGGGGATACTCTGCCCTAGACAGACCTACCTGAAAAAACATAAAAGCAAGATTCATAGGGATCAAAAGCATTTACAAGTCACTTCACTGTACCCCAGAACAAAACTTAAGAAGATTTATAGGAATACAAATATAGCCAGTGCCCAAGAAGGCAAACTTTCACAGCATCTGTCACCTGGTCAAAGAATGCCAGGCATGCATAGAGGCGGGGAAAACATGACCCTAATGAGGAGAATAATCAGTTAATCAAAACTCAACCAGACTAGAAGGATGTTAAAATTAGTAGAGGCAACTTTAAAGCAGAAATGATGTCTGTGTTACTTATGTCCAAAGAGTTAAGTGAAAACGTGGAACATGTGCAAGTGGCCACAGTCAATCTTGAGAGACGGAAACTAGAATCAGAAAAGACTCTTGAGCTGATAAATTCACCAGATGCAATTATTATCAGATTAGACGTTGCAGGAAAACACACACACACACAGCTTGAAAATTGCAATTACCCAAAATGAACCTCACACACACAAAATTATTTTTAAATGGACATAGCATCAGTGAATGGTAAGGCAACTTTAAAAGGCCTAATGTATGAGTAATTGCAGTCTCTGAAAAGACTCGGGGAGAAGAAATAATTCTGAAGAAACAATCACAGAACATTTTCCAATCATTATAAAAATTAGAAACCCACCGATCCATGAGCAGAATAAATATGAAGGAAGCCACATCTGGTTACATCATTATTGAATTGCTCAAATCCATTACAAAAAGAAAAACTCCAAAGTAGCTGGAGGAAAAAGACATGCTTCATACAGAAAACAAAAATAAAGATTATGTCAGGTTTCTCATCAGAAGCAGGGCGAGCGAGAAGACAGTGGGGTAACATCTTTAGAGGATTGAGGGGGTGGGGGAGCCAACGTGGAATTCTATGTCTCCCCCCCTCCCCCTTCCACCCCCCTCGGCAAATGTCGGTGAATAACGACACCTACAGACACACAAATCCTGAAGGACTTCATCACCAGCAGACCCACCCTATAAGAGATGTTCAAGGAATCTTCCAGGAAGAAGGAAACTCATACCAGATGGAAATCTGTGTGTACAACAAAGGGTAAAGGACGGCAGAAATGGTATCTGCATGGGAAACTATATGAGAATTTTTCTTATTATTTAAATCTCGTTAGGAACTGGGGCAGATTGAACAAAAGTATTGACGATGGGTTCTGGGTTTTTAGCATATGTAAAGTAAAACGCATGACCACTGTAGCATAAAGGCAGGCAGGAGAGAATTGTGAAGAGGTGCGGTATGACTTGAAGAGAGACGGTGGTGAGATACAGATGCCTGCTATAAAGCCTCCAGCAGTCGCTGGAAAGAGTTATAGCTCCTAAGCCAACAAAGGGGAGAAAATGGAATCTTATAGAAACCATGCACGTAAACGCTAGGATAGGGCACTTGCTCTTTCAGGACTCTGCCCTACAGAAAGCCCTGTCCAAGTGGTCAAAGATATGTGAACAAGAAAGATGAGTACGGCAGCATTTTTGTAACCATAAAATTGTAGACCCAACTTAATCTGAGAAGTATACGGAAAGTGCTGAATGGAAAAACTCCACCGTTACAAGGAATGACGGTCCTACCGCGCCGAGGAGTGCCGAATTCCCAGCGACCTGTTGTGCTGCAGAGTTCTTGCGCGAGAATCCGTAGTGATCTTCTGACCGCAGCTTAGGTCCCCCAAGTGTGCACAAGACACAGAGGACAGGGTGGTGGTGCAGGTCTGTCTTGTCCTTCCCGCGAGAGGATGGGCAACAACTGCCAATCTTCTAAAAGTTAAGAGACGCGTCCCTGGGTGGGCTCGAACCACCAACCTTTCGGTTAACAGCCGAGCGCGCTAGCCAATTGCGCCACAGAGACAGGCGGCGACAGCCCCCTGGTCCCCAGGGAGAGTCGGCCCTCATTCACCGCTAGGCGGAGCCGCGCGCCTCTGTCCCGACGGCCTTGCCGGCTCCAGGGCCTCGCAAAACGCGAGACGGCCGGTCGGCGCGGCGAGTTGGTCGCGCTGCAGCGCCCCGCGTCGGGCGATCCCGAACGGCCTTTCCCCGCCTCGCTCCGCACCCGCCTCGGACGCCAGCGCCCCGGGCCTGAGCCGAGGGGAGCCCGAGGACAGCTGCTCGCGCGGAGGGCTCCCGTGCGGGCGCTCCCCCTGGCTCCGCCGACCTCCTGCGCCCCCGGCGCTCCCCTCGCTGGCCGCGGCCGGTGGGGCGGGAGCCGGAACGAGGGCAGGGGGGCCAAAAGGTGGCGTGGCCGAGGACCACGAGACCTCCCCGCGGGCCTGCGCAGAGGCACGGGCTGGACGCCGGGGAGATGGCGATTGTTTCTTATTTTTTAAGGTGCGTATGAGAGTTGAGAGGAAGGCACGATAAAACGGAGAGCGGGGATGAACGAAACAAGAATACGAATGCCTGCGGCTGTCCGAGAAGAAAGCAGCGCAGTCCGTTGCAATAACTTTCTGTGAACACGCAGCGCGCGGGGCGGCGAATTACTGCCCGGGTCGTGGCGCGCCGTGATCGTATAGTGGTTAGTACTCTGCGTTGTGGCCGCAGCAACCTCGGTTCAAATCCGAGTCACGGCAGTTATCTCTGGTGACTGGCGTTTCCCTTTTACTTTCTGTTTCAACCCATACCCTGAGCTTTCCGCTGGTCACTAGACCCCGCCAGGGGGTCGGACGGGATGGGAGCCCTATGGTACTCTCACCTGGGGACGTCCTCTGTTCTCTGAGCAAAAGAAATTCCCCCAAAGCGGGGACTTGTCAAAGTAAAACACAAATGGAAGTCAGACTTGAAAATTCCATGAGTGGACAAACCAGTTTAGTAATGCAGGCAAACACGTTAACTTAGCTTATTTTGCGAAACAAGTGAAACTTGACTTGGGCTTCTTGTTAATGTGCCTCCGAAAACCATACGCGAAACTAAGTATCAACTAAATTGGTAACCACTTTTAACCAATTCCGGATCACTAGGGAAACTCCAAGGGCATAAAGAATCACTGTGAAGAATAAAACACCCACTCTATTTTTCCTCCTCACTGTATGAATAAAACAATATACCCCCTAGCCTCCTTCAACATTCCGTGTGAGCGCTCCCGGTTCCCCAGCTGTCTTTTTGTGCACAGTAAGTCTTTGCTGATCACTATGTCAGTGACCCAGTGGGTTTACTTCTGCTATTTCTGAACTTTTGACAGTGCCTCGACATCTTCACCTGCCAGCTGGGGCCAACTAGAGAACTCCACTTCATTCTGCTGGTGTCATATGTGCCTGGATGCGGTGACTGAGCCGTGGATAATATAGCGTCATCAAAATCATCGGCATTGTCCTCTGCTTTATTTGTGAACAATCACTGTCCAGACTCTTTTCACTTAACCTTCGCCTCTTCTACGACTTCATGCAAATGGAATCAGAGTGCAAATACTCTTTTCTGCACCCTTTTCTTTCTCTTTGCACAATGTCTCTGACTTTATCCATTTTTGAGGAAATCAGAGGTCATTCCTCTTTTGTTGCTGAGTAGTATTCCATGGCAGGAATACAGCACAGTTTTGTCTGCCATTCACCCGATAAGGAGCATTTGGGCTGTTTCCAGGGATCTTGCGGAGTGTGTCTGCATTGCTCTTAGGGTGGTGTTGGGGAACCTAGGTTAAGAATTGCTGGTATCAAAGAGCGGCAGATGCTCCACTTGAGAAAAACCGCCAAAGCTTTTCCCCCAAGTGGTTGTACATCTATGTTCCCACAAACAATGTGGGACAGTTGTAGTTGTTCTGTATCTACACCGAGATTGGGGGTTTCCTCTCGTATAATTTTAAGCTGGGGACTGGGAGTAGTGGCATCTCAATGTGGTCTCAATTTCCATTGTTCTAACAGCTAAGAATATTACAGCAATTTTTTGTGTGCTTTGCTAGCCATGTGTATGTCTCCTTTTCTGAAGTATCTGTTCATGTCTTTTACCCGTCTAAAAGACTTGGGTTGTTTGCTTTTTAAGTTATCAAGTAAGAGGAGCTCATCATACATGATAATTACAAGTTTTTTGAGTCAGATATGTTTTGTGACTATTTTATCCCTGTCTGTGGCTTGCTTTTTCACTTTCTTAGTGGCCTCTTTTTTGGTGAGAAGATATGGTTAATATTGGTGAAGTCCAATTTATCATGTCTTTCTTTTGTACATACTTTTTCTGGGTCTTGTTTAGTAAAGCTTTGCCTACCACCAAGTCACAAAGTATGCTCAGAATGCTTTATACCTTTAACTTTTATGTTGTGGTCTATGATGCTCCTCAAATTAACTTTTGTGGGTAGTGTGAGGTAGAAATAAAGCTTCGGCTGCCCCTGACCCCCATCAATAGGGAACCTATTTCCCCCACTGAACTGTTTTGACTGAAAACTAATTTACCACCTGAGCCGCGGGTCAGTTTCAAGTCCCTCAACTCAGTCAACTTCTCTGTTTGTGTATCCTGACACCATTTACACATTGCCTGGTCTACAGAGGCTCATAGTAAGTCTTAAAGTTGGGTAGTGCAAGTCCCCCGATTCTGTTCTTTTTCACATAAAGCAAACTTGTAATAACTCAGGTAACCATCACACAGATCAAGATAAGCAGCCACTTCATTCCTCTCATTTCAGCTTGGGACACAGGCCCTCCCTCACACGCACTGGTTGCTCCCTTGTGGCCAAAGAGCCCCTACTGTACCTTCTGGGGAGAATAAATCTCCAGGTGCCTGCAGGGCAGCTGAACATGCAAAAAGTCTACAAAATTCAATACTGGAATCTGGGTTTTCCACTGGGTGGGATTGGGGGACCCAGGTGTGGTGGCAGGGAGGGAGTTAGCTCACTTTTCAGGCCTTTGAGCTTAGGAAAAGTTTTCTGTAATTATTTCTAACTGTGAAATATACAAACTTTGTGCTATTTACAATTTCCTCTTCTTTCTAAGAGAGGTGAAGTCCTACGGAGGACCCCCAAATTGCTAAACTGATCGTGGGGCGTGATGTTGCAAACAGGAGGCTGAGGGACAGATGACTTTTTCTGCATATGGAAGATGAGGAAAAGGCAGAGATACCGAGGAAAGGGGAAGAATAGGCTGTAACCAGAAACCTGATTTTCAGGTCATGTCCGATTTTGGAGAAGAACTTCAGTGGAAATGACAGGCACTTAAGGCCACTTAAACATTTTCCATCTGTTTATAAGTAATTATTCTTTCCCACCTTTGTAGAAAAGGCCCAGGTGAGCTAGAAGCATTTGTTTGTTTGTGTTTGGAATGCACGCTTACATAAAAATGACCACCACACTTCCACCTCCTACACCTCCCAGGTTCAACCATGAACTTCCTAGACTCCTCTCAGATCCCACCACCTGTGCATTAAAAGTGACCTGGGAAAGTGCAATTAATTTTTTTAGATTAAAGTATCACTGATACACAATCTTCTAAAGGTTTCACATGAGTAACATTCACCCATAGTATCAAGTCCCCTCCACACACCCCATTGCAATCACTTTCCATCAGTCATCAGTGTAGCAAGATGCTATAAAGTCATTACTTGTCTTCTCCATGCCATACTGCCTTCCCTGTGACCTACCTATATTGTGAGTGCTAATTATAATGCCCCTTAACCCCCTTCTCCCTCCCTCCCCACCCACCCTTCCCAACCCCTTTGATAATGGCTAGTCATTCTTGGAGTCTGAGTCTGCTGCTGTTTTGTTCCTTCCATTTTGCTTCGTTGTTGTACTCCAGAAATGAGGGAAATCATTTGGTACTTGTCTTTCTCTGCCTGGCTTATTTCACTGAGCATAATACCCTCTATAGCTCCATCCATGGTGTTGCAAATGGTCGGATTTGTTTTCTTTTCATGGCTCGATAATATTCCATTGTGTATATGTACCACGTCTCCTTCATCCATTCATCTACTGATGGACACTTAGGTGTGCAATTAGTTTTTAAGGGGGTGGGAGGGGAATGCGACCATCTCAACAGGAGTTGCTTTCCTTACTCTAGCGGTTTTCATATGTGCTTCCCATCAGATTGGTCCTTCTCTCAAAAAAGAGCAGTTGGGAAAATAAGAAGTATTCAGGTGCCTCCTTGGGATCCACGGAAATCTGCCACAGGAAAGTTCAAGTACTACCAACTGGGAAGACTGGAGATTGCCCATTCACCGGCACCCGGGCCGGGCCGTCGCTGTCTGCTTTGTCTGTTTGGCAGAATGGAAACAAAGGGACCCCACTCACCTTCCGCATCCACGGAAGGACGCGGTTCCAGAAGAGGTCGACTTCACGGGGAAGTCCAGATCCTGAACCCTCATAGGATTTTTCTTCTCTTCCGCCTACCCGGCAAGAGGGGATTCGCCGCCTTTCATTCCCCTCAGGACCCTTTCGTGGTCCCTCGTGGGAAAGACTGCAGGAAGTTTCAGCTGGTTTCCCCCAGCTGTCCCTCCCAGCCTGGGCGTCTCGGCGCAGCTCAGGCCGGCCCAGGACGTGAGTTCCCGCTGCTGGGACCAGGGGGAGCCCGGGAGGCTGAGCGTGCGGGGGGGTGGAGGCCGGGCACCACAATCAAGCGGCGTTCTTCCCCGTGCTGGGGGCACCCGCTCCTCGGGGATGCCCGCGAAAGCCGAATAGAGTGGCCCCTGAAGCTTCTCTGCAGGTTGAACCCAAAGTGGTGTGGAGTTCCAGAAGGGGCGAGGGGGACCTCAATGCAGCGGACCCAGCCCTCCTCCTGGCCAGCCCGCGTGGGTGGGGGCCCAGGGCTGAATCGACCCCTGTGCCCTGATCAGGGGAGTGGTCTGCACAGGTTCAGAGACCAGGAACAGCAGGGACTGTCCACATCGCAGCTTCTCAGTCGGCAGCGATTTGGGCCCCCGCCCGCGCGCTGTGACCCTAGGCCTCGTCTGGAGGCGTTTTTGGTTGTCAGGACTGGGGGAAGTGGGAGGGGACGGAGAGTTTCCCCCGGCGTCTAGTCAGCAGAGGCCAGGGATGTCACTGGACATATTGTCCTGCAGGCCCCGGGCGGAGCCCTCTCCCACCGAGAAAGATCCCATCCAAAAGAGCAGCGCTGCGGAAGCTGAAAAAGCCTGCTGTGGGTCAACGGCCACACGCTTGACAGCGGAGGAAACACGAGCTCCTGACTGATTGGTTGTGGCGTCTGAGGAAAACCCCGGCGTCCGAGAGAACTCGTAAGATTCTGGCCTGAGCTTGAAGAAGGAAGGGGTTGCTGGGAACCGCCGGCGCGGCAGGGTGTAGGGGGAACCTGCGCAATCCCGTCTGGGCCGCCGAGCCTTGCTGGAAAGCGTTTTCCACCCACGCCGGCTGCGTTCCCGCATCCCTCAGAGTCCTTTATGGTGTTGGGCATTGGGGTCTGTACGTCCGGGGAAAGAAAATCCCCGGGCAAAATACCTCTAAAAACCGAAATCAGTCAAAGGGAAAAATAAAGTTTAAAACCCGTTTACTGCTTACAAAACTGCAGTCCGGCCCATCTCTCTCTCTCCTGCTCCAGCAGCAGCAAAACCGGCCCTCCCCTTACCTCTCAGGTACAGATAAGCCCTCCTGGCCCAGGTAATTACCCAGTGATATGGCGATGACCTTCTCTCCATCCAGAAGGAATGATGCAAATGCACTAAAGCCAGACTTCTTTCCGCCTCTGAACGCCTATGGATATGCAGATGTACTAAAGCCAGGCGAGATATTCTGGAAGTGTTACAATTTTACCCACAGGGTCTTTCCCGGACGGCTCTCCCGCCTCCCCCTGGCAACCTCGTTCGCTCCCTGGCCCCGGCTACCTTCGGTCACGCGCGGCCGCCTCGCCTCGCAAAGGCTGATCTCCAGGGCAGTTAGGTCCTCGGCGTGGCGGCGGGTAGCAGGCAACTCGCGCCGGGGGCTTGTGCGCCTGGCGGGTCTGGCGGGCGCTCGGTGCGTCACCTGCGGGCTCTTTTTTGGAGAAAGCAGGGAAGGATCATCCCTAAGAGGTTCCTGGGATGAAGGGCAGCTCCTACCCGCACCCACAAACGCCCGTGGCCTCCCAGAGCTCCGGGGACGGGAAAAGACATCACTGCAGTTGGAAGCAAGGGGGAAAGACAGCTGTCCAGCGGCTCCCTGGTGGTCTAGTGGCCTGGATTCACTGCCGCAGCCCGGGTTCCATCCCCTGCCAGAGAATCGCCTTTTGCGTGGCCGGCCCGCACTCGGAGATCTTCCTTTCCACCCCTGGGTGTGGCCCTGAGAGGCTGTGCTCCCCGACCGAGTCTTCAGCTCCCTTAGACACTCGCTCCGCAGACCTATCGGGATACACTCTGTGTCCCCCGTGAGGCAAGAGGAGAGCGGGCGAGACCCGAGGAGGGGACGTAGACCGAGCCCGCACGGGCAGCCGGTGGCGTACGTGGAAGACACAGCGCGGTGGCTGCCGGTCGGCGGGCCGGGGGCCGCGGGGCGGAACGGCGGTCAGTCTGGTGCGCCGGGCGCGCGGGGACGTCGCTCGAGTCCGTGTGCGAACAGCGGCTCGGAAGGACGGCCAGGGCCAGGTGGAGCTCAGGGCGGTGACTCTGAGTGAACGGTGGAGGGATGGGAGGCCGCACTGCGCTTGCAGGGAATGCGCTCGTGCTTACCTGGCAGGGGAGGTGCCATGAGCACGAAGGTGGCTTCTCCAGGGCCGGGCTCGTCCATTGCACCAGACGTGCGACCACTGGATTTCCGCACAAGTGGGAAACCCGACTGCGCAGTGTTTGTTAGCTGGGACCGCGTTCGCGCGCTCCCCGGGTGTACCTGGGCTCAAGAGAGACGACGTGTTTTCCGTGGTTGCTGTACTGGCTCCGCCGGCCACGCCTCCAGTCTGTCCGAGAGGTGCCCTCTCCTCCCGCCCGGCGGCTGGCCGGCCGTGTGTCCGCGGGAGAGCGCGGGAGACGTGGCGCCGAGGCCTCTGGCTCCACAGTCGCTTTGGGGCCAGGTCGGAAGAACACACCCCTCCCGGGAACAAGGGGGCCCCCGAGGCCCGCTGTCGCAGCGAGGCTCGGTGCCCCGGCGCGCCCTTTCCCTGCCGGGGCTAGCCAGCTGCTGCGCGCCTCTCGCTCCTCTTCCGCCGCAGCTGTGTCCTCGGGGACAGCAAATCGCCGCCGCCCCCACCCCCCACCCCCACTCACGGAAATGACCCAGCCGCCTCTCCAGTGTTTGCAGAGGAAGGCGGGTCAGCGTTTTCGCACCACGGCAGGACGGGGAAGCAGCGGCGGCAGGAGGCAGCCCGTTGCCTTGTTGCTTTGTTCTCTCGGCTCGGCCCTTCGAGGGGCCCGGCTCAGGCGCCTGGATTCCGAGCTCCTCGTCGACAGGCCTGCAGGGTCGCCGCCGCCCACGGAGCTGGCCAAGTTGGCTTCCCTCCCACTGCTTCTCGGGAAACAGCAGGCATGAACTCCCGTATAGGGCCCGCTCTTCCCCAGAAGAGACACCCGCGTAACGATCCAGGAGAAGCCGGGACTCCGGGCTGGACCACTTCCCAGTCGCTTCCGCCAGCCCATCCTACCCTCTCTGAGCGCCTTGGAGAGACGAGAAATGGTGTACGGTGATGCGCTCCGCAGCGTCTCACCTGAGACAAGAGGGAAGGAGGCAGTCCCGACGTCTGTGGTCGCTGAGAGGCTTGTGGAGCAAGGGTGCCCTTTCTCCCTCGGGTTGTCCGGCTGCTTGGGACGTCTCACCTGCGGCCCTGCTCCCGCTCCCCGTCCACACACACTCCTCCCCAGCTGCTCCGCCTCCTCGCGTTCTGTCCTGGCGTTCCTCCAGAGCCCATCTTCCTTTTGAGCGGCGGAACCTCTCAGCCTCCGCGGCACAGTGCACATTTCCTTGGCTTGTTCTGAGCGTCATATAAGGAAATGTCTGTACGAGTGCCACAAATGCTCAGTAATTGAGATCTCTTATTATTTTTCATCAGTAACATCATCCAAATCGTCAGGATTGTCTAACCTGGAACAACGGCATTTTCATTGTTGGAATAATATGAGTATACATGTAAACGTTACCTGATCGTTGAGTAACAAATTGGTTCTGCTGTTTTATTATCAAAACCAGTGCCACAGAGAATATTCTCAACATATCCTTGGCGATTCTTTCATCCACCCACCTTGTAGCCAACCTACCAATGTTAAATACCTTTAACAAAATCTTGCCAGCGATCAAACCCTCCACGGCAAAGTTCCTAGCTTGCTACCGTCTCAGTTTGAGGGCTCTGGACAACTGGCACAATACCCTGGATGACTGTCTGAAACCGAGATGTAGTTTCCACTCTCTTCTGTTTTCTTCGTCCATTTCCTTCTGTCCCTAATAAAATGGTTGGCAACAACAATATAAGTACATCAAAGTACATCACTGCTGCTTTGGACAATGTTGGCGCTTCCGTCCTTTACATGCTGGTCTACCCAATATTGTGCCTGGAGCCAGGGAAGAAGAGACCTGCCACACTGGGAGATGTGCCCCACTCTGGCCCTCTTTCGGCCCCTGCCTTCTTACATTGGGCAAAGAGTGGGTGGAGCCAAGAGGACATTCCCACATGGAGCCCATGTCCCCCCTCCCCCATAGGCCTACTCAGTGGGCAAAGAACCCCAGAACCCCTTGCCCAAGTATCTCTTAGCCTACCTGTGGGGTCTGTGGCTCTTTCTTCCTTGCCTGGCCAAACAGAGGGCAAAAGTTGCTTTTTAAAAACATTTCGTGCTGAGACCTAGGGCCTGTGGGCACCAGGAGGCTGCCTTTTAAGGGAGAGCTGGTAGATGAAGCATGGGTGTGCTGGAGGTGTGGGACACTGATTCCAGGAGGCCAGTGGGCAAGTGACACTGGAGGTTTTCACCATGCTTCCTTTCTCTGGTGTGTCACTCCAACAAGTCCAGGAATTCTAAATTAATCTTTGCCATCCCAGTGATTATAAAGGTACAGTTTTAAAGTAAGAGAATACAATCTATTTCCATTTCAGTTGAGGTGTTTTTTGTTGTTTGAAAACTTGTTGGTACCTTTAAAAAATACAGACTAAAGGTAGATGGCAAACTTGTCATTAACATTTGCAGGTGCCAGTGCAAAAAATAAAGATAGTCCCAAGCTAACCTGAGAGATCTTATAGGAGGTCCTCACTGCATTAAGGTGTGGGCCCCCACCCCACCACCCCTGCTTAAAGTCCTAAGACCCCAGGGGTAATGAACTGTTCTAGTCCTGCCCCTTCAAATTCCAGGGTTCTTTGGTCAGGGCAGCCTTGACACTACAAACAGTAGCAAGGAAAAGGAAAGCTGAAGAAGCTCATGAGAAATTATATCGACAGACTTAACCTCTAGTGGATTTAGCCTTGAGTACACATAGCCTGGGTAGGCTGGTAAACCTTAAGACAACGACCTGGTGTGGTGTTCTGTGATGTACCCCAAGGGCCTGTCAGAGGAGCCAATTCAGAGGAGAGTATATTCATCCTAGGGCTGTAGAGGTAGCCACAAATAACATTTCAAGAGAATCAACTAGCATCTGGAATTCAGTTATAAAACATAAGAACCAAATCTCATGTATCTGGAGTTTTAGAACAACTTCCATCATTCCTTACATCAAAGCAGACATGAAAATGGAAATTAGGACATATGCTGAGTCAAACAAAACTGAAAATACCACATACAGTGCACAAGGTGCACCTACACCAGTCTTTAGAGGACAATGCATTGTTTTCAATGTACATTATGAAAATTAGGGCTGATCGCTAAGGAATTAAACCTCTACCTCAAAAAGTTATAAAAAGAATAACAACCACAACAAATGCCGATAGGAGCAGAAATTATATATAAAAGCAGAAATTTAAAAATTAGAAATAAAAATACAAAAGAGAGAAAGTAAACAGTTGGATCTTTGAAAAGACTACTAAAATTGATAAAACTGGTAGGAGGGGAGAAAAGGGAGTCCTTGCTATTGAATTTGTAGACATGAGAAAATAATAAATGAATATCATAAAGACACATATGCCAACCAAATAAAAATTTCGAGGAAATGGACATACTCCAATAATGACTTTGTTGGGTGGTTGGGGGGTGGGGGTGGGGGGAGGCAGATGGATGAGCCCTCCAAGTCTTACATTTTTAAAATCAGAATTCAAAAATCTCCTCACAGTGAAAGCTCAAGGACCAAAAAAGTTCATTAGAGGAAATGACTCTAAAGCAAGTAAATTCTAAAAGAACTAAAAGATGGTACATTTCTTATTTTATGTTCAACACCTGTGTATTGAAGCCAAAAACCCAAAAAAGACAATGTGAAAAGCCAAAATTACAGGCCTCTCTTATTGCTGAATATAGCTGCAAAAATTCTTTAAAATACGGAATCCAGCCATCCATTAAAAAATATATAGTGACAAAACTGGTCTTATACTGGGACAATGGTTGATTATTATTAGAAAATAAATAAACCTAATTCATCACATTAACAGCTTAAAGAATAGTCTTAACTTAAATCATAGTCACTAAAACACAGAAAAGATATTTGAAGAAATTTCAGCATCAATTTATGATTATTGTAAAACCTCTGAGTATAATAGGAATAAAAGAGAAGCACCCAAATCTGCTAAGGGGTGGCTTCCAAAACAAAAACAAACAGAAACCATCAGCAAACATTATATTTGATGATTAAATACTGACCCACCCCCACCCCCCCCCACGCTTACCAATCAGGAACCATCAGCAAGTAGACAAATGGGCCTACGGTGACAACTTCTCTTCGCCATTGTGATGCAGATCTCAGTGAGGAAAGGCAAGAAAGGGAAAGAGAGGGTATGAGAAGTGAAGGTGAAAATGAAAACTATAATTATTTACATGCATGAAAGACAAACCACGAGAATTATTAAGAGAATTTAGTTTATTTGGCATATACAAAAATGAAAAGTGGGCTTTCCAGAGAAAGTGGGCTAAATTGAGTGTTCAAAACACAAAGCTCTTACAAACATAAACGTTCAACAACTACAGCATATAATTCCAACGCATGCACCTCTGCCCATAACCAAAATCATTTCAGTGAGGATTAAACAACTAAATGTGAAATGAAAGAAAAATTATTTTAGGTGGTATTATGTAGCAGGGTATTGCCATGATTTTAAAAATAAGGCAAAAAAGCCTAATTCTTAATGAAGAGGCAGATCAATTTGAAGACATCAAGAATCGTTGTTCATCAAAACACAGAATATGGCAGCCATCCTGCAGCCATGAGGAAAAGGCGGGCATTGTCCCAAACATACCTGCAGTGACAGTGTGGGTCAGGCAACGCCCGCAGCATCTCAAAGACTTCTTGCTATGAGAGACTATAAATCCCTATTTATTAAGAATCATTTTATGTCGGGATTACTTGTATCTGAATGTCTCCCTGACTAATAACCGTTTTAAGGATTAAAAGAAAAAAAAACAGAAAGGGGGGAGTGAAGAAACCCGCCAAATTCATTTATCTTCGAAGTTGAACTACTTGCAGGAAAGGGAGTCCTCCGAAGACTTCCGGGTGCAAATGAACCCCCTGTAGCGTCTCTCACGCAGTCGCGCCCCCAGCACCCTCCAGCGGGAATCCTTCCCAAGGGCGCCCACGGAGAGCAGCACCCCGCGGCGGCTCTCCTTCCGGGACCTTCATCTCTGATGCCCGCTCCGCGGTGAGACGTGGCCCCGCGGTCAGCCCGGGGCCAGCACGCGCATCGGGGACCCGATGGCTCGCTGGGTTCCTGAGACGTGGCAGGCGAAAGCCTGAAAGGAACAGTGGCCTTGCTCAAAATCGCGTCCCCACCGGAAACACTGCGGGTTGAAAGGTCGGACCTCGCCGGCGAGGCGGCTGCTGCGCCGCACTCCAGACGCCCCTCCAGTACCGGCCAGCGCCTGGGGGCCCAGGGCTGCGCAGCTCCGAGCTGTGGTAGGCTCCTCGCTGGCTTCTGCTCAGAAATGCCTGCGGGCTTTACTTGCCATTTCCCCACTCCCGTGGCCACAACGACGAAAGAACCGCGCTTGCGTGTGCAACAGGCAGAGCCAAGAGGAGGCGTGGGAAGCCCAGCGGGTGGGAGTGGGGCGTGCGGGGACCGGGGGTCAAAAGGGACGGCGACAACTACCGCACTGGCCGGGAATCGAGCCCTGGTTGCCTGCGTGGGAAGGGGGAATTTTACTACTGGACCAGTAATTCCTGCTCGTTTAAACTCCCTTTTGGCTTGGCTTGGCTCATCAGAAAGAGTCTTCGAAAAAAACTCTGAAAAGAGAGCTCTAAAAGTAAGGCTACACAGGCCTCCCTGAGCAAACAGAACTGAAAAAGAAAGGACCCCGAGAGCAAAGGCTTGCCCAGAACTGTACAGCTGTGGCATTTAAAATACCGGACTTAATTTCCTCACTGCTGATGCGTTGTCCTGCATCTACCTTTGCTTGGTGCCTCCCTGACCTTCCCTCCCAATCTTGAGATTAACACCAGTACTTTCCTTAAAAGGGTGTTCAAGACCCAGAGGCGGTTCTGGAGGCAGGACGTTTGGGGATGTGCCAGAGTTGCTCCAGGAGATCCGGAGGGTGATAATTTAGCTTCTCTCTTCCCACGCCTCTTTGGAGCCTGTGGAAAAGGTCAGGGATCAGATGGTCCTGCTGTTAAACTCTTGTGTTTGAGAGACAACTAAGAAAGAGTGAGTAAGTGAAAATTTCATTCTAAAACTTCTTCCCTTTAACCAACTTGACCACTCCAGGAGCCCGTGCCAGGGAAAAACAATCCAAGTAGACTCTGGGCAGATGCTAGAAGATTATTCTTCGACCCCACATAAAGCTTTATTTTGCCCTTTGTCTTTTTCTGATATTCTGGTGTTTAAATTTTGATTCTTTTATTCTTTTGTTTATAGTTAGCCTGGTTGAGGCCAATCACTACCCCATGCACCACGACGCCAGGGTCCCAGCGGTTGTCTCCTCTGATTCCTCTTTTGAGCCCCAGAAAAGTCCAAGGATCACAACAATCAGCTTTCAAACTCTTGTGCCTTACGAGAACTATGCAAGAGTGTAAGTGAAATTTTCACTCCAAGTTTTATTCCTTTTACCGACACCGCACCATACCATTTACCTCTCCTTTCTGGTTCTTGATGCATTGTGCATGTGTGTGTGTTTTAAGTGAGAGAGAGATCATTTCCACCTCTCATTTGTTTAACTACCTTAAACCATAGAATATGCTAGGCACTGTGCTACCTCTTGGAAATATTTGATTTACATACTCAACCTTAGTTTCTCAGCAAATATGGATCATTTTTATATGAATATGTCTTTGGAAGAGAGAGTCAAATACGGTGTGATTTTGTTAGACCACCATTAATGCCAAAATACAAATGGACACATCATAAACTCAATTCAGACAGTCAGTAAAGTCTTTCCTGGGTAATAGACTTCTGAACTGACCTGAAGGATGAGAACAAATTCGAAGAACAAAGAGGTTTGAGAGCGCATCCCCTGTGGAGGGAAGCAAGTTCCTGAAAGTGAGAGAGATCCTGACATGTCATGTACTTCACTGTTGCTGGACTTGAGAATTCTCAAGAGATATTCAGACGATGAGGATGTGAGATAGCAAGGTACATGTCATACAAGTACTAAGACACTTCAGTGAAGGAATATGGGTACACCAGGTGGTTTTAGGCTACAAGTACATCCAGATTTAGTCTGTGGGAGGGTCACTCAGGATGCAGTGTAGCAACTGGATTGGAGTAAACTAGACTGGCTGTAGGGAGGCTGGTTTTTTTGTGGTTTCATAATGGAGGTTAGAGTTGATGGGTAGAAGAGCGACATTATAAAGTGGTGACAAGACAGAGGTGCATCCACAAGTTAGGCACTCTCTATTGATTACACTGGACATAATGATCTGTGTTGGGAGAACCAGAGAGTGTATCCAAAGAGGGGAGCAAATCCGGTTTGGGCAACAGGATGGTTTGTGGTGAGGGTAAATATACTAGGCAGGAGCAGGAACAGATGTGGGCATAGTTTTGGTAATTCAATGAAACGCTCGGGACAGTGCACTGCTCTTTGGGAGCTGTTGTGCCTGGGTCTGATCACAGAGTGTAGAAGTGGGGAGTGGTGTGTGATGCTGAAGGGAACTTAACTGGTGTGTTGAGTTGTGCGGGTATTTGTGACTCTGAGATGCAAATGAGGTGTTGACCTGTGAATTGGGAGTTGTGAGTTGCAAGTGCAGGTTTGTCATATAGACAGAGATATGGGAATAAATCTAGATCTGCCACATGTTGGCAGTAATAAAAGGCATGTTAGGCAGAAGGGAGATAGAGCCAAGGCTCCTCAAGGTCAAGGTGATGGTCACTTTCCTTGTTGAGTTCAAGTTTATGACTCAGCCTCCACCCAGCTTGGCTTCTCAGCAACACAGGCATGATTGCATGTCTGCAGCTGGTCTTTCAAAAAATTATAATGCTTCTTAGTCCCAACGTGTGGGGAGCTCTCCAGGTTCCTTTCTGCAGTTTAGTCTCTGCAGGGAAAACAGTGGAAAGAAACCTCTCCATATTTCAGTTTCATCAAAGGACCAGTATGTTGACATTTCAACCATGAATAAGTTTCTAAAATTTAGTCTGCTCCTTATGTAACCAACACACCAAAGCCTATGCCTCATATGTGTCTTAGAGTCACAAATGCTACAACTCAGCCCTGTTGGGGTATACGGTTTAGGAGATTAAATGCTTGAAATTAAACATTGGTTACAAACTTAATATTCATTAATCTTTTAATAAATCTGGCCTATCACATATCCATCCAAATGCTTTGAACACCTTAAAGAGCAGACACACAAAAAAATTGATAATATGATTAGGAGACTGACTGTTTATGCACAAAAAACAGGTATAAAGAACTGACTCCATTGACCAAAAGGTGTTTTTTCATTAGCTATATTTTGATTCTGGCCCGTTCCTTCTTCTAATTCCAATCCAATTCTGCTTCTGACTCTTATCTCTTCCCTGTATTTGAATTTTACTTAGCTGGCCTAGTCAGTAGGGTTGCTTTCTCAGACTCTGTAAATATAACAGTTTGAGGAGGAAAGTTGAGAGTTTAGGGTCATAACCAAGGGATCTGGATGAATTCCGACCTTCTGCCGCAGGAGTCTGTGTCACAGATGGGAAGGGCCCTTTTCAGAGCTGTGGTGTGAGCTGACAAAAAGATCTTTCGGTATTTTAATTTCAATGTCATCACATAATGCAGTTATCTGATATAACTATACTTAGGAAGCCTCTGCTTAGGGTCCCGGCCAGTGCGGTAGTTGTCGCCGTCCCTTTTGACCCCCCGGTCCCCGCACGCCCCACTCCCACCCGCTGGGCTTCCCACGCCTCCTCTTGACTCTGCCTGTTGCACACGCAAGCGCGGCTCTTTCGTCGTTGTGGCCACGGGAGTGGGGAAATGGCAACTAAAGCCCGCAGGCATTTCTGAGCAGAAGCCAGCGAGGAGCCTACCACAGCTCGGAGCTGCGCAGCCCTGGGCCCCCAGGCGCTGGCCGGTACTGGAGGGGCGTCTGGAGTGCGGCGCAGCAGCCGCCTCGCCGGCGAGGTCCGACCTTTCAACCCGCAGTGTTTCCGGTGGGGACGCGATTTTGAGCAAGGCCACTGTTCCTTTCAGGCTTTCGCCTGCCACGTCTCAGGAACCCAGCGAGCCATCGGGTCCCCGATGCGCGTGCTGGCCCCGGGCTGACCGCGGGGCCACGTCTCACCGCGGAGCGGGCATCAAGAGATGAAGGTCCCGGAACGAGAGCCGCCGCGGGGCGCTGCTCTCCGTGGGCGCCCTTGGGAAGGATTCCCGCTGGAGGGTGCTGGGGGCGCGACTGCGTGAGAGACGCTACAGGGGGTTCATTTGCACCCGGAAGTCTTCGTAGGACTCCCTTACCTGCAAGTAGTTCAACTTAGGAGATAAATGAATTTGGCGGGTTTCTTCCCTCACTCCCCGCCCACACTTTTTTATTCTTAAAACGTTTATTAGGGGGACATTCAGACTCCAGGAATCCCAACATAAAATGGATTCTTAATAAATAGGGATTTATATTCTCTCAATATAGGAATAGCAGGAAGTCTTTGAGATGCTGCAGGCGTTGCCTGACCCGCACTGTCACTGCAGGGAGGTCTGGGACAATGCCGGCCTTCTCCTCATGGCTGCAGGGTGGCTGGCACAGCTCCAGACGCCCGAATTCCAGGCTGGGAGGCGGGGAGGGGGAAGCGCCGGCCGAGGACGGACAGTCATCAGGATCAGATTCTCCGTCAGACGTCTTTCCAGTCAGGGTTCTTCTTTCGTCACTGGTGGGAAGATGCACCATAGTGGGTCAGAATTGTGTCCCAAAGCCGTCTCTCACGGCAAGGGAAGCTTGGGAGATGAGCTGTTACTTTTTCCTAGCTTTTGTAGTAGAGGTAGGCAAGGGAGAAAGGGCGGGGGGAGCCATCTGTCTCCCCTACTTAAAATCTTTCAGCGCTTTCCCACTTCCCTCAGTGTAATGAAGTTCAACCTTCTTAACGTAACGTCAGAGGGATCCGGTCCTGATGTCCTTGTGATAGCTCTAGTCTAACCGTTTGTCCACATTTCTTGCTATTCTCTACATGGCCATGACCTTTTAGGATTGTTGTTTTTGACCATGTTATTTCCCCCTGAGAAAGCTTGTCCCTCTCTTCCTTTCCTATTATTGCCTACCCACCCCCAACAAAAACAAAAATACTCAGACACAAAGGTTTAACTCCTGCTTTTCCTTCGAGACCCAGCTCATAGGTCATCTCCTCCAGGAATCATGATTAGCTCTCTCCTCATAATATTTGAGTTTTTCTTTGTCCCTCCTTCAAGATTCTGATGCTCTTGAAGGTAGTCTAAGTCTCTACTTCTTAGTTCAGTGTCTCCCCCCTCTTTCTGTTTTAAAGATAAACTTGATTTACTCAATTTCAAGAGTTCCCTTATTCTGAGAAACTCTTTCTACATGTTGAGTATAAGATGATAGTGATACTATGTTGGAACAATCAAAATTTCCCTCCCTTCCTTCCTCCGTCCCTCTTTTCTTCCTTCCTTCTTCCTTCCTTCCTTTCTTCCTTCCTCCTTCCTTCCTTCTTCCTTCCTTCCTTCCTTCCTTCCTTCCTTCCTTCCTTCCTTCCTTCCTTCCTTCCTTCCTTCCTTCTCCCTCTCTCCTTCCTTCCTCTCTCTCTCTCATTCTTTTTCATTTTATCTCCTTCCTTCTTTAGTTCCTTCCCTCTTTCTCTTTATATTTAAATTTTCCTGACAATCTGACATTTTAATTAACAAATTCTGAAGTGTGATACAAATTTATTGTTTTTGAACATTTCTCTGAAAACAGGAAGCAGGGTTTAGATGGTGGGGGTGGGTAGGAGTTCTGGTTTGTGTAAAGGAAAGTGGTGGATTGCTTATGCAATAAGGTTTTTAAAGACTGCAACATCCCCAAATTTCCCTTTTACCATTTGCTGAAAAAGAAGTTCAGTCTTTGACTACCTTCCTCCCTCCCTCCTTTCCTGGCTGTGGGAGACTTCCCCCACATTCAGAGGTCATGGTCCACCCCCTCTTCCTGCTCCCCCTCCCTCCTCTCCTTCTCCAGTGAGGAAGCTGGAGGGAAGTGAGGTGGGGGAGAAGACCCACAAAGCCAGGGCAGCAGGAGGACTGTTGGGGAGCTTGGAGGGAAGGAAGGAAAAAAGCAATCTGTGGGCTGTGAAATAAGCAGTGAGGAAGCAGATTTCAATAGTTATGGCGTGGACTACAGCCTTCCAGGGTATGCAAATAATACAAACAAAGGAATTTAGCCTTCATTTTCAATTACAGGTTGATTCCTGGAGAGTATTCTTTGAGCTCACATCATCGTAAAACTCAGCATCATAGGCCTTGTCTCCACAGGGCTGTCCTTGGCCGTAGTAAAGAGTACTGTCCACACCTTTCTATTGAAACAAATTCTTGGAATCTCAACAACATGCTCTCTGCCACAACATTCATGGAGGTGGGGGCGGGGTATGGGGTGAAAAATGTGTCACATGCATAAAGTAAAATGCACAGAACCTATATGTAAAATATAACAAATGATTATAATGCACATACCTGTGTAACCTCCACACAGATGAAGATGTAAGAGAGTATTTGTCCTTTAACCAATCGCTCCAAAGCTTTACCAGGTCATAACCTTCTACTTCATCCCCCACTGCCACTTAATAATAATTCTGCTTCTGCTTCTGCTTCTCCCTCTTCCTCTCCCTCTTGCCCTCCTCCCCTTCCTCCTCCTCCTCCTGCTTTTCAATCTGTAATGTTCTGTCATGGGCCTTCATATTTAAATCCCTTATTGGTAATGAATTTGAGCACCATTACATGTTTGCCACTTGAATTTTTTTTTTTATAAAGTACCCCTCACCATGTCCACCCAAGACCTTGGTGATTTTGCCATAGGTCTGTCTGTCTT
Organism: Smutsia gigantea; assembly: GCA_032199065.1. NCBI lineage: Eukaryota > Metazoa > Chordata > Mammalia > Pholidota > Manidae > Smutsia > Smutsia gigantea. Next base: position 118,478 of record JAVSCE010016176.1, read on the forward strand.
TTTCTTCTTGTTTTGCAAGCATTCATTACATAACTTGGGTACCAGTTGATTATACTGGCTGAAAATACATTCACCAAAACCATGACTTGTCTTCTTACTCTTTATTCTGTGTTGTGAGGAACAAAGATTCTTGATGTCGTCAAATTGATCTGTCTCTTCATTAAGAATTTGTCCTTTTCACCTTATTTATTTATTTATTATTATTCTTTTTTATTTTTATTTTTTTAATATAATTTAGTTTACTATCATTAATCTACAATTACATGTGCAATATTGTGGTTATTAAACTACCCCTTCATCAGGTCCCCCCCACCAACCCCATTACAGTCACTGTCCATCAGCTTAGTGAGATGCTATAGAATCACTACTTGTCTTCTCTGAGTTGTACTGCCCTCCCCGTGCCCCCCCAACATTACATATGCTAATCGTAATGCCCCTTTTTCCCTCTTATCCCTCCCTTCCCGCCCATTTTCCCCAGTCCCTTTCCCTTTGGTAACTATTAGTCCGTTCTTGGGTTCTGTGAGTCTGCTGCTGTTTTGTTCCTTCAGTATTTTTTCTTGTTCTTATACTCCACATATGAGTGAAATCATTTGATACTTGTCTTTTTCGGCTTGGCTTATTTCACTGAGCATAATACCCTCTAGCTCCATCCATGTTGTTGCAAATGGTAGGATTTGTTTTCTTCTTATGGCTGAATAATATTCCATTGTGTATATGTACCACATCTTCTTTATCCATTCATCTACTGATGGACACTTAGGTTGCTTCCATTTCTTGGCTATTGTAAATAGTGCTGCAATAAACATAGGGGTGCATCTGTCCTTTTCAAATTGGGCTGCTGCATTCTTAGGGTAAATTCCTAGGAGTGGAATTCCTGGGTCAAATGGTATTTCTATTTTGAGTTTTTTGAGGAACCTCCATACTGCTTTCCACAATGGTTGAACTAATTTGCAGTCCCACCAGCAGTGTAGGAGGGTTCCCTTTTCTCCACATCCTCGCCAACATTTGTTGTTGTTTGTGTTTTGGATGTTGGCCATCCTCACTGGTGTGAGGTGATATCTCATTGTGGTTTTAATCTGCATTTCTCTGATGATTAGCGATGTGGAGCATCTTTCATGTGCCTGTTGGCCAGTTGAATTTCTTTTTAGAGAAGTGTCTATTCATGTCCTCTGCCCATTTCTTAATTGGATTATTTGCTTTCTGTTTGTTAAGGTGCATGAGTTCTTTATATATTTTGGATGTCAACCCTTTATCAGATATGTTTTTTATGAATATATTCTCCCATACTGTAGGATGTCTTTTTGTTCTACTGATGGTATCCTTTGCTGTACAGAAGCTTTTCAGCTTGATATAGTCCCACTTGTTCATTTTTGCTTTTGTTTCCCTTGCCCGGGGAGATATGTTCATGAAGATGTTGCTCATGTTTATGTCCAAGAGATTTTTGCCTATGTTTTTTCCTGAGAGTTTTATGGTTTCATGACTTACATTCAGGTCTTTGATCCATCTTGAGTTTACCTTTGTGTATGGGGCTAGACAGTAGTCCAGTTTCATTTTCTTACATGTAGCTGTCCAGTTTTTCCAACACCAGCTGCTGAAGAGGCTGTCATCTCCCCATTGTATATCCAAGGCTCCTTTATCAAATAATAAGTGACTGTATATGTTGGGTTAATGTTTGAATTTTCTATTCTGTTCCACTGGTCTGTGGGTCTGTTTTTGTGCCAATACCAAATTGTCTTGATTACTGTGGCTTTGTAGTAGAGCTTGAAGTCAGGGAGCGTAATTCCCCGTTTTATTCCTCCTTCTCAGGATTGCTTTGGCTATTCAGGGTCCTTCGTGGTTCCATATGAATTTTAGAATTATTTGTTCCAGTTCATTGAAGAAAGCTGTTGGTAGTTTGATAGGGATTGCATTGAACCTGTAGATTGCTTTAGGTAGTATAGCCACCTTATTTTTTTAAATCATGGAAATACCCTGCTACATAATATCAACTAAAATAATATTTGTTTCATTTCACATTTAGTTATTTAACCCTCACTGAAATGATTTTGGTTATGGCAGAGGTGGGGGACCATATTACGTTCCCATGCCTACCCTGTGAGTACATGTGATGGAATTATATGCTGTAGTAGTTGAACATTTACGTTTGTAATACTGTAAGTCTGGGTATTGGAAATCTCTGGGCAAAATACCTCTAAAAACAACAAAATCAGTCAAAGGGAGAAATAAAATTTAAAACCGGTTTATTGCTTACAAACTGCAGTCCAGTGCCCTCTCACTCCCCTGCTCCAGAGGAAACAAGCAAGTAAGCCCCTCCCCTTAACCTCTCATATTCAAACACGCCCTCAGTTGCCCAGTCAATTACAAATTGACATGGAGATGAACTGATCTCCACCCCTGAGGATATGCAAATGCACCAGAGCCAGGGGAGATATTCTGGAAATGTTACAATTTTATCCACAAATGTCTTTGTGTTTTGAACCTTCAATTTAGCCCACGTTCTCTGTAAAGCCCAAATTTTCACTTTTGTATATGCCAAATAAACTAAATTCTCCTTATCATTCTCATGGTTTGTCTTTCATGCATGTAAATAATTATGGTTTTCACTTTCATCTTCACCTCTCATAACTTTTCTTTCTCTTTCTTGCCTTTCCTCACTGGCTAAGATCTCCATCACAATGGTTGTGATGAGAAGTTGTCACAGTAGGCCTATTTGTCTGCTTGCTAATGTGTCCTGATTGGTAAGCATGGGGGGGAAAGTCAGTATTTAATCATCAAATATAATGTTTGGTGAAGGTTTTTGATTGTTCTTGTTTTGGAAGCCACCATTAGCAGATTTGGGTGCTTCCCTTTTTTTTTTTTAATTTTCTCTGGATTTTTTTTTGGTATTGTTGTACAATTACATGAGCAATATTATCGTTACTAGACTCCCCTTATTATCAAGTCCCCACCACATACCCCATTACATTCACTGTCATCAGCGTAGTAAGATGCTATAGAATCACTACTTGTCTTCTCTCTGTTATACTGCCTTGCCTGTATGCCCACCATCCCACTCTACATTATGTGTGCTAAACCTAATACCCCCTTTTCACCCTTATGCCTCCCTTCCCACCCATGTTCCCTGGTTCCTTTCCCTTCGGTAACTGTTAGTCCATTCTTGGGTTCTGTGAATCTGCTGCTGTTTTGTTCCTTCAGTTTCTTTCTTTGTTCTTATACTCCACAGATGAGTGAAATCATTTGGTACTTGTCTTTCTCTGCCTGGCTTATTTCACTGAGCATAATACTCTCTACATCCATCCATGTTGTTGCAAATGGTAGGATTTGTTTTCTTCTCATGGCTGAATAATATTCCATTGTGTATATGTACCACATCTTTATCCATTCATCTACTGATGGGCACTTACATTGCTTCCATTTCTTGGCTATTGTAAATAGTGCTGCGATAAACATAGGGGTGCAAAGATCTTTTTCAAACTGCGCTGTTGCATTCTCAGGGTAAATTCCTAGGCGTGGAATTCCTGGGTCAAATGGTATTTCTATTATCAGTTTTCTGAGGAACCTCCATACTGCTTTCCACAATGGTAGAACTAATTTACATTCCAACCAGAAGGGTAGGAGGGTTCCACTTACTCCATATCCTAGCCAACATTAGTTGTTGTTTGTCTTTTGGATGGTGGCCATCCTAACTGGTGTGAGGTGATATCTCATTAAGGTTTTTATTTGCATTTCTCTGATGATCAGCGATGTGGAGCATCTTTTCATGTGCCTCTTGGCCATCTGAATTTCTTCTTTGGAGAAGTTTCTGTTCAGCACCTTGGACCATTTTTTAATTGACTTATTTGCTTTTTGCTTATTGAGGTGCATGAGCTCTTTATATAATTTGGATGTTAACTCATTATCGGATATGTCATTTATGAATATACTCTCCCAAACTGTAGGATGTCTTTTTGTTCTATTGATGGTGTCCTTTGCTGTACAGAAGCTTTGTACTTTGATATAGTCACACTTGTTCATTTTTGCTTTTGTTTCCTTTGCCCAGGGAGATATGTTCATGAAAAAGTTCCCCATGTTTATGTTCAAGAGATTTTTGCCTAGGTTGTTTTCTAAGTTTTATGTTTTCATGACTTACATTCAGGTCTTTGATCCATTTTGAGCTTACTTTTGTGTATGGGGTTAGACAAGAATCCAGTTCCATTCTCTTACATGTAGCTGTTCAGTTTTGCCAACACCAGCTGTTGGAGAGGCTGTCATTTCCTTATTGTATATCCATGGATCGTTTATCGTATATTAATTGACCATATATGCTTGGATTTATATCTGGACTCTCTAGTCTGTTCCATTGGTCTATGGGTCTGTTCTTGTGCCCGTACCAAATTGTCTTCATTACTGTAGCTTTGTAGTAGAGCGTGAAGTCAGGGACTGTAATTCTCCCCACTTTATTCTTCCTTCTCAGGATTGTGTTGGCTATTTGGGGTCTTTTGTGGTTCCATATGAATTTTAGAACTATTTTCTCGAGTTCATTGAATAATGCTATTGGTATATTCATAGGAATTGCATTGAATCTGTACATTGCTTTAGGCAGGATGGCCATTTTGACAATTTTAATTCTTCCTATACATGAGCATGGGATGTGTTTCCATTTATTGGTATCTTCTTTCATTTCTCTCATGAATGTCTTGTAGTTTTCAGAATATAAGTCTTTCACTTCCTTGGTTAGGTTTATTCCTAAGCATTTTATTGTTTTTGATGCAATTGTGAATGGAATTGTTTTCCTGATTTCTCTTTCTGCCTGTTCACCATTGGTGTATAGAAATGCAACAGATTTCTGTGTATTAATTTTGTATCCTGCAAGTTTACTGAATTCAGATATTAGATCTAGTAGTTTTGGAGTGGATTTTTTAGGATTTTTTTATGTACCGTGTCATGTCATCTGCAAATAGGGAGAGTTTGACTTCTTCCTTACCAATCTGGATGCCTTTTATGTGTTTGTGTTGTCTGATTGCCATGGGTAGGACCTCTAGGACTATATTGAATAAAAGTGGGAGAGTGGACATCCTTGTCTTGTTCCCGATCTTAAAGGAAAAGCTTTCAGCTTCTCACCGTTAAGAATGATGTTGGCTGTTGGTTTGTCATATATGGCCTTTATTATCCTGAGGTACTTGCCCTCTATACCCATTTTGTTGAGAGTTTTAATCATGAATGGATGTTGAATTTTGTTGAATGCTTTTTCAGCATCTATGGAGATGATCATGTTGGGCGTTTCTCTTTTATTCCTATTATGCCCAGAGGTTTTCAAGAATCATAAATTGGTGCTGAAATTTCTTCAAATACCTTTTCTGTGTTTTGTGACATGATTTAAGTTCTCAAGACTATCCATCAAGCTGTTAATGTGATGAATTAGTTTAATTTATTTTCTAATGATAATCAACCATTGTCCCAGTATAAGATCAGCTTTTTCACGATATATTTTTAAGTGTATGGCTGGATTACGTATTTTAAAGAAATTTGCAGCTATATTCAGCAATAAGACAGGCCTTTAATTTCTGCTTTTCACATTGCCTTTTTGGGGTTTTTGGCTTCAATACACAGGTGTCAAACTCATAAAATAATTGGAGAAATGTACCATCTAGTAGTTCTTTTAGAAATTACTTGCTCTAGAGTCATTTCCTCTAATGAACATTTTGGTCTTTGAGCTTTAACTGTGAGGAGATTTTTGAGTTCTGATTTAAAAAATATAAAATTTGTTTGACTCATCCATCCAGCCACCCCACACACACCAATAAAAATCATTGCTGGAATACATCCATTTCTTCTAAATTTTTTTGTTTGGTTGGCATATATGTCTTTATGATATTCATTTATTGCTTCTTCGTGTCTATGAACTCAGTAGCAAGGACTCCCTTTTCTTCCCTCCTGCCAGTTTCATCAAGCTTAGTAGTCTTTTCAAAGATCCAACCATTTTCTTTCTCTCTTTTGTATTTTTATTTCTAATTTTTTAATTTCTGATTTTATATATAATTTCTGCTCCTATCAGCTTTTGTGGTGGTTGTTATACTTTTGTAACTTTTTGAGGTGGAGGTTTAGCTCCTTAGCCATCATCCCTAAGTTTCATAATTTACATTGAAATCTATGCAGTATCCTCTAAAGACTGGTTTAGCTGCACCCTCTGTAGTATACGTGGTATTTTCAGTTTTGTTTAATTTACCATATGTGGGTAAAATTGGAAGATTTCCAGAATATCTTGCCTGGCTTTAGTGCACTTTCATATCCTCAGGGGTGGAGAGAACCTCATTTCCATGTCAATTGGCAATTCCTAGGCAACTGAGAGCATGTCTGAACATGAGAGGTTATGGGGAGGGTGCTGGCTGGCTTGCTGTCTGGCTTCTTCCAGAGCAGAGGAGAAATACAGCCGGTGACTGCAGTTTGTGAGTAATAACTGGATCTTAAATTTTATTTCTCCCTTTGCCTGATTTTGGTCTCTACTGATGCTGGGGTGACATGACTGAAGGGGAAATCCAAAACAAAAAGCCCTCAGAATGGCAGAGCAGGATGGCCGGAGCCCACACTCTTGACTGCATTACTGAGCCATGAACCAATTCTGGAGCCAGCTTTCACTGGACCTGTTTAGACAGAAGGCAGGTTAAACCTCTGTTGTTTAAGCCACATTTTGTTGGTTATTCTGTCATAGCTGAGAGTATAACTCAGAAAACCATTACTCACAGAATAATTACAATGTGAGGTGAGTGCATTTCCCCTTCATTACACTCACCTCAGTTTGTAATTAGTGTATGGGAAATAACAGGGGCCCTACCATATTTTGGGGAATGAGTGAAGGTCTCCTGAAATTTAGGTAATATTTTAGCTGAGACTTGAAGAATGAGTAGGGGCTGGCCAGTGAAGAGGGAAGAACATTTCATTCCTTGCACTTTTAACATTCCTGAGAAGAAAAAGAACTTGGGAAGCTCAAAGAATGAAAGGAAGGCCACTGATTCTGGAGAACAATGAACAACAGAAATAATGACCCAAGCTGAGATTAAAAACACAGACCATGCTAAGAATTCTGGCTTTTATCCCAAGAGCTATATAGAGTTCTTATCAGTCAGGATAAATTAGGTTATGTTGTGGTAACAAACAACCCCAGGATCTCAGTGACCTGCAAGGGTGAATACCTCATCTGTGCCTATACCCATGACAGATCTGCAATGGGCTGTGCTCCTGGGACACCAGTGTCCTTAGCTCTGGGACCACACAGGCACTATCGAGAACATCGCCAGGAGCCATGGCAACAGGAAAGGAAAGCATGGAGAAACGTGCTGTGGCTCTTAAAGCCTCTACCTGTAGAACATTCCATTTCTGTGTACATTTCATTGGTCAAAGCAACGTGCTCTCCTAACTGCAAGTCTTTGTGCAGGGAAGGATGCTGAATATTGGTGAACAATATTGCAGTTTATCCCAGGAACAATTTGGCAGCAGAATAACATGGCTTAGTTCACAGCATAAAAGATCCCTCTGGCTGCTGTGTGGAGAATGGGGGAAAAGGCAAAAGCCAGTGCAGTAAGGTCAATTAGGAGATTCCTGGATGGGTCAGCTTGAACTAGGGGGTTGGCAGTGGAACGGCAAAGATGTAGACAGATTGTGATATATTTTTAAGGTAGAATTAAAAGAACTTTGTGAAGGAGAAGATGAAGGATATGAGAGAGAGAATGATATGTGCTGTAGACTGAATGTTTGTGTCCCTCCAAAATTTATATGTGGAAATCCTAACCCCCAATGTGATGATATTAGAAGATGGGGCTTTGTGGAGGTCATTAGGTTATGAAGGAAATACCTCATAAATGGGATTAGTGACCTTTCCTAAAGAAATACCTTGCCCCATTCACCAGGTAAGGACACAGCAAGAAGCATTGTTTGTGCACCAGGATGGAGGCCCTCATCATGCACTGAGCCTGCCCGGGGCTTGGACTTGGAATTCCTGGCCATCAGGATTCCTGTGTTTTGTAAGCCACCCCATTTATGGTATTCATAAGCAGGAGAAGTGGACTAAGATAATATCAGAAATAATTTAGGTTTCTGGTATGAAATGCCATGGAGATGGAATGTCATTATCTGAGGTAGAGATTGGTTGGGATATCAAGAGTTCAACTTTTGACGTATTAAGTTCAAATTTTATCAAATACAAATTTGATCAAATTGAACCAAACAAGTGGCAAACTTGCATACACATCTCGGGAAAAAGGTCTGGGCTGGAAATAGGAGTTTGCAAGCCATTGGCATATAGATAGCTGTTAGCACTATAAAGAGAAACAAGGCCCTAGACCAAGCTCTGGGAACCTCTAAAATGTACATGTTAATTGCCAGCAAAAGAGCTAGTGTAGCATATTGCTGAAGAGCTCAGGCTCCAAATCAGATTGAAAAATTTGTTATAATTATCAAGTTATAATTTCCCTGAGCCTCGGTTTCCTCATCAATACCAAGTGTGTCACAATAGTTCGTTGAGAAGATTGAGCAGAAAAAATATTTAACATGTGGTCTGGCATATAGAATGCACTTCAGAAATGATAGTTATTGTTATTTTTATTAAAAGAGACTGACACAGAGCATTCAGAAAAACAGAAAAAAAACAAGAAAGTGTGTTACTAAAGAAACTATAAGAGGAGACTATTTTAAGAAAAAGAGGGCTACCAAAAGTGCTAAATGCTACTGAAGGTTTGAGTAAAATTAAAAGCTGGACTGAAAAGTGTGTTATGGATTTGGTGAATTGATGAGGCACAAATCAGATTGGAGACAATTAAAGGTTAAATGGATCCCTACTCATACTACACATACAAATACATTTTGTGAAATAAAGACCGAAAAGTAAATGTTTGAAACCTTAAAATGTTATGAAGAAAACCTTGGAGAACACTTGGTGACCTCAGTGCAGAAAAAGAGCTCCAAAACAGGACATACAATGCATAAACCACAGACTACAAATTTGAGAAAACTGAAAACATCTGTGCATCAAGGTATACCATTTAAAAGGTGAAAAAGGGTCACAGAAAATATGACCTTACAACCAACAAAAAATAATAATCAGAATATATAAAAATAGCTGTAAATCAATAAGAAAAAGACAAATGACCTAGAAATAGGTAACATAATATGAATAGATCTAAATTGTGTCCTCATTACTCTCTTTTGTTCCATTTAAATTCCATAATCCATCATTTTAATACCTTCCATACGCCTTTAAACTTTTGCTCCATCTTTCTTGGCCTTCATCATTTGGCAAAAACAAAACCTTCAGTGAATCCAGCTCTCCATGTTCTCTGCATCCTCACCTCTCTCTATGGCTGACTACAGCTATAGATGCCCTTCCTCCAATGCAATGAAAAATGGGTGAAAATTCAACTCAGAATTTCTGGTACAATGGTGTAAAGATGAAAGGGCTCCATGTCTCTATTTCTTTAATAGAGAATGAAGAACTACTGAAAATGAGGATGTGGGGGGGGGTCAGAAAAAGAGGATGTGAAGGCCACAAGTTTGAAGAAATGGGAGAACGTATACAAGCATTACAAATAATAGCTGAGTTACTGTGGAAAATGGGAAGGTTATGTAACAAGAGAAATGGTAAGATTTTTGGGTACTATGAGTACCAATTTGTCATCGTGAAGTTACAGGATATCAATTTGTGAAACTTACTGTGCATCGTGTAGCCCAGAAATTGGTACACCAGTCTCAGATAGTTGTACTGAGCCCAGCCCATTACACAGCATCTTTGGCCAGAATTACCAATAAACTAACCTCCACTGTGATGACATGGAGTTTATTCTATTCTCTTCTCCCACATGCTCTGCATCTATTTATTCCACTTCGTATACACAGATTATGTGTGATGGAGTAGTAAGACGGAAAGAACCAGGATTCTGGTGACTCTGGAGCCTTAAAATCAGCCTCTGGACACTGTTTATGTAAAATAAAAATAAACTCAGACTGTAAGCCACCACTGTTTCTGGTCTTCAGCACTCCCACCACTACCCCACAGCTGATCCTAACTCTAACCAATAAACTCTTCAGTCAATAATGCACAACTAATCAGAATAACAGGTAACCAGAAAAATGTCCACTGTTTTGCCTGAGGGTTTCAGCTCTGGGCAAGTTCACTATGGATTCAATGAGACCAAAAAATGACAAGGGACCATTCTTGGGATAAAAGGGTTTATAACCTGGCTTGATTCTCCCAGCAGCAGGTCATGCATTAAAATCACATCTGCATCTAGCAGTCTGCAGGCCCATAACCTACCTCCATCTCTGCCTCTGCCCAGAGCACTGGGAGGAGATTTTATATAGTGATTCAGTTAATAATAGCTTATGGCCTGTGGGTGCGGAAGCAGTAGCCTAGCAGCAGGCCAATTACATCATCAAGTAGTTTAGGGTCAGGTGAGGATTCTGGCCATAGGAACTTCCATTTTCACACCAGAATTTTTTAAATCAAAATCAAAATGAGTATGAACATAGGGTTGAAAATGTTAAAATATATTAAAGTTAAAAATAACTTTAGCATTTTATATGAAACCATTATGCTAGAAATGTTTTACTAATTTTATTTAAATCACTATGGTAATGGTATTTTTCTTGCCAATGGCTTTCAGCCACCAGCAAGTTTACTATGGATTCAGTGTTTCTTTGGTGTGAAAGAGTTTATTACCCTCCTTGTTCTCCCAGCAGCAGGTCAAGCACTAGTGCCTCTGCCTCCACCTAGAGCACTGGGCCAAGATCTCTATATAGCGCAATGATAGCTTATGGCCTGTGGGTGTGGAAGCAGTAGCCGCAACAGGCCTGTTACGTCATCAAGTGGTTTAAGTTCAGTGAGGTTCCTGGCCATAGGAAGCCCAACTTTCACACAGTATTTATGAAAAAAAGAGCTTCATAAAATAATGATAAATGAAAATGGCTATAATTGTGCAAATTGCCTCAGCATTTCTGACATTTATCCAACACTATCCAACATTTCATTTATCTCACAGCTAAGCAGCATGCTGGCTACTGTGCATGTGAGAATAAATCAGAGTCTCTAACCTACACTGAGGAGCCCAGAAACTAATGGTAGAGAAATATTAACAGGCCATTTTTTGTATACTTACTTTCAGTGTGACTTTTTAAAATTCATGAACATATTTTGTAGAATTAGCAAATGTTCAAAAAATTTCCTTTAGTCTTTGTGGATCAAGTGAAGGTTCCTGTGGCCAGGATTCTCACCTGGCCATGGTCAGCTAGCTCACTACACATTTATCGGAAATATGTGGCTATTGACTCCATATAAAGAGCTCCACCCAGTGCTCTGAGTGACATGGTGGCACGGCTACAAGGCTACAGGAGAGCAGAGACAGAACTGGAGGGGTGGCAGCACCAAGGACAGAGACTGAGACAGCTGCAGGGGTAGAGAGGCCCAGAGGCAGAGACAGGCTTGCTGCATGCACACTCGCCCTGAGTGCATGGGATTCTAGTGATTGACATACCACTGTGGAAATAAAGGTGGATAATAACCCTTTCACACCAAGAAAGTTTTACTGTCATTTCTTTGGTCACATTGAATCTGTAGTGAACTTGCCCAGGGCTGAAATCCGTTGGCAAGACAGTCTTCAGAAAAGAAATCCACTTTGGCCATGGAAAAAGTCTAAATGTAAATTGGCTCATTGATCAATAGATGGTGATAGAACATCAGAATGACAGCTTAAACATGCCTTTATGGACCACGTGTTTTTCTATAACTATAATTCACTCAAAGAATACTTTCCCCAGACTCATTGACATATTTAGCTAAAATTATACAAAGTATGTAAATCCATTCTAAATAATTCTTGATGTGGAAAAACGTTGGGGAAAAAATAACAATTTTCACTTATTTTTATCTTTCTTACACTTTTTCTTCTATGTCCTACAACATCACGAAAGCTCGCCAATTGAGAAAACACATTGCATCCGTTTTTTCTCATAAGTGTTGCAGATACAGTTTATTTGTGGGAAAATGGAAGTTCTTATGGCCACTTGACCCTAAACTACTTAATGATGTAATAGGCCTGCTGCTAGGCTACTGCTTCCCCTCCCTTTGGCAATGAACTATTATTGACTGAGTCAGTATATCAAGAGCTCCCCGCAGTGCTCTGGGCAGAGGCAGGGACAGAGGTGGATTACAGACCTGCAGACTGCTGGATGCAGACACAATTATAGTATTCAACCTACCACCATGAGACTAAAGCCGATATAAACCTTTTTAACCCTAAGAATGTTCCATTGTCATTTTTCAGTCTCATCAAATCCAGAGTGAACTTGCCTGGGGCTGAAACCTTCAGGTGAGACATTATCCGTGTCTTTCCAGGAGTGGTCAAGTTAATGAAACCCAAAGTTATAGGTGCTCTGAGCCAGCTGTGACTGGGGAGAGAAGGTAAATGATAAAGTCTTTGCATTATCTGTGTGTAACATCATTTTGAAGCATGAATACTCCAGAAAGAAATGTACTGTTTGTCTTCTGAAGTTCTCTGTGTACTGAGCCATACTTACCCACCTGTGGAGTTAACAGAGCCTCCATGTCCATCCTCCATCCTCTAGTTGCTTCACTTCTGTAGATCGAGCCTTCTCTGCCCAAACATTAACCAGTAGAAGCTCTATTTAATCAACAACCTGGCCTCCTGCTCTGGGCTAATAATTTCCCAGCAAGCTCAAAATTCCATGATTATCAATGGTACCTATGTAGAGATATTTTCCAGCCAATTAGTAACGTGTGTGTTTGATAGAGCACTGAGGTAGTTTGGAGGTGTGTATTCTAGTTTCTATTTCTTCTGACTCATGACCTTGAGACAGTTATTTCATGCGTTGTTCCCTATGAAAACACTGAGAGTGTGTATAGACCTTAATTTGGTCTGTTAGAATATAATGAACTAGTAAAAGCAGCTAGATCCTATTCTCCAAGTCTATTAAGGATCTCTATGATGAAATGGCATCTACTTTCAGATCCGAACCTAAACTCCACTTCTTACAAAGCCACAAGTTCCAGGTATTAATTCCATTGCAAAGTTGGGAAGGGCCTGGGAGATGAGCATCTTTGAGGCTCTCTGGCTGGTCCCTGGGTTGCCCATTGTACACTCCCCCCCACCCCTGTAACACACACTCTGATAACCATAATATGGCTAATGGGTCTCACACTGGTTCATTTGTTCCAGCCAGTAACCACCTGTTTTCCTATTTCTTACGACTCATGGTCAGAGAAGCTGTGGTTAAGATCTCACAACTAGTAGTGATGGGGCTGAAGACCAGGACCCAGATAGTCCTCTTTATGACATGCTTTTCTTGGTCAATCAGTGGTTGAGGTGACAGGAAATAATGCCTTTAGACTCCATGATGTAAAGGGTGTTAACAAAAGGTGAAATAATTAAACTCTTCAGAGCTGCTGGAGCCCACAACTCTGGGGAACCAAACACAGTAGAGTATGGATGGCACTCCTAACCTTGTTTATTGCACAGCCTGCATAGCCATAAATGCCCTTTGCTGCCTTGTCCACCTCTATCCATGAAGAACAAGCATCTGCAAATTCAGTAGCAATTAGTCACTAATTGCCCACAACACATCCGGGAAAACCCTGGTCCCATAGCTCCATCGATGAGGTGTAGGTGGTAGCACCAGCTTGTAACCACTGGGCCGTGGAGCTGGCCAACCACTGTGGTATAAACTGTGTTCAAATTTCCAGTCAGGGAGGATCGGCTTTAAAACTTGAGCTTAACACAGTGTCTTTGATGTACTCAGATAATGACAACATTGGTCTTTGCCGGCTGACAGGCTAGAAGCACATTTTATTAATACTCTCCTTCTGCTGTAGTTTGAGGAGCCCAGTTATGGGGATAAGGCAGGAAGACATCCTGTTTTTAAACCCTCTTTGAGTTCCTCCAAATTCAAGGTGGGGTGGTGAAGTGCTGGAGACAGGGCACCTGGGATCTAACCCTGGCTCTGCCATACAGTTGTTTGACCCAGGCAAATAAAACACTACATAAATGTTAACCTCAAAATAGCACGGTATCAACATTCTAGAAATTAAAAGCTATGTTAAAAAGGTAAAAGTGCTATTTCTCTGACAGTTTTGTATTCAATAAAGTAGGTGATCTCAATCATATTTTTAAAAATGACACTTCAAACTATTCTCTAATTTATAAAAAAACAATTTCAGCCTATGAAACCGCCTACTCCAGAAAAGCCTTCTGACAAAGTCACTTGAACAGTATTTTAAACAACAGGACTGGGTTCGATATCTGGCCCATATAGGGCTAAAATGTGCTGATTATCCAATCTGGGAAGATAAGCCCAGATGCAGTTCACCCTTACCTGTATCTCCTCACTTTTTAATCCTGAAATCCAGCACCATGCCTGAGACTCAGTAATTATCCAACAGCCCTGAGCTAAAATATACTTTATCTTTATGGGAACAAATTAAAAAAAAACTGAGCAGACACTCTGTGTACTAAAATTACGTATTTCAGTTGATTTTTTAAACATTTCCTTTGCTATGATACAAAGGATACTGACAAACAAAATATTACCTTTGACCTTGTTTGGCTCTTATATTCTGACAACTTGGTAACAGCATAAATGCACAATCTACACAATTAATACAGGTTATGTACAAACTCTAAGGTATGTTGAACCAGAATACTGAC
>JAVSCE010016177.1:0-29594 GCA_032199065.1 Smutsia gigantea
TCAACATCATAAAGGCCATATATGACAAACCCACAACTAACATCATACTTAACGGCGAGAAGCTGAAAGCTTTTCATCTAAGATCGGGAACAAGACAGGGATGCCCACTCTCTCCACTGTTATTCAACATAGTACTGGAGGTCCTAGCCACGGCAATCAGATAAAACAAAGACATACAAGGCATCCAGATTGGTAAAGAAGAAGTCAAATTGTCACTATTTGCAGATGACATGATATTGTACATAAAAAACCCTGAAGACTCCACTCCAAAACTACTAGAACTCATATCTGAATTCAGCAAAGTTGCAGGATACAAAATTAACACACAGAAATCCGTTCCTTTCCTATACACTAATGATGAACTAACAGAAAGAGAAATCAGAAAAACAATTCCATTCACAACTGCATCAAAAAGAATAAAATACCTAGGAATAAACCTAACGAAGGAAGTGAAAGACCTGTACTCTGAAAACTACAAGACACTCCTACGAGAAATTAAAGAGGACACTAACAAATGGAAATGCATCCCATGCTCTTGGCTGGGAAGAATAAATATTGTCAAAATGGCTATACTACCTAAAGCAATCTACAGATTCAATGCAATCCCTATCAAAATACCAACAGCTTTCTTCAATGAACTGGAACAAATAATTCTAAAATTCATATGGCACCGCAAAAGACCCCAAATAGTCAAAGCAATACTGAGAAGGAGAAATAAAACAGGGGGAATTACGCTCCCTGACTTCAAGCTCTACTACAAAGCCACAGTAATCAAGACAATTTGGTATTGGCAGAAAAACAGACTCACAGATCAGTGGAATAGAATAGAAAATCCAAACATTAACCCAAACACATACAGTCAGTTAATATTTGATAAGAGAGCCTTGGATATACATTGGGGAGATGACGGCCTCTTCAGCAGCTGGTGTTGAAAAAACTGGACAGCTACATGTAAGAGAATGAAACTGGACTACTGTCTAACCCCATACACAAAGGTAAACTCAAGGTGGATCAAAGACCTGAATGGAAGTCATGAAACCATAAAGCTCTTAGAAAAAAACATAGGCAAAAATCTCTTGGACATAAACATGAGCAACTTCTTCATGAACATATCTCCCCGGGCAAGGGAAACAAAAGCAAAAATGAACAAGTGGGACTATATCAAGCTGAAAAGCTTCTGTACAGCAAACGACACCATCAGTAGAACAAAAAGACATCCTACAGTATGGGAGAATATATTCATAAATGACGTATCCGATAAGGGGTTGACATCCAAAATATATAAAGAACTCACGCACCTCAACAAACAAAAAGTAAATAATCCAACAAAGAAATGGGCAGAGGACATGAATAGACATTTCTCCAAAGAAGAAATTCAGGTGGCCAACAGGCACATGAAAAGATGCTCCACGTCACTAATCATCAGAGAAATGCAGATTAAAACCACAATGAGATACCACCTCACACCAGTGAGGATAACCAACATCTAAAACACAAACAACAAATGTTGGCGAGGATGTGGAGAAAAGGGAACCCTCCTACACTGCTGGTGAGAATGCAAATTAGTTCAACCATTGTGGAAAGAAGTATGGAGGTTCCTCAAAAAACTCAAAATAGAAATACCATTTGACCCAGGAATCCCACTCCTAGGAATTTACCCTAAGAATGCAGCAGCCCAGTTTGAAAAAGACAGATGCACCCCGATGTTTATCGCAGCACTATTTACAATAGCCAAGAAATTGAAGCAGCGTAAGTGTCCATCAGTAGATGAATGGATAAAGAAGAGGTGGTACATATGCACAAGGGAATATTATACAGCCATAAGAAGAAAACAAATCCTACCATTTGCAACAACATGGATGGAGCTAGAGGGTATTATGCTCAGTGAAATAAGCCAAGTACCAAATGATTTCACTCATATGTGGAGTATAAGAACTAAGAAAAAAACTGAAAGAACAAAATAGCAGCAGACTCACAGAACCCAGGAATGGACTAATAGTTACCAAAGGGAAAGGGACTGGGGAGGATGGGTGGGAACGGAGGGATAAGGGGGAAAAAGGGGCATTACGATTAGTAGATGTAATGTTACGGGGGCACAGGGAGGGCTGTACAACCCAGAGAAGACAAGTAGTGACTCTATAGCATCTCACTACGCTGATGGACAGTGACTGTAATGGGGTTGGTGGGGGGGACCTGATGAAGGGGGTAGTGTAATCACCATAATGTTGCTCATTTAATTGTAGATTAATGATATCAAAATAAACTTAAAAAGAAAAAAAAACTCTTGCAACTCAATTTTAAAAACACAAATAGAGGCATATAGAGACATACATCAGAGACATTGAGGATCTAGTTCCAGACCACCACAAGAAAATAAGTATTACAATAAAGTGAGTCAAATGAATTTCTTGGTTTCCCCATGCATATAACAGTTATATTTATACTATACGGTAGTCTACTGAGTGTGTAATAGGATTATGTCTAAAAAAACAATGTATGTACCTTAATTTAAAAATACTTTGCTAGAATATGCTAACCATCACCTGAGCTTTCAGAGAGTTGTAATCACTGATCATAGATCACCATAACAAATAATGCTGAAAAAGTTTGAAATATTGTGAGAATTGCCACAATGTGAAACATAGACATGAAGTGGGCAAATGGAAAAATGGCCACATAGGCTTGCTCAACACAGTCTTCTGTAAATCTGTAAAAATGTGTATCTGCAAATTACAATAAAGTGAAGCACAATAAAATGAGGTATGCCTGAAATACAATTTTAAATAAGTAAAGTATAGTTATTTTTCAAAAGAAGATATACTAATGGCCAAGACGCACATAAAAATATGATGAACATTGTTAGACATTAGGGACATGCAAATCAAAACCGCATTAGATACCATTTCACAGGGATTAGAAAGGCTATAATCAAAATGACAGACAGGTAATGGAGAAATGGGCACCTTTAAAAATTGCTGGCGGGAATGAAAAACAGTACAAATGGTTTAGCAGTTCCTCAAAGTATTAACATATAGTTCCCATATAAACCAGCAATTCTACTCCTAGGCATCTACCAAAGAGAAATAAAAACATATATCTACACAAAAACTTGTATACAAATGTTCATAGCTGCATTATTCCTAATAGCCAAAAAGTGGAAACAACCAAATGATCATTAACTGAATACTGGAATACAATATTATTCCATAAAAGTAATAATAATATTTTTACTCCATACAATGAAATATTATTTGACCATAAAAAGCAACTAACTAGTACATACTACAGCATGAGCAAAACTCAAAAACAGTATGCTAAATGAAAAAAACAGCCACAAAAGACCACTTATTGTATGATCCTATCTATATGAAAGGTCCAGCATAAGTAAATCTATATAGACTGTAAATAGATCAGTGGTTACCTAGGGTTTAGATGGAGAGCAGGGTAGAGAATGAGGAGTTAATGGGTGCAAGGTTGGAATGGTGAAAATGTTCTAAAATTAAGTTATAGTAAAGCTTACACAACTCTGTAATTATAGTAAAATGACTAAATTTTGTGGAGTTTTCCTCAGGAAGGCATTACATTATATTAATAGGCTAAATGACAAAACTACATATCAATAAATGCAGAAAAAGTATTTGACAAATCTAATATCCATTCTTATAAAAATTCTTGCCAACCATAAATAGAAGGGAATTTCATCAACCTCATGATGGGCATATATGAAAAAAATCTATAGTTACTATCATACTTAATATTGAAAAACTAAATGCTTTATCTCTAAGATCAAGAACAAGGCAAGGATATCTGCTCTCCCTACTTCTATTCAACACTGTAATGGAAGATCTAGCCAGTACAGTAAGACAAGAAAAGGAAATAATAGGCATCCATACTGGAAAGAAGGAAGTACAACTCTATTAGCAGATGACATGATTATCTATGTTGTAAATTCTAAGAAACCACAATGATAGTACTAGAACTAATAAATGAGTTTAAAGAGGTCACAGGATACAAAAGACCAATATACAAAAGACAATTGTATTTCTATAGTCTACCAATAAACAATTTCAGGAATCGAAATAATTACAATAGCACAAAAAATACAAGATATTTAGGGATAAGTCTGGCAAAAGATGTGCAAGACTTAAACATTGATCAAAAAATCACTTAATTCTCTGTGCTCTGTGTTCCTTATAAAACTATAAATGCTCTGTGGTAGAAACCTCTTCTGTCACTACATTGTTCAGACTTTGGCTACTTCTAAATATGCCAATTAAACCTCCTATTTATAAAATGAACAGTTTAACACCCAAAATGCACAGTGTCAGCATTCATGATGTATGAATACTTATGCAGTGTAACATGATCTGATAATCATTCAGTTATTAAATTGTAAATAATTGTTGGGATGGTTTCTTGATTTCAAGTCCACTGAATAAAAACTATAGAATTGGACACTGTGTTATCATACACCAGGATAGAATACTGAAAATCATGCATGCAAAAATATGACATGGGCCCATTTGCACACAATTCACAGTCATGTAATCTTTATAAATGCATATGTTTATATGCACTATGCATGCATGTATGGTATGGCAACAGTTTTCCTGTGTTCAGGTAAAAAGTTGAAGAAAAAAATTTTTTTAAAACTGAACTGTTGAATTTAAAGATTTTTTTGGTGAAACTTATGAAAAAATGGTCTGTATATACTTGACGTCGAAAGTTTCCACTTAGAATGAAAATAGTAAGAAAAATTAATCTGTATTTGCAAGCTCCATTGACTATACCTCTCTTTTATTTATACATCTGAGTTTCTTACCTTTTAAAAATGCAGCTTAGTTTTAAAATGAAGTAACATTTTGCAATTTTAAGCAATACTCAGTAAAGTACCACTAGTCTACTATTGGTGAATTTCTCAGCATAAGATTCACATACCTAGAAAGTTAATAAAAGCTGGATATTTTCCAACTTCACTGGTAGTTATTTAAGAATTCAATTACAAGCTTTAATTTTTATTGACACTTGCAATCTATACATTGAACAGACCAAGTCAAGGGGAGAAGATAAAGAAATTCAGGAATATATTAATATCACTTTTAACTTACACTGATTTCAGGGCACATCCAAAGAAAGATTTCCTGGGTATTTATATGCTGTCTGAAAATTTTTTAGTACATTAAAAATTTCAACTGCAAAAAAAAAAAGACCTGAACACTGAAAACTATAAAACATTGTTGAAAGAAACTTTAAAAGACCTAAATAAATGGGGAGATATACCATGTTTATGGGTTCACTGGATCAGAAGATCCAATATTGTTCAGTGTCTATTCTTCCCAAGCTGATTTATAGATTCAATGCAGTCCCCAGTAGACTTTTTTGTAGAAATTTACAATCTGATTCTAAAAATTTAAACAGAAAGGTGAAAGCCCTAGAATAGCCAAACCAAATCTGATAAAGAACAGAATTTGAAAATTAACAGTCTGATTTCAAGACTTATTATAAGCTATAGTAATCAAGGCAGGGTAGTATTGGCATCAAGATTAACAAATAAATAACAAAATAGAACAGACCCACAAATATATGGACAATCAATTTTCAAAAAAGGTGCAAAGGCACTTCAGTGGAGAGTCTCTTAAATAAATTATCCTGTGACAATTAGACACCTATAGGCAAAAAAATAATTTTTGAACTATACCTCACCCAATATATAAAAATTAACTCAAACCATAAACTTAAAACTATAAAATCCTCAGGGAAAAAAATAGAAGATCAGATTAGTCACAGATTTCTTAGCCACAACACTAAAATCATGATCCATAAAAGAAAAAAAATTCTATACTGGACTTCAACAAAATTTAAAATTTCTAATCTTAGAAAGATATGGTTAAATGAATGAAAAGATAAGTCACTCACTGGGAGAAAATACTTGCAAGTCATATATCTGAAAATGGACTTGTATTCATACAATTGAATACTACTCAGCAATAAAAAATGAATGAGCATAGATGAATTTCAGAATAATTTTGCTGAGTGCAAGAAGTCAGTCAAAAAAGACTACCTACTATATGATTCCATTTATATAAAATTCTAGGAAATGTAAATTATCTATCATGATTGAAAGTAGACTAGTAGTTGCCTAAGGTCTTGGGGAAAGTTGTGGGAGGAAAGAAAATAGGAGGGGTAGGAAATAGTGGGAGAGAGGGGTCACTGAAAGGAATAAAGGAACTTTTGGGTGATACATATGTCAAATTTATCAAACCGTACACTTCAAATATGTACAGTATGTTTTATGTACATCACCTTGCCACAAAAAAAGTTGTCTTTAAAAGGAAGAGGAGCAAACTGACAAAATATTAACATTTACTAAATCTTGATAATGAATACTGGCTCTTTTATGTGCCTCCATATTTTCCTGTAAACTTGAAATATTTCATAGCTTAGCTTAGAAAACCTAATCAAACTCCTTAATGTCCCAGCTAAGGAAACTGAAACATCGTAGAGATAGGGCTGGGGCCTAGATCTTTAGCCTGCCAGTTCAACATTCTATCCATTCTATCAGAGAAATGCTTACCTTTAAATTTATTCACTGTCCCAATGTTTTGAAGAATTCTTCTGGGACTGTTTGCTGCAAAACCAGCTGCCTTTTCATACTTAGCAAGTGCAATTAATTCATTGAACCTACAGCCATTGCATTTCATTATGCATTATAATAGTACACAAAAATGGAAAGAAAATTGATTACAAATGTCTAATACAGACTAAACATAGTAGCATGAATATATAAAAACAATTCTAATAAATTATAACTAGATTCATTCACTTTGTACAATGTTCTTTCACTCTAACCCTAATATTCCATTTTTTGTAGCTTCAGAATAAAACTCTCACCTGTCAGCCTATACTGAATCTGATCCTGTACTTTATTCCTATAGTATTTATAGTAAGCCATAGAAAATAGAAAAAAAATTTTTAAGTGAATTTATAATGAGTTCAGAATTTTACTCTCGTATTATCTCCAAATGAAAAGGGTATCAGGGTAAAGAAGGACAATCACTCAGAGGCTCAGCCTATCAGAAACACTAACTGAGCACAAAGGCTGCCGTGTTGGAACTGAGAGGTGTCGTTGGTATTCAGAGGCCTATGTTGCTCTGCCAGGTATCAGACTCTCATTTAAATATTAGACTAACACAGAAGGAAAGCTAACAGTTCAGATAACTTAAGTCCCTACTCTTTTTACAACAAAATGTCTTTAAATCAGCCCTTACCTCACAATTAATGAAACTATGGCACACAGGATTTACACAGTGCTGCAAATCAATGTGGAACCCCAGAGGAGAAAAACATCAAAGAAATATTAAGCAAATATAAAAATCTTTTAACCTCGACAAGGGTTTTTCTCTTATATTAAAGCTGGTAGAGTTAGAGAAGCACACAACGTAAGGAAATAACACAGGCTTTGCTGCTCCATAGAATGATCTTTACCCCCAATTTGTACTGTATCAACAAGCAAATCAACAGTTGAAAACTGTTTAACATACAAAACTAGGAATATTATATATGTTCATTGCATATTGGCCTTATAGCCTATATACCAATCTCTCAAAGAACAAAGTCTTAGATCTCTTTAAGTCCGTATATAATAATGTAGTAAGTATTATGGAGAAATATGCCTTCTCAATATGTCATAGGAAGGAAATAGTAAGAAAAAAGTACTGAACTGGTTAGGATAATCTGACTCAAGAAGACATTCTCAAAAAAATGAGGTTGATGGTTAGGGAATGCAAGAAAAATATACGTAAAACTTAAATCAACACTGCAATTCACCTATGTCCTCTGAAAACTCCCCTAGACTATCAATCTCACTTTTCGTTTTTACAAAAATCTTTAAAAATTTTTTCTAATTTGTCTACTACAGTAGAATTTTTTAAAATTTATTTTGGTAACATTAATCTACAATTACATGTGCAATATTATAGTTATTAAACTACCCCCTTCATCAGGTCCCCCCCACCAACCCCATTACAGTCACTGTCCATCAGCGTAGTGAGGTGCTATAGAATCACTACTTGTCTTCTCTGAGTTGTACAGCCCTCCCTGTGCCCCCCTAACATTACGTCTGCTAATCGTAATGCCCCTTTTTCCCCCTTGTCCTTCCCTTCCCACCCCTCTTCCCCAGTCCCTTTCCCTTGGTAACTGTTAGTCCATTCTTGGGTTCTGTTGAGTCTGCTGCTGTTCTGTTCCTTCAGTTTTTTTCTTTAATCTTACACTCCACAGATGAGTGAGATCATTTGATATTTGCGTTTTTCTGCTTGGCTTATTTCACTGAGCATAACACCCTCTAGCTCCATCCATGTTGTTGCAAATGGTAGGTTTCGTTTTCTTCCTATGGCTGAATAATATTCCATTCTGTATATGCACCACATCTTCTTTATCCATTCATCTACTGATGGACACTTAGGTTGCTTCTATTTCTTGGCTATTGTAAATAGTGCTGTGATAAACACAGGGGTGCAAGTGTCTTTTTCAAACTGGGCTGCTGCATTCTTAGGGTAAATGCCTAGGAGTGGGATTCCTGGGTCAAATGGTATTTCTATTTTGAGTTTTTTGAGGAACCTCCATACTTCTTTCCACAATGGTTGAACTAATTTGCATTCCCACCAGCAGTGTAGGAGGTTCCCTTTTCTCCACATCCTCGCCAACATTTGTTGTTGTTTGTGTTTTGGATGTTGGCCATTCTCACTGGTGTGAGGTGGTATCTCATTGTGGTTTTAATCTGCATTTCTCTGATGATTAGTGATGTGGAGCATCTTTTCCTGTGCCTGTTGGCCACCTGAATTTCTTCTTTGGAGAAGTGTCTATTCATGTCCTCTGCCCCTTTCTTAATTGGATTATTTGCTTTTCTTTGTTGAGGGGCATCAGTTATTTATATATTTAGGATGTCAACCCCTTATCGGATACATCATTTATGAATATATTCTCCCATGCTGTAGGATGCCTTTTTGTTCTACTGATGGTATCATTTGCAGTACAGAAGCTTTTCAGCTTGATATAGTCTCACTTGTTCATTTTTGCTTTTGTTTCCCTTGCCCGGGGAGATATGTTCATGAAGAAGTTGCTCATGTTTATGTCCAAGAGAATTTGCCTATGCTTTTCTCTAAGAGTTTTATGATTTCATGACTTGTATTCAGGTCTTTGATCCATTTTGAGTTTACTTCTGTGTATGGGGTTAGACAGTAGTCCAGTTTCATTCTCTTACATGTAGCTGTCCAGTTTTGCCAACACCAGCTGCTGAAGAGGCTGTCATCTCGCCATTGTATATCCAAGGCTCCTTTATCATATTTAATTGACTGTATATGTTTGGGTTAATGTTCGGATTTTCTATTCTGTTCCACTGGTCTGTGGGTCTGTTTTTTGTGCCAATACCAAATTGTCTTGATTACTGAGGCTTTGTAGTAGAGCTTGAACTCAGGGAGCGTAATTCCCCCTGTTTTATACCTCCTTCTCAGGATTGCTTTGGCTATTCGGGGTCTTTTGTGGTTCCATATGAATTTTAGAATCATTTGTTCCAGTTCATTGAAGAAAGCTGTTAGTACTTTGATAGGGATTGCATTGAATCTGTAGATTGCTTTAGGTAGTATAGCCATTTTGACAATATTTATTCTTCCTAGCCATGAGCATGGGATGAATTTCCATTTGCCAGTGTCCTCTTTTTTCTGTTAGGAGTGTCTTGTAGTTTTCAGGGTATAGGTCTTTCACTTCCTTTGTTAGATTTATTTCTAGGTATTTTATTCTTTTTGATGCAGTTGTGAATGGAATTGTTTTCCTGATTTCTCTTTCTGTTAGCTCATCATTAGTGTATAGGGAAGCAAACGATTTCTGTGTGTTAATTTTGTATTCTGCAACTTTGCTGAATTCAGATATGAGTTCTAGTAGTTTTGGAGTGGAGTCTTCAGGGTTTTTTATGTACAATATCATGTCATCTGCAAATAGTGACAATTTGACTTCTTCTTTACCAATCTGAATGCCTTGTATGTCTTTGTTTTGTCTGATTGCCGTGGCTAGGACCTCCAGTACTATGTTGAATAACAGTGGAGAGAGTGGGCATCCCTGTCTTGTTCCCGATCTTAGATGAAAGCTTTTCAGCTTCTCGCCGTTACGTATGATGTTAGCTGTGGGTTTGTCATATATGGCCTTTATGATGTTGAGGTACTTGCCCTCCATACCCATTTTGTTGAGAGTTTTAATCATGAATGGATGCTGAATTTTGTCAAATGCTTTTTCAGCATCTATGGAGATGATCATGTGGTTTTTGTTCTTCTTTTTGTTGATGTGGTGGATGATGTTGATGGATTTTCGAATGTTGTACCATCTTGCATCCCTGGGATGAATCCCACTTGATCATGGTGTATGATCCTGTTGATGTATTTTTTAATTCTGTTTGCTAATATTTTGTTGAGTATTTTTGCATCTACGTTCATCAGGGATATTGGTCTGTAATTTTCTTTTTTGGTGAGTTCTTTGCCGGTTTTGGTATTAGAGTGATGCTGGCTTCATAGAATGAGTTTGGAAGTATTCCCTCCTCTTCTATTTTTTGAAAAACTTTAAGGAGAATGGGTGTTATTTCTTCTCTATATGTCTGGTAGAATTCAGAGGTGAATCCATTGGCCTGGGTTTTTTTTTCTTGGGTAGTTTTCTGATTACCACTTCAATTTCGTTGCTGGTGATGGGTCTGTTTAGTTTTTCTGTTTCTTGCTTGGTCAGTCTTGGAAGGTTGTATTTTTCTAAGAAGTTGTCTATTTCTTCTAGGTTTTCCAGCTTGTTAGCATATAGAGTCTCATAATATTCTCTTATAATTCTTTGTATTTCTGTGGGGTCCATCATTATTTTTCCTTTCTCATTTCTGATTCTGTTTATGTGTGTAGATTCTCTTTTTCTCTTAATGAGTCTGGCTAGAGGTTTATCTATTTTGTTTATTTTTTCAAAGAACCAGCTCTTGGTTTCATTGATTTTTTTCTATTGTTTTATTCTTTTCAATTTTATTTATTTCTCCTCTGATCTTTATTATGTCCCTCCTTCTGGTGACTTTGGGCCTCATTTGTTCTTCTTTTTCCAGTTTCAGTAATTGTGTCTTTAGACTATTCATTTGGGATTATTCTTCCTTCTTTAAATAGACCTGGATTGCAATATACTTTCCTCTTAGAACTGCCTTTGCTGCATCCCACAGAAGTTGTGGCTTTGTGTTGTTGTTGTCATTAGTCGCCATATATTCTTTGATTTCTGTTTTGATTTGGTTGTTAACCCATTGATTATTTAGGAGAATGTTGTTAAGTCTCCATGTATTTGTGAGCCTTTTTGTTTTCTTTCTAAAATTTATTTCTAGTTTTATACCTTTGTGATATGAGAAGTTGGTTGGTAGAATTTCAATATTTTTGAACTTACTGAGTTTCTTTTTGTGGCCTAGTATGTGGTCTATTTTGGAACGTGTTCCATGTGCACTTGAGAAGAATGTGTATCCTGTTGTTTTTGTGTGTAGAGTTCTGTATGTGTCTGTTAGGTCCATCTCTTCTAGCGTGTTGTTTATTGCCTCTGTGTCTTTATTTAGTTTCTGTCTGGTTGATCTGTCCTTTGGAGTGAGTGGTGTGTTGAAGTCTCCTAAAATGACTGCTTTCCTTTCTATTTCCTCCTTTAATTCTGTTAGTATTTGTTTCACATATGCAGGTGCTCCTGTGTTTGGTGCATATATATTTTAAATGGTTATGTCCTCTTGTTGGACTGACCCCTTTATAATTATGTAATGTCCTTCTTTACCTCTTGCTACTTTCTTCGTTTTGAAGTGTATTTTTTCTTATACAAGTACTGCAACGCCTGCTTTCTTCTCCCTTTTGTTTGCATGAAATATCTTTTTCCATCCCTTCACCTTTAGTCTGTGTATATCTTTAGGTTTGCAGTGAGTCTCCTGTAAGCAGCATATAGATGGGTCTTGCTTTTTTATCCATTCTGTTACTCTGTGTCTTTTGATTCGTGCATTCAGTCCATTTACATTTAGGGTGATTATAGATATGTATTTATTGCCATTGCTGGTGTCAGATTCATGGTTACCAAAGGTTCAAGGATAGCTTCTCTACTATCTAAGTCTAACTTAACTTTCTTGTTAAGTTATTGTAAACACAGTCTGATGATTCTTTATTTCTCTCCCTTCTTATTCTTCCTCCTCCATTCTTTATATACTAGGTGTTTTATTCCTTGCCTTTAGTTAGTATTTGGATGGTCTTCTTTGCTATGATTTTATTTTCTCTGCTGACTTCTTTTTAGCCCTAGGAGTGCTTCCATTTAGAGCAGTCCCTTTAAGATATCCTGAAGAGGTGGTTTATGGGATGCAAATTCCCTCAGCTTTCACTTGTCTGGAAGTTGTTTAATCCCTCCCTCAAATTTAAATGATAATAGTGCTGGATACAATATTCTTGGTTTGAGGCCCTTCTGTTTCATTATGTTAAATAATCATGCCATTCTCTTATGGCCTTTAAGGTTTCTGTTGAGAAGTCTGATGTTAGTCTGATGGGTTTTCCTTTGTAGGTGATCTTCTTTGTCTCTCTAGCTGCCTTTAATACTCTGTCCTTATCTTTGATCTTTGCCATTTTAATTATTATGTGTCTTGGTGTTGTCTTCCTTGGGTCCCTTGTGTTCGGAGATCTGTGGGCTTTCATGGTCTGAGGGACTATTTCCTTCCCCAGCTTGGGGATGTTTTCAGCAATTATTTATTCAAAGACACTTTCTATCCCTTTTTCTCTCTCTTCTTCCTCTGGTACTCCTATAATGCAAATATTGTTCTGTTTGGATTGGTTACATAGTTCTCTTAAAATTCTTTTATTCCTAGAGATACTTTTATCTCTCTCTGCCTCAGCTTCTCTGTATTCCTGTTCTCTGATTTCTATTCCATTAACAGTCTCTTGCAACTTGTCCAGTCTGCTGCTATGCCCGTGTATTACTTGTCTCATCTCTGCATTGTCTTTCTTCACTTCCCCCACTTCCTCCCTTAGCTCTTGCATATTTCTCTGTAGATACATCAATATGGTTATGACTTTTATTCTGAATAGTTTTTCAGGAAGCTTGTGCATGTCCATCCCATCAGGCTCTCTCTGTGGTTGTCTGGTCTGGGGTTGTCTGGGTAAGCTTTGTTTGTACCATATTCCTCTGTCTTTTCACGGCAATAGAAGTGGTCAGAAAAAGAAAAAAAAGAAGAAAGGGAAAATAGAGAAAACAAAAAGAAAAACAAAAAAAATGCCTGCCGGGTGTAGTTTCTGTAAGGATCCTGTAGGTGGCGCTGCTGCTCCACTATTCTGCAGCCACGCTGTTCACCAGGCCCTTTGTGACTCTGGCTGGGGAGGGAACTAATGGGAGGCTGCTTATTTCTGTGGAAAGTCTCAGTGCTACTGCTTTTCCCAGCCGCAGTCCAAGGGGACCGAAATTCCCCAGTACTCCCAGCCTTCTTGGCTGAGTGCAGTGTGACGCTCCTGCTCCTCCGTTGGGCCCCTGTCTCTTTAAGACCCCTAAAAAAGTGTGTGCTTTTCTTTTGTCCCGGGAAACAGGCTGAGTGGACCCGCCGTCTTGGATCCTGCACCTCTATCTCTCGAATCTCTGATAAACTGCACGAAGTGTGTCAGTGCTCCTAGCGCAGATCACCAGGACTGGTTATTTGGCGGGCCTGTGCTTCCACTCCCTCCCCGCTCTGAATCCGCTCCTCCTGCCAGTGTGCTGGGGTGGGGGAGTGCTCAGGTCCCGCCGGGTCGCGGCTCCATATCTTACCTGCTTCACGGGGTGCCAAGTCCTCTCAGTTGTAGCTGCAGGTTGGGTGTCATCCTATATATTCTGGTCTCTCTTTTAGGAATAGTTGTATTTGTTGTATTTTCATAAATATATTTGGTTTTGGGAGGAGATTTCCACCACCCTGCTCACGTTGCCATCTTCCCGGAAGTCTACAGTAGAATTTTAAATGTACAAAAACTAGAGACAACAGCTCATCAAGATGCTAAATAAATGCTAAGCAGTTAATAAATATTAAATATTTTACAGGTATTTAAATAAATACTAAATAAATGCTATAACATATTAACAAGGAAAATCAAAGCTTTTAAAATATCTGCCTTTCAGTGTAGTAAAGCAAAACTTCAGCCTCTTTTGCCTTGCCTGGGTCATCTTCAAACAGTCCCTCCACAATGCCTTGGTCATCTGTAAATATTCAAAGCATCATGGATGATATTTAAGGTTATTAATCAATAGAAAATAATAAATATACATATGTTGAACACCAGCAACTTAGTGACATGGTTTCTAACAGCACCAACTTCTTCCTAAACCAAGTGGCCTCCCTGTCCCTTTCTTCCTTACTTTCAGGTATTTTTTCTTTGGCTCACTCAGTCTACTCTTTACCAATTATCCATGGCTACTGAAGGAAGAAGCCCACAGGATAACAGAGACCTAACGGTAGTAAGTACATTCTTGCTTTCTTTAACTCAGCCTAGGAAAATCCCCACTCTTAAGCTTTTGGTAAAAAAAGGTTTTCCATTATTTGTGTTAATTAAAAAATATATAGATAAACTACCATGTAAATCTTTAGTTTTCTGAATCTGCTTCACAAGTCTTGAAATGAGCTGCTCTTATCAGACTTTACCCACGAAGTAAATGCATAGGAAATAATCTGCAGCCTTTGATGACTATAAAAGACGAAAAAGCATCAACAATACACTGAACCTAAAATCAAACAGTGGAATATTAGAATAAACATAAATAAGGGCTTCAAACTTTAAAAATATATAATCAACTTTCATACTGAAACTGTAAATCTTTGTTCAGATTTTCAGCTAAATCTCACCATTTTACTGTCACAACCATTTCTTCATCTAAATCCACCTTCCTCTGAGCTGGTATGTATTTTTCAACATAAGTTGCTTAATTTCTGCATATTTATCTTCAAGATGTTTGAGGTATTTAGTGAGAGCATCTAAACTGACAGATTCTTGGAGAGTCATGCCTGTGGGAAAAGGAAGCAAATCAAAAAGCGAAGCCCTGTGTGGAATTCTTGTGCTCGAACAGCAAATCTTGGAAAAATAGGTCAGATAGTTCACTATGTTACGAAATAATTAAGAAATGGTAGCATGAACTTGTAGCTTACTGAACATAAGCAGAATTAGCATACAATTATAAATGGCTAGTGGTTTTCAACATATCATCGATGAAGACTCAGTGAAGACTGTCCAAACCTTAGCATCTTAAAAAAAAAATTTGAATACTTTCATCACCACAGCTTGCAAACTCCTAATTTATCATTACCCAGTAACACCAAAAGCTCTTGCCTAACAAGGATTTCTCTCCAAAGATTTCTCTCTAATCAAATTTTCCATTAATCTGCTACAGCTAACCCCAGGGCAATCTGTTTCTTCTCTCTAACACAAAGTTTATAAATGCCTGTCAGATCTTCAGTTCTCTGTTCCTTCTATTCATTATTCATTACACTTACACACACACACACATACACTTCCAATGACTTTTCTGCTTATTCAGGCCAATTGTTGCCTTTAAAGGCATATTCCAGAATTCTCTCCCAGAAATCCTCTTGGATAATCCTATTTGATTTTAATATTCCCTTACCTTGAATCCTCTCAGCATTTTATCAATTCGTCAGGTATTCTGTACTTATTTATATGTATCTTGTATGTAGTTTACTAGTCCTAATTTTATATTTTGAGAGTGAATCTAGACCCTGCTTCTAGTGATCAAACTCAGATGAAGTCCTCTGGTATGGGGTGGCTCATTATCTCAAGACATAGCTTCTTCTATTGAAACCAAATCTGACTTCCTAAATTTCCATTTATTGATTTTGCCTCTGAATAAACACTAGTTGAAATCCTTACAAATTTTTAATAGTTATCTATTCTCAAAGTCTTTCTTTTCTCCAGGATATTTGCAATTCCTCTATTCACTATCATACAAAATTCTTGACATCCTAGATGAATTCCAGGATATACTTCAATCTCTTAAAACGCAGCTTAACTGAAGATGAGGAACCAGTGAATGCTGACATCAGTATGAATCAACAATATTCACCAGAACTTAACACATGACAGCCTTTTCATATATTATACCATGGTTCTCAAACTTTAGAATAACCTGGAGAACTTTTTAAAACCCTGGCTCTTGGGCTCCACCACACCCCCACCTCAAATCCTATCCCCAGTTTCTGACCACACTTTAATAAGAATCACTGCATTATATTTTATACTATCCAGCCTGACTGGAACTCTTTTAGTATTCTAGAGTTGTTTACATTTTCTCTTTCCCTTTGTATCCACCTAGAGTATCTGCCTAAAGTAGTTTGTAAAGTCGGACTAAAGTCCTTGGTACACTTGAAACATACACAAAGCAGCACATATATATTAATTTGTGTAATAGGTAATAACTAGAAAGTTGGAATTTCTCTTAAAATATTTTTAACAAAACACAGTACCTGGAATAGGTTTTGAAGGAACTTTGGAGAAAGTACAGTATTTTTCTTCTTTCATGTCATGCTCTGCCCTAAGTTGTTTCATTTTGTCTATTTGCAATTGGATTTTTGAGGAATTATTTTCAATAACCCTCATTCTGAAAAACAGAAAGGCTTTCTTACATTTCTTTTGACTAATTTAATTATTTAATGATAAGCTTTAGGGTAAACATAAGCTTTAAGTAAATCATTACTTTTTTTTGGCTAATTATCATGTTTAACCATTATGGACTTAGGTGGAAGTTTATGGAACAATGCCCACAAAAGTTAACTTCACAAGTGAGGAAGAATTTTCTCTTAGAGTATAAATAAAACCTTATAGTGACTGGGACTCATAACCTTATTGGATATTTAAGTGTTAAATCTAGTAATTGGGCCACAAAGTACTATCTATTCCCTTTAGGTGAAAATTACCTTTGCAGTTTAAAATTATTTTTGTAAGCAGTTGTATTAGTTTCCTGTGTCTGTTATAACAAATTACCACAAAGTTGGTGGCCAAAACAACAGAAATTTATTCTCTCATAGTTCTTGAGGGCACAAGGGGAGAAGGCAATGTGACCACAAAGGCCAAAATCAGGGTCAGGGCTGTGCTTCCTCTAGAAACTCTTGGGGAGGATCCAGTCCTTGCCTCCTCCAGCTGCCGGGAACTGCTGGGCTTCTGGGACTGCATAACTTCAACCTCTGCCTTTGTGGTCACATTGCCTTCTCCCCTTCTGCCTGTGTTGATACTCCCTTTGCCTCTCTGATAAGAACACCAGTGATAGGAATTTGGGCCCACCTGGATAATCCAGGAAAACTGCCGGATCTCAAGATCCTTAATGTAATCATATCTGCAAGGGCCTTTTTTACAAATAAGATAACATTTCCATATTCCCAGGATTGGGACCTAATATCTTTGGGGCCTACTACAATAATTTTGATCCTAGAATTAGTAGCATGATAGTACTTCTTTTGAGGTAAAGCTAAGTTCATCCTGAAATGGGAATCTTAAAGACCAGGTAGACAGAAACTTCTTTTAAGCATTATTTCAAGTTACATCCTAATTTGTCACTGATACTTTAACCCAGAGAGGAAATAAAAGATTAAAATAACTTAGATACATGAATGTCACTGGGTTTCCGGCAAACTAAAAACAAGTGTCAGTAGATAATTGATGCCTGCATGTGATTATTATACAGACTTATTGGTAACCATAGAAGCCTCAGAGTAAGAGCTTACAGTGTTTATGAAAAAGGGACTTTGGAAACAAACTATCCTTTGGGTTTCATCCAAATAAACTTATGCTTGTGCAAGAAAGGCATGTTAAAAGTAAACACATTTTCAGAAGAATTGAAAGCAAGGACTCAGATATTTGTACATGAATGTTCATAGTGGCATTATTCACAATAGCCAAAGGTAGAAACAACCCAAGTATCCAACAACAGATAAGCAGATAAACAAAATAGAGTATACACCACAATGGAGTATTATTCAGCCATAAAAAGGGAGTTCCAATACATGCTACAACACTGATGAGAAGGTATCCAACTTTACTCTCTTTTTTTGGAATACCATTGATATACAATCTTACATTGGTTTCAAATATACAGCACAGTGGTTCAACAGTTACCCATTTTATTAAATCCTCACCCCCAATAGTGCAGTTACTGTCAGCATAGAAAGATATTACATAATCACTGGCTATATTCTCCATGTTGTTGACTCCCATCCCCGTGACCAACTTACATTATGATGGAGAATTTTTGTGTGCTTTTATCCCTCTCACTCTCCCCACCCACCCACCTCAACCCCTGTGGTAACCACCAGTCACTTCTCAGTGTCTCTGCATCTACTGCAGTTTTTTTCATTTTGTTTTGTTTTTATATTCCACAAATAAATCATATATACTTGTTTTTCTCTGCCTGGTTTATTTCACTCAGCATAATACCCTCTAGCTCCATCCATGTTGATGCATATGGCTGAATAATATTCTATTGTGTATTTGTACCACATCTTTATCCATTCATCTATTGACGCACACTTTGGTTGCTCCCATACCTTGGCCGTTGTAATAATGCAGCAATAAACATAGGGGTGCGAATATCTTTTTGAATCAGGGATTTTGTTTATTCAGGTAAATTCCTAGAAGCGGAATTATTGAGTTGTATGGCATTTCTATTTTGCTTTTTGAGGGACCTCCATACTGCTTTCCACACTGGCCACACCAATTCACATTCCCACCAACAGAGTAGGAGGATTCCCTTTCCTCCACATCCTTACCAACACTTATTGTCTTTTTTGGGTAGTGGCCATTCTAACTGGTGTGAGGTGGTATCTTGTTGTAGTTTTGATTTCCATTTCCCTGAAGATTAGCAATGTGGAGCACCTTTTCATGTGCCTGTTGGCCATCTGTATTTCTTCCTTGGAGAAATGTCTGTTCAGGTCTTCTGCCCATTTTTTAATTGGGTTATTTGTTCTTGGTGTTGAAGCATATGAACTCTTCATATATTTGGATGTTAACCCCTTATCAGATAAACCATTTATAAATATATCCTCCCATACTGTAGGTTATCATTTTGCTCTGCTGATGGTGTCCTTTGCTGTACAGATTTTTAGTTTGATGTAGTCCCATGTGTTCATTTTTTGTTTCCCTTGCCTGGGGAGATGTGTCCAGGAAAAAACTGCTCATATTTATGTGCAAGAGATTTTGGCCTGTTTTCTTTTAAGAGTTTTATGATTCTGTGTTTTACATTTAGGTCTTTAATCCATTTTGAGTTTACTTTTGTGTATGGAGTTAGACACTAATCCAGTTTCATTCTCTTGCATGTAGCTGTCTAGTTTTCCCAACACCAGTTACTGAAGAGGCTCTTTTCCCGTGTATGTTCATGGCTACTTTATCATATATGGACTACATATGTGTGGATTTACATCTGGGCTCTCTATCCTGTTCCATTGATCTATGGGTCTGTTCTTATGCCAGTACTGTAATGTTTTGATTACTGTAGCTTTGCAGTATAGCTTGAAGTCAGGTAGTATAATAACCCCAGCTTTGTTCTTCTTCCTCAGGAACACTGGCTCTTTAGGGTCTTTTGTGATTCCATATGAATTTTAGAGTTATTTGCTCTAGTTCACTGAAAAATGCCATTGATATTTTGATTGTTGCTCCTTTCTATAGCTACCTTCACATTCTCTTTGACAATCTCACTATCATAAATCTAGTTTATTATTTACAATGCTTATAATTCTTTGGGATTCTTGAATCTTTGAATTGGTATCTTTCATCAGTTCTAGAAAATTCTCAGCCATTCTCCCCTCAAATATTATCCTGGTCCTATATTCTCTTCTTTTTTAGAGTTGTAATTAAACATATTATGACTTTCTCAGTCGTTCCCCTATATATTTTTAAATACTAGCTTCAAGATACAGTTCACAGGCCTTAAATTTCTCCCTTGTAAAGTCTAAAATTCTGTGAATTTTAGTATATTCAGAGATACACAACCACTACCACTTGTAGTTTCAGAACACTGCATCACTCCAAAAATTTGCCCCATACCCATTAACAGCCTTCTGAGCAGAAGGCAGTTTTTCCATGCAGTTCCTAATGGTGGGGCAGTTGACCTCTGGTTTGTTCTACAAAGGCATAGCCCTTTATCATCCCAGCTTTGCATGGGGAGTATTTCCCAGTAGACTACAGCCTTTGGACAGATCTTGGGCTCTGTCTCTTATTCCCCTATGCCACAGTAAAAACTAAAGCTTATCCTCACTGTTTTATTAAATGCTCCTGTGGCAAAAGAAGCGTCAGTGCTCCTCTTGTTACAGTTTTGCTCTAATAATCTCTTACTATGCTGTCAGCTTCATGTTGCTTTTGTAAAGATTTAAAAGTATATATTTTATGTAGCACTGTTCCCCTATAGGAATCTCTATCCCAAATCTAGCCAGCTGTATCACCAGAAATGGAGGTCAAACTTTGCATAATTGTCCAAGTTTATTTGAAATTATCTATAAAAATCATTTATACATCATTTATCATATAGAACACTAAAAATATGAGGCTACTCAAGAGTAAGCATTTAATCCTCAGTAGGTTACTTACCTTTGTGCATCCCAGGATTAAGTGCTCTAATTTAGATGGTAATCATGAAATTGCACTATCAAATCTTCCATGCAAGAAATTACCTAGAGCAATTATCTGCATTCCTCATTTAGTGATACTACAATATGCCTCCAATTATCTTTGGAGATATTATAAAATTCTCAAGCAGAATTAATAATTTCAAGTTGGTAGGAAGAGTAACGTCAAAACCTGGCTTTAAAAAATTGAAATTAAAATAGACTAAGAACCACTGGTTGTAATACACTGACTAGGTAATATAACCAAGTAACAATTATCATCTTTGGGCTACTTACTAATATACTTACTTTGCTTCAAGTTGGATTGTTCTTTTCCTGTGATAAACCAATGCTGTGGGCTCTGTTGCCAAAACTTTAAGTTTGTCATGAAGATTAAATGCAGTTCTTTGGCCTTTCTTTATTGTCTCAATAAAAGCATCATATTCTTTTTTGATTGAAGTAAGAATGGATTTGTATGCAATGACATACTCTATTACCTGAAATACGATTTTTCTGCCTATGGTACTGAATTTTTTACATACTACGGATCAAAACCTTGCAAATATCTTTACAGATTATTTTTAAATTAAACATGAGCAATTAGAAATCTAAAAATTTATAGATTTGAGCACATAGCAAGATCAAATATGACTGGGTAAGAAAGACAATACTCACTTACATACACTTTGTTAATCATTAAAATACTGTGAGCTAAATATGAAAGAGAAAAAAAGGGACCATATTTTTGCTCTACTTGGGTATGAACACTTATAGGATGTCAGTTAAAACCAATGCCAGGTCTAATTATCCTAATTTTAGATCTTGTGAATATAATTACATATCATCCCTTACTACCTTCAAATCTAGTCTTCATTTAGACCTTGAAATCCTAGATTCCCTTCACCTCCCTATTTTTCTAATCTATCAGTTCCTAATGGCTGATCTGTATACTCAATTCCCAAATTGCATTTCTATTCCCAAGACTTCAGGTGCAACGGTAGAAAACCCCTGATTACTGTACCTTCATGGTTTCCAATGGTGTTTAAGTACAGAATTTCTCTGGAAAGATAATGGAAGAAAACAGAAACAGTGGGTGACTTCAGGGGAAAGGGGAAGCAGGGTCTGAGATAAGAAGGACCTGACTTTATTGGTTCCCTTTCCTTCCTCCCTCCTTTTCTTCCATATTAATCTTTTGTTTGCATTACCTATGCAAAACCAAATAATTAAGAAACATTTTAAATAAGTTAAAAAACAAAAGAGTTATAAAAGTTTGGTCTTGGTTTCCAAATTCTGCTCGTAAGGATTTCAGAGGGGATCAAAGTATGCAAGGAATAGAAAATCTGTAATTTTCTCTGAAAGCTATAGTTATGTTTTCTACCCCCACTACATCTGTAGTGTCTGGTATCCCTCACTGGTTTTCTCTTACCTAGACAATATCTAAAAAATATTGTCCAGGAAGACATTTGGTCTATCAAGAAATGGTATAAGGAGATTATTGATCAATGGCAAGATGGCAAGTACCAAAGATATCTGAGTGGGAGATATCAGTTGTCTTTTTGACATGACTGTACTACCTGTCTACCCACATCAGAGGTCTACCACTCAGGAACCTTTAATAAAATAGAGACCATTAATCTGTGGTCTTCCAAATTACACACTCCACTGTTCCTGGCCATCCTCCACACCACATGCCTCTGTGATGGCTGCAACAACCCAACACAACTCAGATACATCAATGGATAAAAAATAAATTTGTACTGACACCAGGATCAGCTCCCATATCTGTTTGCTAGAATAAATAGATTTCAGAACATTCATGGGAACCTTTAAGAATGCACAGGAAATGCATTAGAAGAGTCGAACTGTCATGCCACAGGTAGAATAAAGTTTTGCTTGACCCACAAAATGTATTAACATTTAGAAAATTTCCCAAGAAAACATAATTTTAGCTTCTCTTGAACAAAACTCTGAAAATCTACTAACATGGGTCCCCTATTCTGGTAATGGCAGTAAACAGCTGGAGCTTTAGATTGTATTGGTTCATTATTTTACCACAGTCCTCATGATTCCTTATTCTTTTATAGCCAGCCCGCTTAACCCTTTTATATGACCTTCCTGGCCTCTGTATTAAGGCTTCCATTAAACCTCAGAAAACCAGAGATATACTTACTGGTACAGGAATCTGAGGGAGAAGAGGAATGGCATACATTTCATCTCCATTCCCATATACGTATCTAGACTATTTGTGCAACATGGTACCAGGAACACAAAAGGCCAGCCACTTTCCAGAGCCTAGTTGCCTCCATAATTCACCTATTTCTATAGAAGCTCACTCTCTCTAAGCTTTGGTCTTTCTGCTTACTAAGTCCTTGGCTCTCTCTACAACCTACCCTCAACTTTTGTTATATGAGTCTCAGGTCCTCCTTGCTTTGATTCAGGCATGGCTCTCCATGTCAAATCCTCTATCTTTGATTTTAAACAGAATTTGGTATTTGTTCTCTGGTTCTGAGTATTCAGAGAAGCAAGCTGATACTCCCCTTTTCTGCCTAAGTGGATATTTCCAAGAGGGAAGGTCATGATTATAGAAGACAGTGCTTAATAGTTTATTAACAATCAAATGTGCTGGAATAACATGAAAATGAAAGGCAGATTATTTATTGAGAAGCTAGACAGAAAGTTTCTCTAAGTCCCAAATGATTTCTATTTCCCTCTGAAGAATAGGATTCTTTATAATGTACATTCATATATCTATTTGCATAATGTACAGAGTCTACAAGGAAATCTTGGGAAATAGGGAGGAAAGTACTATAGATATAGATATTATCTTTTATTTAATCCCATGTGTCTTCTCAAAGAATTAAATTTACCACCACCCCCAAAATGAATTCAATATAACTATACTAATTTAAAGCAGACAGCTCTTTATATAATAAAATATCTGACAAGTATTAGCATTTGGAGTGCAAAGAGAAGTATGTCAGTTATGGTAACTCTCCTTTGTTGATTTCATACAAGGAGAATGTCAGCATGATTCTTGATATTAATGAAACCTATTGAACACATTACCTTTAAACATTCATCTAATAACATTCCTTAATGACTAAAATACCAAGAGCAGTATCGCTGATCACAACATATAAAATGAAGCTAAACTGTCAATATACCAATTCTAAAAGATTTTCTAGAGGACTTAAAAAGAAGAAAATACTCTGGTTTCTCAATTTTACATTCTTAGGGATTTGCATCAAGTTTCTTAATTCCACTGGTAGGTGTATGTGCTTACTTTGTGCTTACTTTTCCTTAGAGAAAGGCACTACATTTTTACTTAGACAAGAAATAAAACACGTACTGTGTAATGTTTAAAAGTTAAAGAAAAGACTGAATTCTTACTTGCCTGTGGCTGTTTTACTCAGAGACCAGTAGTTTACAGAAGTCTTCAGGTAAGAAATTATTTCTTCTAGGTAAGGAGGAAGGCACCCTGATTTCACCTGTTTACTATCTTACTTTGTGGGGTGGGAGGGGGTTGTAAAAAAAGTTAAAAAAAAAAGGATTGATGGGCAAACTGCAATTGTTTATAAGAAAAAACAGGTATTTCTAAAACTTTGAAAATCAAAATCAAATGTTATGTAAAACCAAAGCATTTTCTAATATAATCTCCACATTTCCAATGTTCAGTGTAGTCAGACCCCTTGCTTACCATGTTTACCATGTCTACCTATACCTCTAATCTGCAAGGGGTCTCAATTTAAAGTCAGATCAAATCTAAACAAAGACTTCAATGCTACCACAAACAAACCCAAAACAACAAGAACTATCAGGTGCCTCCTGGCAGCCAAATTCTTAACAAATCAGCTAATACTTTCAGATGGATGCTTAAAATGACGTTAGAGGGCACAGCAAGGTTGTTGCTCAAAAACTGACAACCTCCTTAAGCTAAAACAATTGAAACACTCACTAACTACATAGTAATATAAATCCAGCATTGCATTTTTCCCTATCAGTCCTTTCCAACAAATTGAATAAACCTCAAAACCGACAAATGGAATGTAGTCAGACAAGCAGTGGTGTTACTAAGGCAGGAATATTGGTTGTCAAGATAGACCATTTCTACCACATGAAAACTCCATTGTTTTAAGAGCATTATGATACCTAATCAAAAACATTTCAGTATATGATGTAATATTCATCAGCAGGTCCTTCCTCATTACAGCCCACTTTTTCAGTTTCTGTAATTATGTATTTGTGCATATTTTCCAAAAATTCCTTGTCACTTTTACTAATGATAGGAGGGAGAACTGCATGTTTATTTACTTCTTGGACTGACCTTTGTCACAATCTGCACACTGGTTCACCAGAGAGAAGTTAAGTCTTGACTTGCTTTTGCAAAAAAGACAAAACTGTGATAAAAACCTGAAAGAAAAAAAGACCATCAATTAATCTAAAGGTTAAAATAAACAAAATCAAATAATGATCTAAACTATACATATTTGTTTCAGGAAAAAGAATGTCCCATGGATATCTGATATAAATATTTCAACCTATGAATTAAGAGGTCTTGTCTATACTTTCATGTGCTATTCCTCTGGCATAGAAATTACCAAACACTGGTCAATAAAGAGCCCTTTTCTTATGAACCAAACATATGTGCCATATAATTAGATGGTTTCTTATGTTTAACTCAACATTTTCTAGCAGAAGTCTTAGCATTTCATTTGTTTCATGTGGGAAAACTAGTTTGGAAGCCCCCTGATGACACAGACAAGGTCAAATACTTCTCTACCCACATGCCCACCTGGCCCAGCCACAGTTGTCCAGCACACAATAGCTCTATTATGATTCATGAATTAATTTTTATGATAAACTTTATTATAATTATTGTCTTTAATATGAACACACTAACTGAAAAGTAAGATGTCAGGACTTCTGCTAAAAATCCATTCATCAATGACGTCAAAGATAACAGAGTGCCTTTCTAAATACAGTTTTCAAGCAGCTACATTCCACTGCTTTTCTGAAAGAATCATTATCCAATTAGAGTTGGATATGGAAGTTAGTTCCTGGCATCTGTTCACATTTATATCAAACAGAACCTCTAGCTTCCTTAAAAGTATCTGGCAAGACAAAACATTTAAAACTCCCCCTCACCCCATTACAGAAGTATATACTCAAGGGCATCACAATACAATACTTGGAAAATACAAGCTGAAGAAAATTCATGAAAAACCAAAAATGATACAGAATCCCACCACCCAAAGATAATAAGTATTTAATTTTTGGTGTTTCTCCTCCCAATTTTTATAATTATAAATTTTATAAAAATTTTGTAATAAAAATTAGGGTCTCTCTATATATTGTTTTGTATGCTCATTTTTTCATTTAATACTTTAAAAGCACTTTTCCATGTTTTCAAAAACATGACTTCTAATGATTGCATAGTATTTCAATAATGCTGTGATGAATAAATGTCTAAATATTTTACTGTATTTAGCAATATAATTAATATCTGGTTATCTGAAAGAACACTTATGGCCTATAAATACAGCCCACAGGCCATATAGAGGAGGAGGAAGACACCAAAATAATTTCAAAGTTTAAAAGACATAATTTATTTTATGTTGATGAACTGGACAATAAAAAAATCAACTTATAAATGAACATAAAGTAGCTCCAACAAGGTAATAACCTACAAATGGATCAACAGTTTTCCCAAATGAGAAATCAGTTTCCTTGTTCATTCATTTAATCTATATTTATTGAATCCTCAGTGCTGGGAATTTTTTTCAGCTAGAGATTCAACAATAAATTAGATAAAGTCCCTGGCAACTTGGAGCTTACAGTCTGGTAGGGGAGATTGACTATAAAATAGTATAATTTGAGACAGAAGATAACAGTCAGAGGAGGAAGGAATGGGTGTGATCCCTGGGGAGTGGGTGGTCACTTCTGAACACCATTGGCTTCTTATTACCCTTAAGAATATAAAATCTGAGTTCCTTTACTTCAACTATGAGGGACTCTTTTTCTATGACCAAATCTAGCCTTTTCATGCCGATTCTCCTCATAACTTCCATCCTCACTACCCTGAACTTGCTGTCTTACCGGAAGGTCTTGCTTCTCTTCACATTCCTGCATTCTCTACCGCCATTCTCACCACTCCCCGCCTCACCCAAGACTCACATGTTCTGCCATTCTCATTCACTTGACTTTTACTCATTTTTCAGACCTCGGCCTTTCCCTCCAGGAAGGCTGCCCTGGGTTCCATCAAATTTGGCCAAGTGCCACTCGTATGTTCTCTTATGGTACTGTGAATATCCTCTATCATGGTATTATCACTCAGTTACATGGTGTTAAAGAATTTCTGTTTATATTCTCTGTCTCTCAGTAGGCTGTAAGGTTGACAAGATCAGGAACCAAATTATTTTCATTCTCCATTATCCTTCCCCACTTATATGCATTCCAGTGCATAATACAGTTTCTAGCAGAGTACGTACTCAAAAAAAAAATCTGCTTAGTAATCAATAACCCCTGAACAATATTTGGTTTTCTCAGAAGAGATGTCTTACTGTGCTCTCAAACCAGACCACAGCTAAAATGACTGTTCCTTAGCATCTACAGAATGCCACCAAGTTACATAAACCAACTCAGATAACCCTTTACTCAGTCATTCATATTAGAGGGATACAGAGAAAACAAATCACAAGGGTTCCCAGCCAAGTCTAGTGAGTCTAGTTAATTAAGCCATTGCTAGAACAGACAAGGCAGTGG
This sequence comes from Smutsia gigantea, assembly GCA_032199065.1. NCBI lineage: Eukaryota > Metazoa > Chordata > Mammalia > Pholidota > Manidae > Smutsia > Smutsia gigantea. Next base: position 27,392 of record JAVSCE010016177.1, read on the forward strand.
TACAGAGGTGGGCACAAAAGGCTACGAAAGCCCAGAGGGGCATCTCACTAGTCTGTGGGAGAGGGCAGGGGAAGCATCCCAGGCAATGCTTAAGTTGTGCTGCATTTATTTATTCAGTAGGTATCGGGGGGGCACCTATTTGTCTGCCACTATTCTAGACCCTAGAGATGTAACACTGAACAAAACAAAGTCCCTAACCTCCCAGGGGTTATGTTCAAGTAGAGACAGACAACAAATGAGGAAAAATACAGTATGACATAATGGGGATTATATAGGAGAAAAATAAAACAGGGAATGGGGGAGAGTAAGAAAGGGGAGAGGGTGCTATTTTACATAAGGCATTAAGTCAAAGAGGAAAGCCCTCACTGATCAGGTGACATTTCAGCAATATGGAAACAATAAGTCTTGGATTCCTGGGAGAAGAGTGGTTGAAGCAGAGGGAGCAGCAAGTTCACAGGCCTCAAGGCAGAACAGCATGTCTGAAGAGCAGCAAAATGTGCAGTGGGGCTAGAAGATAACAAGAAAGTGAGAGAAGAAAGAATGAGGTCAGAAAGGTAGCTGCCAGATCATGTAAGATATAGGGACTTAAAGGCAGGACTACTACTAGCCCATTGGGCAACATAGGGTAGGTTAGAAAAAAGTGCTTCTTTCTCTGGGCAGACTTGGCGGGAGGAGTAATGAGCTGGAGTGTGGCCTCATTATTCCAGTGTTGGAACAACAGCCTCACTTACAGGAACTAGGCTTAACTATGAATGAGATAGAAGCCATTAAAGGGCTGTGGGTAAAGGAGTGACAGCTGACTTACATTTTGAAAGAATGCTCTTGCTGCGTTGTGAAAATAAGCCAAGATTGCTGAGGATTAGATGTGGGTATGAGAGAGCAGTCAAGGATGGCCATAAAGTTTTTAGCCTTAGTAATTGGAAAGATGGGAGATGGGAAAGGCAATTCCATGAGAACAGGAGTTTGGAGCTTTCCTATTAAGATGTTGAGTAGACAGCTGGATATGTGAAACTGGAGTTCAGGTGAGTAGTCTGAGTTAAAGTGTGTAAGTCATCTGCATATAAATGGCACATAAAAGTTATGACAGAATGAAAATGACCTGGAATACATAAACAAAGCAGAGGTCCAAGTATTGGACCTTGGGGGCACTCCAAAGTTTAGAGGTCTGGTAGATCAAGAGGAAGCAGTATAAGAGCCTGGAAAAGAGTGTTCAGGGAGGTAGAAGTGAGAAGTATATCCTGAAGTCTGGTGAAGAAAGTGTTTATAAGAAGGAAGTGATCAATTGTGTCAAAGGCTGGTAAAATTGCAGTATTTCCAGAATCTCTTGCCTGGTCTTAGTTCATCTCCATATCAATAGGTGTTTCCAAGGGGTGGAGCAAAGTAGTCTATCTCCGTATCAACAGGTGATTATGGGGGAGCAACAGTGCGGATAAAGTGAAGGTTCCTATGGCCAGGATTCTTCCCTGGCCCTGGTTGGCTAGCTCACTACACACATGTGACAATACTTTGTTATTGACTCTATATAAATAGCTCCGCCCAGTGCTCTGGGCGACACAGTGGCAAGGCTGTAAGGCTGCAGGAGAGCAGAGAGGAGACTGGAGTGTGGGCAGCACCAAGGACAGAGACTGACATGGTTGTGGGGGCAGAGAGGCCCAGAGGCAGAGACCAGACTTGCTCTGAATGGATGGGATTCTAGTGACTGACCTGCCACTGTAGGAATAAAGTTGGGTATAAACCTTTCACCCCAAGAACATTCCACTGTCATTTCTTCGGATTCATTGATTCCATAGTGAACTTGTCCAGGGCTGAAACCCACTGGCAAGGCAAATGGTATATCTGGACGGAAGAGGTTGGGTGGGTCTCTTTTTTGCAGCCGGGTGGTGAAAGACACGGGTAAGCAGAAGTGGACGACTGCTTGTAAGCAATAAACAGGTTATCCCACTTTATTTCTCCCTTTGACTAATTTTGGTTTCAAAAATAATTTGCCCCAGGTTGGGAAAAAGATTTTCCCCCTGGAGTTACACAAATCAAGTATTAAATAACGAGTAAATCTAGCACAAGTGCTATTTCACTGGTATGGTGGGACAAAGCTTGACAGACATAGGTTCAGTCCGTGGAAAGGGTAGGATTGGTGACAATGCATATAGACAACTCCTTCAAGGAGTTTGGTTGCAAAGGTCACTAGTAGGCAGATTACGGGATG
>JAVSCE010016178.1:0-42202 GCA_032199065.1 Smutsia gigantea
GTACATCAGAGTGGATGCAAGTGGAATCTCATTTTGGTTTTGATTTGCATTTCCCTGAGAGATAATGATGTGCACATCTCTTAATGTGAGGAATAGCCATTTGTATAATTTGTATATGTCTGGAGAAATACCCATTTTGATCCTTTGCTCATTTTTTCTTAATTTAGTGGTCTACTATTGAGTTGTAGAGTCCCCTATCAGATATATATTTTGCAAACATCTTCCATTCTTTGGATTGTCATTGCACTTTCTTGACTGTGTCCTTAAGCAAAGATATTCTTAACTGTGATGATGTGCAATATATCAAGTTTTTCTTTTTTTGCTTGTGTGTTTTATATCGAAGAAATAACTGCCTAATCCAAGGCCACGGTATGCTTAAGCTTTCTTCTGAGAATTGTATAATGTCTTCTCTGATGTTCAGGTCTTTGATGCATTTTGAGTTAACATTTGTATGTGGTATGAAGTAGGGGTCCAAATTTATTCATTTGCATGTGGATATCTGGTTGTCCAAGCACCACTTGTTCAAAAGATTATTCTTCCTCCTGTTGAATGTCTTAGCACTCTTATCAAATATAAATTGACCACAAATGTGAAAGTTATTTCCATATGTTCATTCTTATTTTAGTACCATACTGTCTTGATTATATTATAGCTTTGTAGCAAGTTTTCAATTCAGGAAGTGTGAGTCCTTCAGCTTTGTTCTTTTTTCTTTTCTTTCCCCAGGATGACTTGCCTGTTGAGAGTCCCCTGTCTTTCCAAATTAATTTTAGAATCAACTTGTCAATTTCACCAAAGCAGCCAGCTGGGATTTTGATACAGATTGCACCAAATCTGTAGATCACTTTTGCAGGTATTGTCATCTTAATAATAATAGTTCTTCTGATCTATGAACCTGGAATTGCTATTTATTTAGGTATTTTAAAATTTCTTTCAGCAATGTTTTACAGTTTTCAGAGTTTAAATTGTATTTTTTAGCTAAATTAATTCATAAATACCTGATTTATTTTGATGCTATTATACATGGAATTGTTAATTACACTTTTGACTTCTTCATTGCAAACAGATTGATGTTAGATTTCTGTATATTTACCTTGTATTCTGTGACCTTACTGAACTAGTTTATTCTAAACAGAGATTGCTTTACCTTTTTTCCAATCTGGATGCCTTTAATTTCATTTTCCGTCTAATTGCCCTGGATGACAGCACAAGTACAATGTTGAATAAAAGTGGTGAAAGCAGAAATCCTTTTCTTGCTCATGAAGATATAGGGAGAGCATCTAGTCTCTTAGCATTCAGTATTTTAGTTGTGGGTCTTTTTATAGATGCCCTTTATCACACTGAGGAAGATCCTTTTCACTCCTTGTTTTATGACTTATTTTTTATGAGGGATGTTGAATTTTTTCAAAGTCTTTTCTTTATCTATTGACATGATAATGAGGTTTCTCTCCTTTATTAAATTGATATTGTGTATTTTACTAGTTGATTTGTGGATTTTAAAACAATTTGGGGTTCCTGGGATAAATACTACTTAGTCAGAATACATAATCATTTTTGTATGTTATTGTATCCAATTTGCTAGTATTTTGTTGAGGATTTTGCACCTATATTCATAAGGAATATTGGGCTGTACATTTCTCTTCCTCTTCCTGTGACTTCATGATATGGATGTGTTATCAGGGTAATGTTGGCTTTATAGAGTGAGTCGGAAAGTGTTCCTTTATCTTTGATTTATTTTTGGAATTTTGTGGAGAACTGGTATTTCATTTTTTATTTCTAGCATAATTCACCAGTGAAGCCTGGGTTTTGATTTGTTTTTGGTGGGAGTAGTATTTATTATTTTAATTTCTCTACTAATATTAGTGTGTTAGGACTGCTGTAACAAAGTGCCACACACTGGATACCTTAAGCAACAGAAATTTATTTGCTCAAAATTCTGGAAGCTACAAGTTTGAGATAAGGTGCTGGTAGGGTTGATTGTTTCTGAAGGTCAGGAGGAAGAATCTGTTCCATGTCTGTCCTCTAGCTTCTGGTGGTTTGCTGTCAATTTTTGGTGTACTTTGACTTGCAGAAGCATCACCCCAATCTCTGCCTTCATCTTAACATGGTGTTACCCCTATATGCATGTATAAGTCCAAATTTCTCGTATTTATAAGGACACTGGTCACATGACTTCATTTTAACTAATTACATCTGCAATTAACCTGTTTCCAAATAAGGTTACATTCTGAGCTGCTAGAGGTTAGGTCTTCAACCTATGAATTTTGGGGAGGGAGGGCACAATTTGACATGTAACATTTTTTGGTCTCTTCAGATTTTTTATTATTTTTGAGTCTCTTATAGCAGTTCTGTGTTTCCAGGAATTTTTCCATTTCATAAAAGTTATTTAATTTTCTGACATAGAACTGTCCACACTGTTCCCTTAAAATCCTTTTCTTTCTATAATGTCTGTAATGATATCACTTTTTTCATTACTGGCTTTAGTAATTTGAGTACTCTTCCTTTTCCTTAGTCTAGCTAAAGGGTTATCTATTTTGCTCTTTTCCTGGTATCTTAGGGTGGAAGATTAGGTTGTTGATTTGAGATATTTCTTCTTTTTAATGTAGGCATTTACAGCTATGTGTCCCTCAAGTACTGTTTTAGCTACATCCTTTAAGAGTCTTCACTATCATTTATTTCAAAGTATCTTTTAATTTCCATGTAATTTCTTTTTTGACCCTTGGGTTACTTATAAGTATGTGATTTAATTTCCACTCTTTAGGGATTCTTTAATTTTCTTTCTTTTATTAATTTCTAATTTTACTCTATTGTGATAGGAGATCATATATTGTATGATTTCAGTCACTTTATATCTATTAAGACATGTTTTATGGACTAGCATATGATTTATCTTGGAGAATGCTCCATGTGCATCAAGAAGAATATATATTCTGTCCTTACTCGGTGGTATCTTCTATAGGTGTCTATTGGTCCTAGTTTGTGTATAGCATTGTTCAATTCTTCTATGTCATTATTATTTTCTGCTGAATTGTTCTATCCTCAGTTTGTTTTACAGGCAAGTCTAGTAATTTTTTTAACAAATAGCAGAAACTATGTATTAAAAGAAAAACTCTTTTGTAAAGTTCAAATTACTGAGTTAATATCTTTATAGAAATCTGTAGGATATGAAGTGATGTTCCTTTTTCGTTCCAGATGATTTCATCATTCACCAAATAGTACCATACTTTCCTCTGCTAGGCAGTTAACGTTGGCAGTGATGATTATATAATGCAGATAAGGACTCATGGGAGTCAATTCTGGATTCCAAGTTTGGTAAGACTCAGCTTTCAACTGGTTTAGCCTGTGCTTATGTTGTAGTTCAGCAGAAGTTCCTCATTTAAGCCTGGTGTATTGCTCCTTGGAGTCCCTCTTGCTGATAGGACATGAATGATACTCTTTTAATTTTCAGCATTGCAACTTCTGCTTTTCACATATTCCTGACTTTCCTTTTGGTCTAATACTCAGCAGAGGTTTATTATATAGTCAGTGTTTTCAGAGAACTCCAGACATCTATAGCCACTGAAGTCTATTCTGTCACTCCACTGCATAAGACTCCCAGAGTTCTGCTGACTTCTCTGTCTTACTATCTCTCCTCAGCTTTCTATTTCTTAACATCTTCTCTAACTTGAAATTGGCTAATGATCCTAGGGGGAAAAAATGATCAAATGACTGCAGATCTTCAGCTTACCTTTACATGTTTCAACCTTGTACAGAATCTTTTCTCATGTTCTCTGATAACTTTAAGCATATTTTGAAAAATGTTTTAATAGCAGTTCCACTAGTTCTGCGGGACACAAATCACTTAATCCTATATATAAGCAGACATTAATTGAGAAAGGTTTCCACTATGGATTCAAATTAATTTTGAAAAACTCATTAATAGATTCAGAATTATTCATATTTTCCACATACTCTTGTTTCTTTTTTTCATATGTATTTTTAAAGAAACTCTTCATTTAGTCAAAAAAATTATTTTTATAAAATTACTCAAATTACCCTATCAATACCTTCATAACAATCTGGATGATCTGAAGTGATGCTCCTTTTTCATTCCTGATACTGCTTATTTATGTTTTTTTATTCTTGGTTAGTCTTGACAGAGTGAAAAAAAAAGTCAAAAATTGTACATGATCCAATGTTTGGCTTTATTTATTCTTTATTATGTATTTGCTTTATATTTTATTATGCCTCTCTTTATTTTGATCGTTTCCTTCCTTGTACTGTCATTAAGTCAAATTTGTTAACTGAGTTTTTCTGTCACCTTGTCTTAAATTTATTATGATATGTGTTAAAATCTCCATTTAGAACTATCGATAATTTACTCCTTTAGTTCTGTTATCTTTTGGTTTGTATACTTTGAGATTATTTCATTAGGTTTATAGGAAGTTAAGACTTATGTTCCTGGTAGTTTGAGGCTACAGCCTTATGAAATAACTATCTCTAATATTCTTCTATTTTTGTATTCTACTTTTTTCATATGAGTGTAGCTAGAACAGTTTTCTTCTTGCTGTTTACATAAGAATCCTTTTTCATATTTTGCCCTTTGACCTATTTATGTCATTTTATTTAAAAGGTGTCTTTAGTTTTTCAATAACAGTAACTTTCTTTGCCTTTCATTAGGAAATTAAGCTCACTTATATTTAAATGGAATAACTGATATATTTGGCTCAAAATCTACCATTAGATAATGTGTTTGCTCTTTGTCCCACCTCTCTTATGTACCTTATTTCTCTTTTCCTGACTTTTTGTTGTTTTACCATTTTACCCCTCTGTTAACATGTTAGTTATACATTCATTCACTTCTATTTAAATTTTTATTCTAAAGACTACAACATTCGTCCTTGGTTTAAAATTCAATATTAATGATTATTTTTATTAAATCCCAAATGATACAAAGACATTAGGCTACTTTAATGTCACTTATACATTTCTGAGTTTTGTACATTTCATTTTTATATATATTTGAGGAAACATTATTGTTAATGATGATGTTTTACAGACAACGTTCATTTAGATTTAACTTTTTTTCTATCTTGCATCTCCAACATCTAATCTGGAATAATTTTCCACCAGGCTAAATACAACTTTTAAAATTTAGAGCAGGTCTGCTGATGATAAATTCATTTTTGTTTTCTAAATATATATTTAATTCATCTGATCACATGAAGGGTAAGATTGATGTATTATGGAATTTTAAATTTGCCTTTATTTTTACATTGATGATATTATGCCCTGTCTTTTTATTCCTTTTTTGTTGTTGATAAATAAGCTGACAGTCATATACATATTCTTAGTGATATTGTACCATTCTTTTCTTGAGCTTCTATATTTTATCCTTATTTTTCATTTTTACCAAGCTTACTATGATGTGCTTTGGTTTGAATCTCTTTGCATTTATCCTTCTTGAGGATTATAGTGCTTCTTATGTTTGTGGATTGGGGTGCTTTGACAGTTTTGGAAAATTCTGAACCATCATCAATCATTCTTCATATATTTCTTCTGCCTCATTATCTCTATTTTCTCATTATGAAACATAAATTATACTGACAAGAAATTACAGGGAAAAGACCATATTTCATTCATAATAGAAATAATACCTTACTGCTCCTTATGGAGGAACTCTTAATTTTTGTTTCTCTATGAATACTTTTGTTAGTTCTAATAATTTGTATGTTGATTCCATAGGGGTTTCTATATATAAATGATCATATTATCTATATAAAATGAGTTATTTTTCTTTCCTTCTAATCCATGTACTTCTTACTTATTTTTCTTATTGTTTTATTTGTGGCAGGATTACATGACTATGTTAACCAGTGATGGCAATAACAAGTATTTTCCCCATGTACCTGATTTTAAAAGGAAAGTATATGGATTCTCTTCCATTAAATATGATATTTGCCTTAGGATTTTGGTGGATAATCTTTATCAAATACGGCTTTCATCTATTCACATTTGCATACAAATTTTAATAATGAACATTTACTGAACTTTCTAGAAGTTTTTATCTGTTTATACAGAGAAAATGCATAACTTGTATACTCTAGTCAAAAATATGAATCATACTGTTACTTTTTAACATTACACTTACAGTTACATTACTGGAATGAGACTTTTAGTATATAGAATAACCAGACATCAGAATAACAAACTATTTCAGTTTGTGTGTATGTGTGTGTGCTAGAGAAAGAAATTACAGATACTTCACGTGGACCCTCATGTAATTTCTTGAAATTTAAGATATAACTTATTTTTTAGTTTTCCATTATATTTAATCAACTAAACATGTATTTCTATTTTCTCAAGTGTTCCACAGAGTAGTATCTTGCCTTTCAGAGAGTAAGATGAATGCCACTTTCAGACTTTTTCCAGTGGTGATGAAATTATCAAATAAATGTGCCCTTTAGCTAGTTTTTAGGAAAAATAAAGTCCCTATAGCATTCACGAGTGTGGCAAGCCAGGGGATATGTATATCTCAAAAGAGGGAGGTCTCTGTTAGTTGAAATCAGGCTTATGCTTGAAAATAGTTGCCTTTTGAAAATAGCTGCCTTTTGAAAATAGCACTAATAAAGTGTTTCCTTTGCACTAAAGAGAACATTGCTTTTATTTATTTCTTTACCCCATACCTTTCTTCTATTTCTCTCAATCACTCTGCATTTCAATAGTCCATGTTTTCTTTGATTATTTTGAAGAAATAAAGATTGTGCTGTGTTACCCCTGTGCCCTGCAATTACAAACAAAAAACTTCCGGCAGAAACAACTGTAAAATAGTCCCACAATACAACTAGCAACGTCACTGAAAATGAAGTTTACCGAAGTGTGGCTAGGTCACTTCACACAGGCACATTTCTAGGGTTTCTAGCAACTGAGCTAACCAAGAAAACCTCTTTAATCATGCAGACAATGCCAAGACAATGCTACAGAGAAAAAAAGGTGAAAGCATGAAGAAAATTTCAGTGAGAACAGAATGATTAGATCATATTTCCTGATAGAGATGAAGCAGAAGAGGCAGCTACCTACAATGGAACAAATTAATAATAGTTCCAAGGATTTGTCTGCCTCCAAATTTTGGATCGAATGGTGTTTTATGATGCTTAAAATCCATAATTTAAGGTTATTACTTTTAGTTAAGACACTGACTTCCCAGAAAGGCTTAAGGAAATGCTTTTGTTTTGTTGGGATGGATCAAGCAAGGGATGGATCAACAAGTTGGCACAGATTCATTCCCAATTAGAGGCAGTACTTGGTAAAGTTAGAATTGAGATATAAAAATTCCTTTCATGTACTACTTTGAACCTTCTGTGCTATGTGATCACACTGAAGTTTCTCCATAAGGCCTAGCGCCCTTTCTTGTAGTCAAATATTGACACACCAGGCCCCTTTCAAGGATTACCCATCATATGTTTATGCCCTTTAGTATAAATATTTTAACATTTTTCAAGTAACTTCTGATTTGCAAAAATAGTACAAAATATCTCCTTTTATCCTTCACCCAGATTCCCCTAATGTTAACATCTTGTATTACCATGGTATAATTATCAAAAACAGGAAAGTAACATCTTGTCCTGTATCATTAACTAAACAATAGACCTTGTTATAGTTTCATCAATTTTTCCACTTAATATCTTTTTTCTTTTCCAAGATCCTATCCAGGATTTCACTTTGCATCCCGTGTTACATCTCCACAGTCTCTCCCAGTCTGTAACAGGTCCTTGTGACTCCTTGTCTTTAATGACATTTAGACTGTTGAAAACACTAATCAGTAATTTTATATCATACTCTCAGTCAGAGTGTTTCTGGTGTTTTCTCATGACTGAAGTGACATTATGGAATTTAGAGAAAAAGAAACCCTGTAGAAACAATGTATCTTTTTCAGTGTGCTGGAATAACAATAAACAATAACAGCCACTAGTTATTCTTCAGGATTTTCTGCTTAACTCCATATAAGGCCTTTAATCAAATAAGGCCATAAAATCTTTAAACACAAATCATCACACAGATACACACGTCTCCTCTTTTTGTTCTTTTTGTATTGGTTTGAAAAAGCAGTAACATTTGGATTTCTAGTAATTCTAATTCTGCTTGTACTTTCTGCTTTAAATGCCCTATGTAACTGGTTATATTTGGCTCTCTCAGATAGTCCAGAATAATCTCTGTATTTCAAGGTCAATCAATTAGTAACTTCAATTACATCTCCAAGATGTCCCTTTTGTCAAGAAATGTAACATACTCACAGGGGTAAAACCAGGGGACACATATTATGGGGGCTACAATTCTGCTTACCATGGAAGACTCAATATCTTACTGTTCCAATTTCCGCAAATTAATCTGAGATCAAATATAACCCAAAATGAAGTCCTTACAGGTCTCTGTTCTTAAGAAATTGACAAGCTGATTCGAAACTTTACATGGAAATAAAAAGGACCTAAAATAGCCATTACAATTTTGAAATTAAAGAAAAAAGTTGGAAAGCAAACTACCTGACATCAAAGATTACTATAAAACTGTAGTAAACAAGACACTGTAGCACTGGCATATAGATCAATATAACAGAATTTGGAATTCAAAAATAGATACACACATACAGAATCAATGGATTTTTTTTAATGGTAATTCAATGCGGAAAGAAAACCTTTTCAACAAATGGTGCTTAAACAACTGGATACCTATATACAAACAAACAAACAAATAACCTTAACCTTTTTTCATGCTAAACAAAAAACTGACTTCAAATTGACCATAGACAAAAAGATAAAGCTAAGATTATAAAGCTTCTAAAAAAGATGTAAGAGAAAATTTGTGTGGTCTTGGGCTAAGTGAAGATCATAAACTGCAGAATATATAAATTGGAATACATCAAAAATTTTAATTTCTGATCTTTGACTTAAGAATAAAGAGGTAAACAGGTTAATAACAGATTTTTGCAAAAATTTATATCTGATCAAGGTTTTGTGTACAAAATATACATAAAAAACTCTTATGACTCAGTAAGACAAAAGCACTGATTTTTTTAACTGGGCAAGAAATTTTAACAGAAATTTAACCAAAGAAGACATACTAATGCCAAGTAAGCTCATACAAAGCACATTACTGAATTGCAAATCAAAAATTCAGTATGATACCACAAGATACCCTAAAATGGCTAAGCATGAGAATATTGACTACACTAAGATAATGCGAGGATGTAGAGCAATGGTAACTCTTATATATTGATGATGAAAATAAAAAAAGGATGCAGCTGTTTTGGCAAATAGCTTGACAGTTCTTATAAAGTTAAAATAAATTATTACAATATGACCCAGTAATCCTACTTTTAGGTATTTATTTACACAGAAGAAATAAAAGCACACATATGAAAACTTGTGCAGGACTATTCTTGGCAGCTTTATTCATAACAGACAAATACTAGAACCCAAATACCCATCAAATAAATGATGAATGTATAAACAGATTATTGCTTATCAATACATTGGAATACTACTCAGAATTAAGGATTGCACTATCGATAAACTTAACACAATGGATACAGGTCTGAATATATTTGTCAAAGCTCATCAAACTGTAAACTTACATGGGTGAATTTCATTATATGTAAATTATACTTCTACAAAGCTGATTTTTACAATTACCTATATAATTCAAGAAAAAAAACCCAACAAATTTAATAGGTTTGGAAAATACCTGCCTAGCTGATTTGCTATTTCCTGTCTCTTCAATCTGAATTTGCCTCCAAATAAGGGCTGGACTTTGCTTGCTTCTTCATACCCTCTAACAGACACACAGTGGAGGTGTCCTATATGTCACATCACTTCAGCTTTTCAGGAGATAACTCATTAGCTAAGGAAGGAACGCTCATTGAAAGTATTCCTCCTTAGGTGCAACAAATGCATGTGTTTTTACATGAGTCACTGAGAAGGAAAGCTCAGATCTCAGGTCAATATCCCTCTCAGAAGCTTCAAAGATGTAAGGGTTAGACAGGTTCATTAGAATTTGGCTATCAGGCATTTGCTTACTACATTTTAACAATCAGTAATTTTTTCACTTTCCTTCACAGAGAATGAAAACTAAAATTTGCCCTCTATACCCCACTCATTTAGGGACATAAAAACCCTGAAATCGTGGATATGATTTTTTCAAGATCTTCTAATAGAAGGAGCATTTTGTCTCAAGTTTAACTAATATCCCAAGGGTATGTATTTGTAATTTGGCAAAGTCTGTTTTATCAAAGAAGAAAATTAACTTCATTCCTCAATGAGATATTCTTTATTAAAACTAAAATTAGCACTGTGGGCAAGTATTTGAAACTTGATAATCAGACTCACTCATTCTCAGGACATTTCTCAGTTTACTAAATGTACCACCTAGGAGCTTGAGATGTCTCTACATATGAAAATCTGAAAATGTGCATAGAGATCATCTCTGCTTAGCCTAAGTGCAGAAATGAGTGATCAGAATTACAGATGGTCCAAATAAGGCAGGGGACAATATCAAGGTTACCAAGAAAAAGGGGGATGTGACCATAAAATAATAGCAATCTCTTATATGTATGCCGTACTTAACATGTATAGTTTCCTTAATTTTATCTTGTTTTATAATCTCAGTGACTCTATAGTGAGGAAATTTAAGCTAAAAGAAGTGACTGTTGCAGATTTCAACAACGAGCAAATGGCAGTTAGATTTCATCTCTTCAGCTGTTCCAATTAAACAGAATTTGGACTGTGGGAGTTGTTCCATAAATATGTTGAGTGCTTGGGACTTAAACCCACGGCTTCCAAGTCCTAACCCTATATGCCACCATATCATCACTATATCCTGCTGCTTCTGTGTATTTGCATAACAGCAAACTCACAGTTTAAGAGGAGACAACAGTGACACAAATTAAATCAAAAAAAGAATGCAGAGAATAAACTTGGACTTTTTCATCAAATTGTGAACTCCTACACATAACTTCAAAATGTGTATGCCTTCTACATAGATATGGAAAATTTATGGTTCTTCTATTCATGAAGATACTAACACAAAGTATAATGTTCAGGTAACTGTCTATCTTTGGGTGGTTAAACACAAAAAACAGAAGTAACTACTATTATAATATATCCAGTAGTGGATATATTATAGTCAGACAATATCCAGTAGTGGATATATTATGGAAACAACGGGAAATGATATATCTCCTGTCTTTTGTCCTAATATACAGAAATGGATTGAGTCTCCCAAGCTATACACAGGTGTAACATGCTCTATTTAGCAAGTTATTTGAGTTGGACGAAAAACATTTTCATATTGGTCAGTCTCATGGCCCACTCAGTCTATGAGGAATTCCTTTAAACATGAAGAACAACTCAACCCCCCAAAATGAATGATCTGATTTAAAAAGGGACAAAGGACCTGAACAGACATTTTTCTAAAAATGACATGCAAATGGCCATCAGACACATGAAAAGATGTTCCACGTCACTAATCATCAGGGAAATGCAAATCAAAGCCACAATGAGGTTTCACCTCACACCAGCCAGAACGGCCACCATCCAAAAGACAAGAAATGACAAGTGTTTTGGTGAGGACACGGAGAAAGGGAACCCTCATGCACTATTGGTGGGAATGAAAATTGGTGCAGCCACTATGGAAAACAGTATGGAGGTTGCTCAAAAAATTGAAAATAGAAATACCATACCACCTAGTAATTCCACTTCTGGGAATTTACCTTAAGAAAACAAAATCACTAATTCAAAAAGATATGTATACCCCTAAGTTTATTGCCACTTTGTTTATAGTACCCAAGATATGGAAGCAACATAAGTGTCCACCAATAGATGAATGGCTAGAGAATATGTGGTACATAGACACAATGGAATATTACTCAGGCACAGAAAAGTAAGAAATTTTGCCTTTTGCAACAACATGGATGGATCTAGAGGGTATTGTGCCAAGTAAAACAAGTCAAAAACCATATGAATTCACTTATATGTGGAGGGTAAAAAACAAAACAATTGAACAAACACAACAGAAATAGACTCATAAACATGGAGAACAAACTGTTGGTTGCTATGGGGCTTGGGGGAGGGGATGGGTGAAATAGGTGAAGGGGATAAAGAAGGACAAACTTCCAGTTATAAAATAAATCAGTCACAGAGATGAGATAGGGAATATAATTAATAATATAATAATATCTTTGTATGATAATAGCTGGTGACTATACTTAATGTGAATATTTTGTAATGTACGTAATCGTTGAATTTACTATGTGGCACACCTCAAACCAATATATTATATATGAACTTCAAGTTAAAAAAGAAGATACTGTTTTTTGTTGTAAAGAATATAGATTATGACATTTATGAAGAATCAGCCCTGATGCTACATACTGTGACTTTACACACAGAAATTTGGTGGATTTTACTAATTAACAATATAAAAAAACAGAGACCTATCTATTTGTACACTGGAAAAACTCCATTCAAAACAAGGTAGAGAAAAGCTCAAATATAAATTGTCACAAATGGAATTATCAAATGATCATTCAAGAATGCTTATGCCTGGGATAAAACCCTTAAGAATTAAGCTTTTCCCCTTCCAGTACAGATAAGGTAGCATAAATTCCTTTCTCCATGTTCCTTCCTTCTAAGTACAAATATAAACCTGTAAATAACACAAGTGGCAAACAAAGGATAACCTAAAAGGTGAAAAGAGAAGGGCAAATTGCTTGGGGACGTCAGGACTAAAGGATAAACCTAGAAGCAGGGCATGAAAGAACACCCCACCCTACAGAAGAAGGTGACAAAGGCCCAATCACCATCTAGCAAAAGGCCACCTGGGTAGGCTCATGCTTCCTGAACGGAACAGGAATCCAGCTAATGGTAAGCAGCCACGGGGAGTGTGCTCCTTCTCAACCAGGCCTGAGACTCCCCTCATTTACCTGGAGATACTGGGCAGCCAGAGGGCACTGGAGAGAGGCTCCTAACAAAGTGGCAAGAGGATCTGCCACAACAAGCAGCCCAACGCAGGAAGTGCTCCCTTTCCCCACCAGGCCTGAGTGAAACTCATCCACCCCAAGAAACAGGCTACAGGGCGGCAGATCAATCAGCAAGATGGCCTTTGCCACAACAATGGTCCTTGCCTCTGTCCCTGCAGGCCTGAGGCTTCCTTTCCCCACCTAGAGACACCGGGCAGCCAGGAAGCATCAGGGAGGGTGATTCTGACACAACAAGCACCTGAGCCTGGCCTCATCTCCTTAGGCCAAAGAATCTCTTCCCGCACCTAGGGGCACCAGGCTGCCCAGCCTAGAGACAGCAGGAGCCAGTGGAAACCATAGCAGTGACAGATAAACCAAGCAGACCAAAATGGTACCACAGGGGCTCTGAAAATTAAATTACTATTGGAACCACAGTCCACAAAAGTAGGCTAAGATCTGCATGCGAAAACCAAACAGGGTGAATGACTAATAAGAGATTGTAAATAGAACACAAAATCTCCTAATAGCCAGAATATGCAGACATAACTGAAAATCACCCATCATACCAAGAACCAGAAAAATCACAAGGTGAAGGAGAAAAGACAATCAACTAACGATCATTAGGATAAAGCAGACTCTGAAATTATGAAAAAAAACAGTACTAATTGTTTTCTGTTTTGCTTGTTTCTTTATTATGTTATTCTTTAAGTTTAGCCCCTACCCCCAATATTTTATTATGAAAATTTTCAGAAAAGGATTTCACAGTGTGCAATTGTATATCCACCTAGATTCTATAATTACCATTTTACTATTACTACTTTGAAATTTTATGATTAAAGTATACTTTAAATATAGTAAAATTCACCCATTTTAGAGTATAGTTATGGCAGCTTTGCCAAACACATACAGTTGTGGAACTATCAGAACGATCAAGATATCAAAGATTTCTTTTATATCAAATTCCTCCATACTCTATATTTAATCCCTTCCCAACTCTCAGATTCTGGCAATCACTGATTAGTTTTTCATCCCTAGGTTTATCAGATTTGGTGAAGAAAAATAAGTACTTGCAGAATAATTATAATTCTTTTTCATTTTTTATCTAAATTCAAATGTAACTGATATCCTGTATTTTATCCAGCAACCTCTCTGTACTTAGCTTTGGTGCCCTATTTAAAACTGTATCAGCAACCCCAAATGTCATACATTTTATCCCATGTTTTCTTGTAAAACGTTTACAATTTTCATTTTGCAATGAGGGCTGTGAAACATTTTAATTTTTTTTTTTACAAGGTGTGAGGCATATGTCAAGGTTCCCTTTTTTTGAATGTCCTATTATTTCAGCACATTTACCTGAAAACATTATCCTTTCTCCATTAAGTAGCCTTAAACCTTTGTCAAAAATCAAATGGCCATATCACTGTGGGTCTATTTCTGAACTCTATATTCTGTTCTCTTCATTTATGTGTCTGTTTCTTTACCAATACCACACTGTTTTGATTGCTTTAGTTTTATAAAAAGTTTTCAAATCAGGTATTGTTCAGAACTGTTTTGGCTCTTATAGCACCTTTGCTTTTCCACATGAAATGTAGAATTAGTTTTCATTTTGTAAACAAACATCCTGCTGGGATTTTCACTGACATTAATCTGACTCTATAAATCAATTTGAGAAAAGATAACATCTCCACAATAGTGAGTCTTCAAATCCATGAACAACAAGGTATGTCTTTTGATTTATTCAGGCCTTCAAAACTACTTCTTAAGCAAGTTTTTCTCTGACACTGTGGGCAGCAGCACCAGGAATAAAAATGAACAATGAATTATAATAGATCTGAAGTGGAAGTCAAGCTAAAGAGAAAACTAGATGCAGAAAGCTGATTCCTGAAATGAAATGTATGAAAAAATGAAAATGATGTATCAGGGCTGCTCACTGCATTAGCACCTGACTACTACCTTTGGGTTACTGAATCACCACTGGTGTCATAAACTTACTTTAATCAACTTTAAAATTAAAGATGTGAGCAAAGGAGTCTATGAATATCCTAGAGACTAATGAGGGAATCTAAGAAGAATCCACCCACCCTTTTGGACAAATATCAGGCCATATTCAAATTTGCAACAGAAAGAACTAACAAGTGGGCCATTAAAAGAGTTTTCAGAATAACATAAAGAAATAAAAGTAACACTAAAGGGTTAAGAACATGGTTTGTTAAAATGGTTGCTAAGAGAAAATTTTAGCCTGCATCTCCACTGTGCTCGAAAAAAGAAACAAACAAATTATAGAGATGATGGCTATAGTGATGAAATAAAAGACTGCAGTAAAGGAGAGGTAGGTAGCATAATGAAAAAAGTGTAGAGGAAAATAAATGCTATGACATATTTCAAAATAAGATCAGAAGCATGGATAATTATTACAACATAAGCTAGTTACATGGAGAGTACCTAAAAGACCTTTCTCTGCACAGAAGAAAAAGGCAAAGAATAAATAGAATAAAATGATAAGAGGAATAATAGTTATAGAAGAAAGATTATTAAGAACAAATTCACTGATAACTATTACCAAAAAAGAGACTTGAAATATGTAGAAGTAAATATTTAAAATTAGAAATGAATATCTGAAATTGCAGATAGAAAGAGGATAACTGATACAAATAAACAGGAGCATTGAAGAGAGAGAAAGAAGAAATGCAGAAGACTAATGCTATTCTGTAGAGTAAGAGTATGTTAATTTGTGTATTACCTCTAGAAGAATTAGAATTATGGAATATATTTCTAAACAAATAATAGGAAAATCAAAATCAAAGATAATTTTGATCATCCAAAATAAAAAATACATGAAATATTGAAAGAGAAGTCAAAAAATAAGATGGCAGGAACAAAACCAAGTATGTCTGTATTCACATAAATTTTTACTGGTTAAAATGATGTGTTACAAGACAGAGATTCTTGAACTGGATTTTTAAAAAGTCCAACCATGACAGTATGTAAGAGTGACAACTAAATACAATGGCAAAACAGGTGGAAAATAAATGAATAAAAAATTTACATCAGGTAAGTGTTAAAATAAAAGCAGGTATTTCCAAACAGGTTTCACTACAGAAAGAATTAAGTGGCACAAAGTAAGATATTATATACTGGTGAAGGTGGTAAAAGAAAATCAACTAATATAAGATATGTAAAAGTCATGGTCATTTTTTCACATATTCAACATATGTTTGTTAAAGCAAAGCAAATATTGACTAAGTCTGAAAGAGAAACTGAAAAATAGGCACTCACAGTAGCAGATGTGAGCAGGCCTTTTTCAGAATACAATAAATAGAATAAACAAAATAAGGTTTATAGAGAATTTCAATACCAAATGAACCAGCACACTGGAAAGAAAGCGAACTTTCTATTTGAAGACAGCATAAAAACAGACTTGGAATGTTTCTAAAAATTGACAAAGGATGTAATAACTAATTTTAAAAATCACATTATACCAACCATGTTCACTTATCATAATCTCAACAAATTTAGAAATAATTTTTTAAAAGGTGGTCACTATATATTCCATTCAACTTAGAAATTAAGAAAAAAGATAGTTCTAATATATCCTTGCTTAAAGAGAAATTGAAGAAATTTAAAAGACATATTTAGAAGTAAATGATAAAAACATGAACTGTGAGATATAGCTAGTTATATCAATAATATACTTGAATACAGTAGATTAAAATAAATAAGGCATTAAAATATAAAAATAGAGAACAGCAAAATGCACACAAAGCAGGCTGAATGAAAGAATAAATGTAAAATCTGAAAATGAGATTTTTTAAAAAGCAGTAAAAACTATCCATAAAACAAAAAGTTATTTCAGAAAATTAATTAAAAATACATGTTTATAAGCAGCATCATTTACAATAGCCAAGACATGGAAACAATCTAACTGTCCACTGATGGCTGAATGAATAAAGAAAATACAGCATATATACACAATGGAAAAATTTTCACTCATTAAGAAATGAGGAAATCCTACCATTTGTGACAATATAGGGGTACCTTAAAGGCATTAAGCTAAGTGAAATAACTCAAAGAAAGGCAATGCTATATGATCTCTCTTCTATGTGGAATCTGAAAACAATCTCATAGAAAAAGAGATCACACTGTAGTTACCAGAAGTCGAGAAGTGGGTAGTGGAGAGAGACAGGGAATTGAAGGAAGGTGGTCAAAAGGTACAAACTTCCAAAATAAGTACTAGGGATGTCATGTACAACATAATGATTCATAATGATTATAGCTAACACTGCTGTATGATAAACAGAAAAGTTGGTAAGAGAGTAATCGCAAGAGTTCTCACCACAAAGAGAAAAAAGTTTTTTCCCTTTATTCTTTTCCTTTTATTGTATCTGTATGAGAAGATGGATATAGCTGAACATATTGTGGCAATCATTTCACAATATATGTAAATGAAACCATCAGGCTGCATGCCTTAAACTTACACAGTGATGTATGCCAATTATTTCTCAATAAAACAGGAAAAAATACAAACATTGACAAATATAACCAAGGTAAAAAGTAAAAACATCAGAAGACTACTAATCATGAGACTACACTGTACAAATTTATGACAATATATTATACATGTAGAGAACAGAGTAATTTACAAATATAAAAGTATATAAAATTCTCCAAGTAAGCAGAAAACCTGAATAGATTAAAAAATAAATAAAAATTTGAAAGTAGATCTTTTAATACCCTTTTATGTGCCTATATGCATATTTAAACAAAAACTTCAAGGAACATACAACATTCATCATAGTGTTCCAGAACTCAGGAAAAAAGACGAAGACATTTTAAATAAACTCCTTTCAGGTAGTTAGCATAATCCTAATGCCAGAACTGGATAAGAAGTGCACTAAATACAATTTTTAAATCAAACTCATGCATAAGTATAAAAGCAAAAATCTTAAATAAAAAATTAGCACACTGAATTCCGAAAGTTTTTGGATAATTAAAAAGTAGAAGCAAGTCAAACATATCTTAGGATGGCACATAGATCTGATAATCTATCTCTGTAGTTCACTTCTTTAATAAACTAGAAGGAAAATAATATCTCAGTGATATAAA
The DNA here is from genome assembly GCA_032199065.1 of Smutsia gigantea. Lineage (NCBI taxonomy): Eukaryota > Metazoa > Chordata > Mammalia > Pholidota > Manidae > Smutsia > Smutsia gigantea. The sequence goes on from JAVSCE010016178.1 coordinate 18,092, forward strand.
AAAGGACTTGATGAAATTCAGTGCACTGTCATTGCAAAGTCTAACAAACTAAAGATAAAGGAAAACTTCCTTAAGTAAGGGTAACTACCCAAAAATAGTGACAAAAAAGATCATATTTCTGGTAAAACATTGGAAGAATTTTGAACTCTCACCACTTTAGTTCAACAGAGTACTGGAGATCCTAGCCACAGCATTCAGATAAGACAAAGAGATAAAAGGCATCCAAATTGGTAAGGAGGAAGTTAAACTGTCATTATTTACAGAAGACATGATATTATATGTAGAAAACACTAAACTCCACCAAAAAACTATTAGAATAACTGGATTCAGCAAAGTCACAGGATGCAAAATTAATACACAGAAATCTGTTGTGTTCATATATATTAACAGTGAAATAGCAGAAAAAGGAATCAGGAAACAATTCCATTTACAATTGCATCAAAAATAATAAAACACCTAGCAATAAACCTAACCACACAGGTGAAAAATCCGTACTCTGAAAACTATAGGCCACTCATGAGAGAAATTAAAGACACAAATAACTGGAAATTTGTCCCATGCTTATGGATAGGAAGAACTAATATTGTCAAAATGGCCACCCTGCCCAAACCAATTTACATATTCAATTCAATCGCTATCAAAATACCACAGCATTTTTCAGTGAACTAAAACAAATAATCATAAAATTCATATGGAACCACAAAAGACTCTGAATAGCCAAGGAAATCCTGAGAAAGAAGAACAAAGCTGGGGGAATCATGCTCCTGGACTTGAAGCTACACTACCAAGCTACATGATAATCAAAACAGTATAGTATTGACACAAAAAGTGAACCATAGATCAATGGAACAGAACAGACAGTCCAGATATAAACCCACATATATGGTCAATTAATATATGATAAAGGAGTCATGAATATACCTGAGGAAAAAGTCTCTTCAAAAACTGCTGTTGGGAAAACTGGACAGCTATACACAAGAGAATGAAACTGGATTATTGTCTACCTCCATACGGAATAGTAAACTTTAAGTGGCTCAAAGACCTGAATGTAAGACATGAAACCACAAAACTCTTAGGAGAAAACATAGGCAAAAATTTCTTGAACATAAGTATGAGAAATTTTTTATAGGACATATCTCCTCAGGCTAGGGAAACAAAATAAAAAATGAACAAGTGGTACTACATCAAACCAAAAAGCTTCCGTACAGCAAAGGACACCATCAGCAGAACAAAAAGGCACCCTACGGTATAGGAGAATATATTCATAAACAATTTATCCAATAATGGGTTAATATTCAAAATATATAGAGTTCAAACTCATCAAAACCAATAAAATAAATAAGCTGATTAAAAAAATGGGCGGAGGACTTGAATAGACACTTCTCCAAAGAAGACATACAGATGGCCAACAGGCACATGAAAAGATGCTCCACATTGCTAATCATCAGAGAAATGCAAATTAAAACCACAATGAGATATCACCTCACACCAATTACAATGGCCACTATTCAAAAGACAAAAATAACAAATGCTGGCAAGGAGGCAGAGAAAAGGGAACCCTCCTACACTGTTGGTGGGTATGTAAATTGGTGCAGTCACTGTGGAAAGCAGTATGAAGGTTCCTCAAAAATCTAAAATTAGAAATGACATGTGACCCACTAATTACACATCTAGGAATTTACCCAAAGAAAACAAAATCCCTGATTCAAAAGATATATGCACCCCTGTTTATTGCCACATATTTACAATAGCCAAGATATGGAAGCAACCTAATTGTCCATCAATAGATGAATGGATAAAGAAAATGTGATATATATACACCATGGAATACTATTTACCCATAACAAAAGAAATTCTGCCATTTGTGATAACATGGATGGACCTAGAAGGTATTATGCTAAGTGAAATAAGTCAGGCACAGAAAGACAAATACCATATGATTCCATTTATTTGTGGAATATAAGAAGAAAGCAAAACAAAATGAACAAAATAGCACTAGACTCATAGACACTAAGAAGTGACTGGTGTTTACCAAGGAAGAGGCAGTTGTGTGGGTGGGTGAGGAATGTGAGGGGGATAAAGAGGTGCAAAAATTCTCAATTATAATATAAGCTGGTCGTGGGGATAGTACTATAGCATGGAGAATACAGCCGATGATTGTGCAACATCTTCCTATGTTGACAGATAATAACTGCATTAGTGGGGGTGAGGATTTAATAATATGGGTAACTGTTGAACCACTGTGCTATATATTGGAAACCAATAAAAAATTGTATATCAACAATACTTTAATTTAAACAAAAAGGTAGAAGTGGGAATATTAATCTCATAAAGTGATTTTCAGGGCAAAGAAATCTACTAGAGACAAAGAGGTAATTTACATAATGATAAAAAGGATTAATCCCCTCTTACCATTCTTATTCACCATAGTAGTGGAAATTTTAGTTACTGAAATAAAACAATAAAAAATATAGAGATATAAAGATTATAAAAATATAAAGAAAAATATAAAAAAACAGATTACAAAGGAACAAATAAAGCTGTCTCTATTTGCATATAACATGGTTGCGTACAAATACAATCCCAACGAATCTGTCAAAAAATATTCCCAGAATGAATAAATGAGTTCAGCAAGAACCAGGATACAAGATCAACATGCAAAAACCAATTGCATTTATATAAAATAATGACAACCAATATGTGGAAATCAAAATCAAAAGCACAATACCAGGTATAATCTCCCAAAGGAAATTACTTAGTAGAAACTTAACAAAATATTTAACTTGTATTTCAAAGTATGACGAAAATTACAAAACATTTGTTCATCGCTCTTGCTCTCACTGACTCTCTCTGAGGAAAGCCAGGTGGTTAGCTGCCCTATGGAGCAGCCCATGTGCCTAGGAACTATGCCTCCATCCAAAGCCACCTATGACCTGAGTCCTGCCAACATGCACATGAGTGAGCTTTGGAGTGTACTCTCCATCAGTTAACTCCTGAGATGAGACCACAGCCTTGGTTAACACCTTCACTGCAGACTTCCGAGAAGCTGGGCCAGAGGCGCCTAGCTAAGCTATGCCCAGATTCCTGATCCATAGTAAATGTTAGATAATTAATGTTTGTTGGTTTAAGCCACTAAGTGTTAGAGTAATTTATTATGTAGATACATATAAATAAAATAGTAATGTTCATTAAATAAGACAACAATAAATAATAATGCATATCTTCTATGGGTACAGTTACATAAATTTAAATGCAACAAAAATGGTTTGAAATATTACACACCAAGCCAATACATTTTTCTGTTGAATCAACACTGGGACCTAAGATTTAGGGGAGTGATCAAAGGAGACTTTATCACTTGGTAAAACTTTCATCCTTAATGGGGTGAATGTGTTCATATATTAATTATATAATAAGTAATCAGTGGAAACTTCCAGTTTTTGTTGCAGCATGTATGAAGCACAGAAGTCCTCACTTCAATCTAACAAATAGAATAAAGCAAAAATGATAGAATGCCACTTCCAATATGAGGACAGAAAAACAACCAAAAGCTAGATACACTGAAAAGTCAACAACTGTTCTTAGATTCAACCAAGAATTGAAGTCACAGATCAAATTGCAGTTCTCAAAACAGGAAACACACACGTGGATACAGAATACAACTTACCAGAGTAGAACACGATACAGACAAGTTCATGGGAATCAGAACGAAGGTAGGAAAAATTAAGCTGTAACTGAAGATTTGCTGGAGACTCAGTATAGACAAACTTGAGAGTTTAAAACACCAGGGGGACCCAATCGTAGGGAGGAGGTGGCCTAGTTTTGGGCATTTCACCTCCCGGAGGACTACCAGGCTCTCACAATGAAGATAAGAGAAAAAAAATACTAGTTCCAGCACAGTAAAAAATCCTGGTTTTAAAAAGTGTATCATCAAAAAAGCTGCCAGACTACATGGAATCCTAGAATTTTACATAATTAAGCAGGGCAGGCCAAAATTCATAGTGCCCGCTGGAAATGTCTTATTTAATATATCTTTGGCACCTTTGTGTAACTCTGGGTGGACTTGGGAGCATTACCTCCAAGAATGACTGAAAATTTAATCTCTTAAATTTAACAAAATGGAGGCTGTAGTTTAGTTTTCTAGGGTTGTTGTAAGAAAGTACCACAAACTGGGTGGCTTATAACAATAGAAATATATTCTTTCACATTTCTGGATACAAGAAATCTGAAATAAACAGGGCCATCTTCCCTCCAGTGACTCTAGGTAACATTCCTTCCTTGCCTCTTCTGCCTTCTGATGGTGGCTAGCAATCTTTGGCATTCTTTGGCTTGTGGTGGCAAGATTCTAATCTCTGCCACCATTTTTCCAAGGACTTTTTCCCTTTTTGTCTCTTCTTTACCTCAGTGTCCAAGTTTTACTATTCTTTCTCAAATAAAGACACCAGTCACTATATGAGTGCCCAGCCTAATACAGTATGACCTCATCTTAACTGGATTAAATCTGCAAACACCTTATCTTCAAATAATGTCATGGTTATAGATACTGACAGATAAGACTTCAACATATCTTTTGGGAGGACAAAATTCAACCCAAGACAATCTACCTTCTGCCCCTCTCCCTAATTCTTATCTTTATCATTTCCAAACACAATCACCCTATACCAACAACCCTAAATGACTTACCCATTCCAGCAGTAACTCTAAGGCCAAAATCTCATTGAAATATCAACTCAAACAGTCTTAAATCTTATCTTCTAAATCATCTAATCAGGTAAATATGGGCGATACTCTGAGTATGGTCCATCTACGGAGAAAACTCCTTTCCACCTGTGGACCTGGGAAACTGAAAAACAAGTTATGTTTCCAAAATGCAATGGCGGGACAGGTGTACGATAGACATCCCTATTCCAAGGAGACATTGGAAGAAATACAGCGGTCATGAGTCTTACACAAGTCCAAAACCTAGCAGGGCAAATTTCATTATTTCTAAGGCCTGTGAACAATCCTTTATAGCTTGATATGCTACCTTCTGGGACTACAGATGTTCCACTGACCCCATAGGCTACTGAGTCAACCCTTGAGTTATTCATTACTTATCTTGAAGGAAAACACATATTTATGGCCAAATAACTATCTGCCTGTTTCCTGGCTATAGAATTCCAGAGGTTCAATAGCCTTCCTTCATTTCATCCCATTGCTCTGCCCTTCAGTCCAAGCTGGCAGGGTTTTTGCTGGTATAACATCCTCAAAATCCTTGCAGTCTTCCCTTTTTTTTTTTTCAAGAAGATCCATACCATTAAACATGAGGAGTTTCCACAGATCCTTCCTGGATAACCCCATCTCTAATCTTGGCTTCTGCTGAGATGGCTGATTAGATCTTTGAGTTATATCTGTGATCTCTCGCGAGAAGACTGCTCAGCCACACACTTGGCATTTTATACAGAACACATCTTAGGATGCGTTTCAATATTAATAGCTGATAATTTTCCAAATCATAAAGTTCTGGCTCCTTTCTCCTTCAATTTTTCTCTTAGCTGTAACATTTTACTCGAAGCAGTGAGAAGAAAACAGACTGCATCTCCCACATTCTGCATGGAAATCTCAGATAATATCCAAGTTCATCTCTTACATGTTCTACTTTCTATCCAACAGAAAACATGATTCAACCGTATTTTCTGCCATTTAATAACACAGACTGCCTTTCTTCCAGTGTCCAATAATGTTTCTCATTTTTGTGTAAGACCTTACCAGAAGCATCCTTAAGCTCCATATCTCCGAAAACAGTCTCTTCAAGAAATCTAGGCTCATGGTATCTATCACATGCCCTCCAGTTTTTCCAGCCTCTATCTAATATCCAAATCCAAAACCACTTACAAATATTTTAGATATTTGTTATAGCAGCACCCCACTTCTTCACACCAAAATCTGTATTTTCCTAGGGCTGTCATTACAAATTAGGAAAATAGGGTAGCTTAAAACAACAACTATTGTTTGTTCTGGAGCCTAGAAATTTGAAATCAAGGTGTTATCAGGGCCATACTCCATCCACAGTCTCTTGGGAAGATACCTTCCTTGCCTCTTGTAACTCCTAGTGATTGCTAGCAATCATTGGTATTTCCTGGCTTGTGGTAGCTTAACTCCAGTATCTCCCTCTGCCTTCTCATTGCTGCTTTTCTGCATCTCAGTGTCCAAAGCTCCCTCTCCTTTCACCAGTCACTATAAGAGTGCCCACCCTTATCACATATAGTTTCATCTTAATTTGATTATATTAGCAAAGACCTTATTTCCAAGAAGGTTAAGTTCATACATACTAGAAGCTAGGAATTCAACATATTATTTTGGGAGACATAATTCAGTCCACAACAGAGTTAGAGTTAAATTTTATTTAAAGGAAAATATGTGCCATTTTCAAAAACATCTGTGCTTGTAGAATAAGACATAAGAATTAAAAGTTATACTGCTAAGTAACTCATGTTAAGCAGGAAATCAAAATTACAGCATATTTAGAAAATGATGAACAATTAGATCATTTAATATAAAAATTTAGGGCGTTGACTAGTTATACTTGAGTAAAACCCACAGTCTCAAATATATTTCTATTAAATAAGAATGAAAATTAAACTGGACATTGAACTGGAGAAGCTAAAAGGAATAAAACAAAAAGCATTAGAGAAACAGGAGGAAAGAAATGATAGAAAGAAAAGCAGAAATTGATGAAATTAGAAAAAAAAATTCACTGAATTATTAACTTGCAAAGACCAATGCAATCAGGTCCAGCTTCCTGGGTATGTGTGGCCTTAGGCTCAAATTAGCTCCGCCTTTGGTTTAAAGCTCTGTTGCTGTCTTGAAGTTCTTAATAATTATATCTTTGAACTTGGGTTTTCCAAATGAATCCCCATGAGACAATAGAGCATGGGCATGAGCAGAGGGGATACAACATACATGCCCCCTGATGTTCCATGCCACGCCAACTGCATATAGCATTTGTGAGTGATCCATGAGCATAGAATTCCTGTGGGCTTATGATGTGTGGCAGTCCAGCAAGACTCCACATTCGTACAAGGGAAGAGTATTATACCTATAACTAAGCAAAGGACCTGACAGCTATGAAGACCATGCTTTCTGTTTGAACCAGAACTTACTCCAGCTGCAGGAAAAAAAATCAATGGCACCCTCAGAAACAACCAAGGAATCCTACTATATCCTTTTTTACTCATGTTATTTCACTGTATTAGCCAACTACTTACACTGAAAATCATAAAAAAAAAGGGGGGTGGAGATAAAGCAACCGAAATTTCTTTCTCATTCATTCCTTCCCACTCATCAGTAAGCCACAGGTAGAAAGTATCTATAGAATGTGTACATGTTAAGAATTGAAACAGAAAGAGTTTAGTTAATTTTCTGCAGCATTTTCACTACCGTGATAAGAATGAATGCATAGGCGGTCATGAGCGACAAAATACAAACTGTAATTTCAGTGATTTCATTTGGTTTAAATGCTCTTTTATTTGCATTTCAAACTGGCATTGCACAAATACAAAGATGAATAATATGCAGAATTTATGTTAGTTTCATATTTTAATTCTTTATACAGAATGACACTAAATTGCAAATTTTAAAAAAGGTACCATAAGTGAAAAAGGAACTTGTCTTCCTGTGTGTGTGTGATCAGGCACAAAAGAGGATGGGGTGAAGAGTAAAGCTCCACATGTAATAATTAAATGAAAATATACACACTGAGCCTTGAGAATTCTAAGCTCCTTTTATCACCCTGCCTCCAGAATTTCAGCAGCCAGACTAATACATTCTGGGCAAGTAATTAGATAATTTATCTATAGAAAAATAAAAGGGCTTTAGAGAAAAGACATTTGTGAGTTCTTCTAATGAAACAGCTGGATTACTACACAATCATTGTAATTTGAAGTTTGCTGTTTGAAAGCCTTGCTCACACAGAAAGAGCTTCTAAGAAGTTCTTTAATGTTTCACTCCTAAATGTAAACCAACAGTGATCCATGAACATAGGAGTCTAATGGGTTTCTCATGTATGTGAAAGATAATTAGATGTTCAGAATATGGAAAAGCTCAACATGAAATAGCCCCCCCCCAAAAAACAAGATAAAAGCAAGATGAACAGAGAAAATACAAAAAATACGTACAATTTCAAAAATGTCAATAACGTCTTCAGAAAATATACTTTGCTCTTGAAATAAGAACAGAATGCTACAAAAAGGGGAAGAATCAGGAAGAAATAAATAGTTCTTGGAATTTGAAAAGCAGCTCACAATTTTTTGAAGCAGAAACATTGGAAGTTAAAATAAAGGAAATTTCCTAGAAATTTAAGTAGCACTGACAACAAACAAAAATTGGACAAATGGGAAAGAGATTTTTAAATTGAATGATTAATTCAAGAAGTACAATAGTCTATTAGTAGAATAATCTGAAATTAAAACTAAGGAAATAGAAGAAAATTATCAAAGAAATAAAATGGAAAAGTTTCACAGACTTAAAGGACCAAGTATCCTTATGGAAAGAACCAATAAAATATCAACAGAATGACTGAGAAAAAAGCCTACACCAAAGCACAATGTTGTAAAATTCCAGAACACAGATACAAAAGAGATGATCCTAAAAGGACTAGAGAACAGAGTAACATCAAAGTTCTAAAGTGTAACACAAGAAGTTAGCAGAAAATGAAACTATGTCATTAGAATTCTAAGAGAATATCTTTCCTTTAAATCAAACTTCTAGACAGTTTATGGAGATTTTCAAACATGCAATGGCTCAAAACTTTACCTTCTGCATGCCCTTTCACAGAATGCTACTGGTAAATTTGCTTCAACAACAAAAAAATTTGCTCTAACAAACTGGGTGAGTAAACAGGATAGTCATGAGATTTAGAAAACTTGGAGTAACATATAGGAGATGAATTAAAGTATTCCTACAATGACAAATCTTCAGTATACCCAGAAAGCAGTCATTGTGGAACAGACGAGAAGAATGGAAAGCTTAAGGGGAAAATGGGTTCCAGGGCAAGAAATATAAATGCTAGATAAAAACAATACATTTGATTGTTTAGAAAATAATACTGATGGGCATTTCACGTATGTGGTGGAACAATTAGTAAGAATTTACTACTGAGAGAACAAGATAATTATTAATTGAAAATCAAAAGTATAAAAAAAGAAACATAATACACTGGTCAGCTTAGCAGTTAATGATATTAACATAGGCATAAGAATACAAACACTGAAATTTTATTAAAGTTATAACTATATTTTAAAAATGGAAGAAGAAAAAGTTTGAATTGTATTATAGAGTTAAATGTTCCTAACCTATAACTAAATAAATATATAATTTCTAAAGTCACTAAATAAATAATGGCATAAGCATATTTCTTTGACACATACAGGTAGTACTAAAACCTTAAACAGTTTAAAATTTTTCTATTTTGGGAACAGAGCTAAGGAATGGGGACATTTTTGTCAGGATACTGTTGTTATCCACTAACAGTCCTTAGTACAAATGTGAATTTAAAAACTAATATGCATTATTATCCTGATTAAAATAAAAGTTAATTAATAAAATTAGAAGAGAATACACAGACACTGAGAAGGGACTAGTGGTTACCAAGGTGGAGGGGTTGGGGTGGGGGTGGGGGTGAAGGGGATAAAGGGCCACAATAATTCACAATCATAATATAAGTTGGTCATGGGGATGGTAGTACAGCATGGAGAATATCGTCAATGTAACATCTTACTACGTTGATAGATAGTAATCTCACTAGAGGGGATGAGGATTTAAAAATATGGGTAACTGTTGAACCACTGTGCTGTATATCTGCAACCAATGTAAAATTGTATATCAACAATATTTTAATAAAAAAAATTTAGAAGAAAATATTCTCAACTTCCTTCTAATAAAAAAATTAAAACTGAAATAATGGACTATTTTATCAGGAAATACATATGATCAGATTAACTAATGAACAACTTTAAAAATATAACAACCAAAAAAAATAAGTTGAAATAGTTCTTAAGATATTACCCCTAAGAGCAACACTAGATTCCAGTGGTGTTACATAGCCTCTTTCAAACCTCAAAGTAACGAACACTCTTATTTTATTCAAAATGTTTCAGAGTATAGGAGAAAAGAAAGCTTGGAATTATTTTCATCAAACTGTTGTACTGATTTACATGGTCACAAAAAGAATGAAAATACTGACAAATTTCACTAACAAAAATAACACAAAAGTCAAATATCTAACAAATCTATTCAGGTCATATGTTAATAAAAAAATCATATATTATGAACAAACTGATTTTATCACAGGAAATGACAGATGAGTTATAATTAGGAATTCTTTAAACTACGTTTTATTTTATTTTTCTTGTTTATTTTGTTTTAATGAAGGACTGTATTTTTCACAGTTGCTAAGGAACATATATTTGAGAAACTTCAACCCCAATTTCTAACAAAAAGCAGTTTTAGTGAAATGAAAATTGGAGGAAACCTCCTTTACTTGTTAAGAATGTGTAAGTGATATTAGTAGATATTTGTCACATGTAATGGTGAAATATAAGGATAGGCATATAGAAGTAGAACATGTACATCCACTCATTCCACAGTCATTAAATTAATGAATCAACTACGAAAGTCCTCTTTATAGCTGAGTTCCTACAGACCAAAAAACCTTTCGAAATCCAGTACTCCAGGTAGACATAAACAGAATATAACATTTGCAACAAGAAATAAAACCTATTTCATCTATCAGAGCACTAAAAGCATTCCTATCAAAGTCTGGGACCAAATACGGTGCCTGTATACCACTACTGTTATTTAACATGGGATGAATCAACTTATACAAAATAATAAAATATAAAATTCTGAGGGTTAATCAGAATAAATAGAGAAGTTCAATTTAAATATGAAAAGAGTTTACTGGGGAAAATAAAAATAAATTGGAATAAATTGAAATATATTGTTTTCAAAAGAAAAACCCAATATTGCAAAGATTATATATTATTAAAATTGTCAAAGGGATTGTGGGGAGTGGAAGAAGACTTGATCAAATAATTCTACTTCCCATATATAGAAGACAAGCAAGTATAGTGAAGAAATACTGAAAATAACAGTAATGAAATAAGACTTGTATTGATTAACATTACCTAAAAGAGTGAAATAATTAAGAGTATAGTACTATGACTAGAACAGAGAAATTGAGTAGAAAAAAATAACAGATGGCTCTGAAACATGAATCTATACTTGATTAATATTACAATGGCATTTTAATTCATTGGGAAAACAACAATATTTGGACCATATGGTTTGTGTTGCAACTCTACCATTATAGAGCCAAATATTCAACAATGTACCACTCAACAAACTGTGGAATAGAAGGGAATTTCTTCAACATAAAAAATGGCATCTATGGAAAAACCCAGAGTTAACATAACACTAAAACGTAAAGATTGAAATCTTTCCCTCTAAGATGAGGAAAAAGACAAGGATACCCACTTTTGCAATTTCTATTTAATATTGTACTGGAAGTTCTAGACAGAGCAATTAGACAAGAAAAAGAAATAAAAGCCACCCAAAGTGTAATTGAAGTAACAACACTATATTTTCAGGTGTCACCTGATCTTACACATAAAAAATGCACAAAAAAGACAATTAGAGCTAATAGATGAATTAAGCAAAGTTGAAGGATACAAGATTAGTATGCAAAAGCAGTTCTCTTTCTATACCATAGTAACAATCTGAAAAGTGAAAAAAAAAAGTTCATGTTAAATGGCATCAAAAAAAATAGATAATGAAGAAAGATTGATTAAAAGGTATGAAGTTTCCTTTTGGGATGATGATGAAATTCTGGGACAAGAGTAATGGTTTCATATCATTGTCAGTATAATTAATGCAACTGTATTGCATACTTTAAAATACTTAAAATCATAAATTTTATTATATATATTTAACACAATAAAAAATACATTAATACATGTCAAGTGTAAATATCAGCTATTACTGTCCACAGGATGAGCACTATTTCAGTGGGAAAAAATATGGAAAAAAAAACGCTTTTTGACATTTTGGGTTTCTGTTTTCCCTGATTTTTAAGCATTTAGGAGAATGTGATATTTAAACTTTGATTTTAATAAATTCTTTAGAGATTTGTGAATGTTTCAAATAATACACATTTAACTTGCTAAATATACATATTTATAAAAAATAGGTAGTGTGTCAGATTTACCCTATGTATCATATTAAGTCAAACCCTGATTAAAAAGATATATGATATGCATGATCTATTAGGAAACAATAAAACTTTATTGAAAAACAGGGAATATATAGACTAATATATTCACGTACAGGAAGGTTTAAGTTAAAAATTGTAATTTCCTCCTTTAAAGTGACAACATAGTCAAGGTCACAAAGCTAGAAAGGTATGGATTTAGGAACAAACTCACCCAAACTGGCAAAACCAAAAACCGAAAGACTTATAACAAAGGTTCAGCCATATATCAGATATTAAAAATGAATATATGATGATAAAGTCTACAAAAATTGTTAGAAAACCTCAATTTCAAACAATATGGGAAACCAGAAACTATTGAATTATTTAAAAGTAAACAAAATTCTGCATAAAATATTGCCAAGGTTTATATTAACATAGTTGAGCTTACAAAGAAGTAAACATATATTCCAATGTGCAAAAATAGAGAAATATGAAAAGTTAACTTAAAAATATCTATTGAGTAAATCTCAGGCAGTAAATGTAGCAGTGATTATAAGATTGGAAAATCAACATTTTGCAACCCCGAATGAAAAATCAAATTTGGGCTATAATTGTCATGGGAATTTTACAATGAAAGGATCATATTGTCATCACCTGAACTCATGGATAATTCTTAGCACCACTCTGTGAGACACTCTGATGGGCTTCTTGGTGTGATGCAATATATATGATAAAGCATTGAATACCAAATACAGAATAGCAAAAAATAGCAAAAGGAACTGATTTGGCCCAATTTAAAGAAGACTTAGAAACAGAAGACAATAAAAATCATCTTCAGTGAATAGGCCTTGCATAGATCCTGATGAAAACAAACTGCAAAACAACAAAAAAGTAGATAATTAGGGAAAGCTGAAGATGAATATGGGTTTAGATAGTATTAAGAAATTAGTGTTAATTTTGCCCTTTTGTCTATGTAACAGAAAAGCTGTAATTTTTTGTTGTTATAATATAGAGATATATACTGAAGTTCCTGTGTTGGGGGATAAATGACATCTGAGATTCGCTTAAAAACACTCTGGCAAAAAATGTCAGAGGGACGATACCTAAAATAAGTATAGCAAAATAATGGTGGTTGTTGAAAGTGTGTGATGTTACCCAAGAATTTGTTGGACTCTGTACATTTATATATGTGAAAAATCTTCTAATAAAAGTAATATAAAAATGAAACTATAATTTTTATAATATAAAAAATGAAAAGATAATCTATTTTTAAAATACTAAGCTGGCTTGAAATATGAAATAATGTTCCTAGAAAGAAAAATATAGCCAATATATAGTTAGGTAAGAAATAATACACAGCTAAAGAGAAAAGTCATCAATTGGAAATAATCGAAAAGAATGAACAAAAATGCACACAAAGATAAGGGGGCATTGGAATGTGAGTGAGATATGGAAGATTGATTGAAATGATCCATGAGGCATTGTGAAAGGGCAAATGAGAAAATGAGGGAAAGGAAATAAAATATTTTTTGAGAACTGTTGAACATTAGTTGAAGTCTCAAGTACTTGTATATATGTTTAACAAAATGTTCCTAACTGGAATTTAAGAAAAATCCAAATCTATCCCTAGCACACCACAGTAGACCTTCAGAACTTCAAACACAAAGAAAATATTTTTAAAACCAGACAAAAATCAAGATATACTGTCCACCAAGAAAACAATAAAACTGACAGCAGTCTCCTGTACAACAATATAACCAGAAGCAAAGATATACTATTGTCAATGTGCTGAAAGAAAATAATTCTCATCCTAGAATTTTGTCTTATTTAATTACAGTTCAAGAAGAAAGACAATATGCAGATCTTTGCCAATTCAATAAAAATTAAAAGAAAGAGGAACATTGAATTGAGACCAGAGGAATGGAATATAAGAAAATACGTAATTAAATAACAGGAGAAATAAAAATGAAGCATATGACTCCTGGCTTAAAGGTGGTGGTGTGAGAGGTGAGACAGAAACCTCTATCCAAAACCACATATAATATGAAAATATAGCGAATACATCTAATCCTGAAAGAGCAACAGGAAAGAAGGCTGTGGCAGACTGCCTGCACCTGGGGAACACAGCAGAGCTCAAGGAAAAGGGTAACACGGGTCTGTTAGAGTGAAACAAGAAGGTGATGGTAAAGTGGCATGTCTAAGACTATCTTTCCCATAGATAACACTTTAAGACTTGACCTAATGTTTAAAGAGGCAAACAAGCAAAAACAAACACTAAAAGCAGTCAGAATCCAGAGACAACTTGACACTTGAAGGTGGTTTATCACTGAATAAGATCAAAGTTTTGTGGCTTTTCCTCAAGAACACTCCTCAGTAAACTTTATGCAGGGCAGCCAGACTCCAAGGAAAGAGTCACAGTCTTATAGATTTGAGGGGCAAAGAATAGAGTGTAGGATGGCCAGAGTAACAGGAAATTGTGAGGGGAATCCTAGAAAATAAAGGAAGACACAAAAAGGAAAGCACCAAAATCTGCAACAAAGTTCTGCCAAAGCCTTAGCCTACCTCGGACTGCACACGTGCAAGACTCCCAGAAGAACATGGGGGGGGGGGAAAGCAAAAATCCTGAAAGTCTGAAAGAAAACATTTTCTACCGCCCACCACAGAAGAGGTAGAATTTGTAGTTTGAGTAATGCCAAATTAAAATGCTGTGGAAAAATTAGAGATCTTCCATTGAAACCACAAAAAGGGATATCTCAGAAGTAAAGAATCTGACTTAGGACCACTAAGGTAGCTCACACAAACCATGTGTCATGAGCTCCAAAAGCTCATGACAATTGCCAGAAGTTTAATTGTGTGCCCAAGAAGAGAACACTCTTAAAAGGAAGCTAAAATGGAAAGTTTTGTGAAGTATTACCTACAATGTCTAATATTCAATAAAATTATTAACATGCAAAGAATCAGAAAAAGAGAATCAGACACATAAGGGACTCACTGTTAAATGAACAGGCAAGACCTTTAAAATAAGCATAACAAATATGTTAAAAGTTCTACTACATAAAATGAATAATGGGTGAATTGAGAGGAAATTTCAAGTGATATAAAACTTGTAAAAAGAAAAAAAAGAATCAAATGGAAATTCTTAAACTAGAAAAAAATTGAATGCAATTAATACCAGATTAGATGCAAAACAAATGACTAATAAATGTGAAAGGAGGGTATAAAAACTATTGGAAGTAAAATACAGAAAAATAAGAAACTAAAATAGAGAAAAACAAGATTGAAATGAAAGAACAGAGATGCTCAATGACCTGTGCAACACTATGAAATGATCTAATATACTTGAAACAGGAGACCCAGAGAATAGGAGAGAATAGATGGGGTATAAAAATGGTGAAGAAATACTAAATTAAAAAGTGTCACTTTTTATTTATTTATTTATTTATTCAAAAACAGCAATCAAAAAACAGAAACAAAACAAAAAACAGCAATCCATGCTTCTAGGAATCACAGCAATTTCCAAGTAGGATAAATACAAAGCAAACAAAACGATGGTATGTCATAGTATAACTGCTAGAAATAAAAGATAAAACAATTTTTTTAAATATAGGGGGAAAAAAGACATGTAATGTATAGAGGAACACTAATAACAGTGACCACAGATTTCTCATCTGAAACTAAGGATGTCAAAAGATGGTGGAATGACATTTTCAAAGTAGTGGAGATAGAGGGAGAACTAGAAAAACTCATCATCTGTCCATAAAAAATTTCCTGAACCTTCTACCATAAAAAGCTAGGAAAAAACACCACCAATTAAACATAAATGAATTAAGAAAGTCTAAATAACTAAACATGTACATCATGTTATAAATTGGAAACCTCAATATTATAAAGGCAATAATTCTCCCTAAATTGATCTATCGATTCAATCCAATAACAAAAAAATTCCAGCAGTACTTTTTGTAAAAATTGGCAAGCTGGTTCTAAAATGTATATGGAAATACAAAGGATACATAATGTAAAACAATTGTGCAAAGTAAGAAGAAAATCAGAGAACTTTAATTATTGTATTTGAAGCTACAAAGTTCAAGACAGTGTAGTATTGGAGAAATACAGACAGATCAAAGGAGCCAAATAGTCTTCACACAGAAATACACAAATAAAGCAAAAATAATTTTCTACAAGGTGTCAAAATAACTGAATGATGGAAAACACATTCAACTGTGTGTGATACATTTATGACAACTGAGCAGATGTTTGGTCATAAAGGAAATGTTATCATTCATGCGTTTTTCTGATGTTTTATGTTCTTGATGATTAGATCATGTTGCCCTAATTGAATGACTTAAATAAATTATATTTTCAGCAACATATAACCTACAAAATATTCCCCAAAATACCTATCAAATGTAATGCTTCATGATACCAGGGTAAGGTACCTAATGCATCCATTTCACAATAAGGATGCTGATGACAATGAAATGCTCAAAGTCTCTTTGCTATGATCTGAAAAATCCAAGTGATTTGCCTCCATTCCCTGTCAGATTGTGCTTTAGTGGACACAATCTAAATCTGTCTTTATGATTTATTTCCAGGCTGACCACTATGCAAATCCTCACCTACCTCAGACTGTTAAACACTTTCTGGCAATGTATGTTAATACATTTAATAAGGTTAAAATAAAGTCTTGAAGGGTTGAGAGACATTCTTCTATCTTAAGATGAATTTGCATCTTTCTGCTTTTATCTATTATGCACAAATTTCATAATACAACCTTATGTCCAAGTTCTTTGAAGATTCTTCCCTGTAATTCCCAAGGACTTGCAACAGTCATGGCCTGTTAACATTTTTGTCTCTTTCCTTCAAATGGTTTTCTACTATTCCTAGTATAGTAGATTTTAGTGTTAGTCACAAATACTAAACTAAGACCACAGTGGCTATGAATTTTCTTATAATGTACATTTTTCCATGTTATATTTTATTTGTATGTTTTAAAATATTTGCCTAATATTCCACTGAATGGCTGTATCATCATTATCTAAGCTAATTTCCAATATGGCTGTTTAGATTATTTTCATTTTTTTCCTATTATAAACAATTTTATAATAATAACACATAATACTTACTGAGGGCTTTCTTTATGAAAAACTGTTTAAAGTGCTTTCTGAAAATATGATTTATGTTTCACAAAAATCGTTTTGGTTACGGTAATGCCATTTTAACAAACAAATCCCAAGAGTTTAATGGCTCCAAAAAAAAATGTTTCTTCCTGAATCACATAAAGCCCAAATAAATATTTATGATCAGCAGGTTACAATATATTTCAAGTGGTGTTTCAGAAACATACCAGACCATCCCACCAGAGATCGAATATCTTAAACAAATCTGTATTCATTTCTAAAGTTTTATAAGATTTTTTAAAGATTATTTTCTTGAGTAAATGGTTCAAAAGTGAAATTACTGGGATAAAGCTTATGACTATTTTAATGACTCCTGTTTCTCAAAATGCTGAGTACTCCTCCCAAGGACAAGGTGTCAATTCCATGCAACACTGCCAGCATTCGGTACTTTACTTAAGCATATTTATGAATTTGATAGATGAAAATGGTATCTATTTTTAAATTTTTGTTTTTTCTTCTAGCGGGGTGCACATTTTTCATATGTGTGTTAACTATTTTCCTCTTATTGATCATTTCCTATATAAATATTGAGATTTTAGTTTTTTCACTGATCATTACAGAATACTAAATGAATGACTGCTTTGGATTTTGTATACAAAGTATCTTCCTTCCTTCACACCAGAAGACAAGTTTTGTGAGATCAGGAACCTTGTCTTGAATACATAATCAAGTCCTAGAACAGGGGGAGGTCCTTAATAAATATTTAAGTCAATGAATTTATAGCTACAAATCCTGATTGAGCACTTCATATTTTCCATGTGTAAGAATTCCAAAGATGGTAAGAAACTTTGAAGTTTAGCAGGAAAAGACACACCAAAAACATAATAAAACATGATGCAGTACATGAGAGATCAGCTGTCTTTTTTGCTAAGAGGATTTCACATGACCTGCTGGTTCAGTTTCTAGAGACCAATCATGGAGTAGCTTAGGGTGGAACAGGGAATCAAAAAAAAAGATAAAAATAGGGAACCTTCTGGGAAAAGCAAAAGTAGTTTTGAATTGGAAGTGATATTAAAACACATATCACTGTACCCCAACTCCACAGTTTCTGAATCAGTTTCCAGTGGTGAACAAGGCCGCTGGTCTGGTGTCACATGAGCACTACTGCTCTTGGGCTCCCCAGTTCTCTCCTGGAACAAACTTGAACTGACCCAGCTCCTTTATGTGATACAGAGGAATAAGCTGAAAGCTCAAAACATTGTGGCATCTGAGGAATACCGTAACATCAAAATAGAAAAAATAAAATATATTGTAAATGCAAAAAGCAGAAGTATTAGCAAGGCCCATATTAAATACAATGAACATAATAAGGGAAGACATTAACACTGAAAACAGAATAAGAAATGACAAAATACAAGCAAGAAAATAATTATGATATGTAAAATTAAGAAAAATAGATAAAACATGGAATGGATACAACCCATGAGCTAGGTATCTACATAAAGTCTCCTAGAATACAACAAAGAAGGATCTAGAAATATGATTTTCTTAAAGATAAAAGGATGGTAGAAGTGCTAACATTCAGCTAAAAGAAATCCCAGACAAAAAGACAAAAAAAGCCACAATGAAATATTTGAAGAAATAATCCCATTAATTTCACAGAGAGTGAGAGAGCAAGAGAACAAGAGCAGGAAATAGAGATGAATAAACTCACAATAAAAGAGCTACTAGAGTATCAATGAGCGATTTTTTAAAAATAACATATAAGAATACAAAACACAAAGAAAAAGTCCCAGTGGTCTAGAGAGGACAAGAAGATAATTAAGAAGCACAAGATTTGCATGAGAGTTTTCAAAGCCAATACTGGAAGCAAAAAAAAAAAATTTTTTTTGAGTTCATTTTCTAACCACTGAAGGAAAAGTGCTTTAAACTATAGTTTGATATCCAGCCAAAATGTCATTCAAAAGTGACTATTTAATAAAAATATTCTCAGATTTACAAAGGCTCATAGGTTTTGTTACACAAAGGCACACACTGAAAACATGATGAAGTATGTGAATTAGGACAGATTCAAATCCAGGGGTTGCTGAAACAGAAATGTAAATTAATAGTGATTAAATGCCTTGGAAAATTTCACCATGAAAATATAATTGTTATATATTTTATTGATTGGAATAATCTTTAAAATTGATGTGTTCTTTTCTCAGAAAAATTAAAAGTTTAACTTAATGGACATATATACAGCATTGTATCCAGTAATGTTAATACTGTACTTCCTCTTTTTATATACTTGAAATTTTTACCAAAACTGATTATTAGCTAGGACATAAAAAGAGCCTGATAAAATATTAAAGGATCAATATTATAAAAACAACATTATTGGATCACTCTGCAACCCAGAAGTCAATCCAAATATCATGCAATTCTTAATTAGTTTTGGAATTTAAACCTCTCACTAAATAACTCATGGGTCAAAGAAAGAACCATGATGTAAATTACAACATTTCTACCATTAAAATGTTTTTCAAAATGCTATATATCAAAACTAATGCTATATAACAAAAGTAGTGCAGTAAAAGTATTTTTTAAATAAACTTTTTATTTGAAAATCATTTCAGATTTACAAAAATTTTGCAGAGATAGGACAAGGAGGCCTTGTATTACCCCTTACCTAACTGTCCCTCATATTAACATCTTGGATAAGCCTAGCATATTTTTCAAAACTAAGCTGACATTGGTATATTACTATTAACTGAATTCCAGGCTTTATTTGGATTTCACAGATTTTTCCATTAGTATCTTCTTTCAGTGCCAGAATCTAATCCAGGATACCACATTGCAATTAAACTGTCACGTTTCCTTACTTTGCTTTGATCTGAGATAGTTTCTCAATTCTTTCCTTGCTTTTTTAACAAATTGACAGTTTTAAGAAGCATTTATTCTTGTTAAATTCTTATGTATCAGAAAATATTTTATTTCTGGTTGTTAAATGGTTATTTGATTACTACTGGTACGGATCAATATATAAGAAATAGTTCTTCACATTTTTTCAAAAAAAATGAATGTACTTAAAATTATTAATCCAATGTTTTCCTTTTTCTACTGTAATCTTAATTTTACTATTTTTAACTAGCATGAGTATTTATATAAGGTTTAATATAAGAAAAAATTCACTGCTACCTTTTTCTACTGATCATAACTGAGATTTATTTCATTTCATGATTATCATTGAAAAAATTTTTTGTATAATATACTAGATAATCCATGAAAAAACCTTTCAATATCTCATGGGTAGGTGTCAAAAAAAAAATGTTGAAATGAAAAAAATAAAACTTAGAACTACATGATAATGAAAAAATACATACTGTATCTTCTAAGACAAAGTGAACAGTCCTTAAGGCATATTTTATAACCTTGAATGCTTATATTAAGAAAAGAAACAAAGGTTGTATTTGATGAGCTAAGTAACCAATAAAAAAAATAAGAACAAGGAAAGTAGTAAGATAATGCTGATAAGACTAACCAACAGTTAGAGGATCACGATGTAATAGAGATCAAAAAAGTCAAAAGTTTTGTCTTTAAAAAGATTAAGAAAGCAGACAATCCTCTTGTACAGATAGTTGTGAAAAAAGAAACAAATTCATAATATTATGAGCAACAGAGGGATAAACTGTATATTAAACATATTTAAACTATTTAGTATATTATTCATAATTTCTGCCAATAATTTTAAGACTGATTAAATAGAAAAATTATCAGAAAAACATAATTTATCAGAGAATCAAAAAGAAATAAAAAGGATGAATTATCTTATAATAATTAAAGATAATAAAGCAGAAGTTAAATGCTCTATGCAAAGGAAACATCAACTTCAGATGGATTTGCATATGAGGTATACCAAATTTTAAATGACAGATTGCTCCAATCTTGTTAAATTCTTCCAGAAAATAGAAAATGAGTATTTCCCAACTCATTCTAGGTAGTCATTATAATCTTGATATAAAACCAGAGAACGGTAATATGAGAAAAGAAAAATATAGACAGTTTTATGTATGAATACCTTTGAAAAAATTCAAAATGAACGTAACAGCATATAAAAAAGGTTGGGTTTATCCTGAAAAAATACTGAAAACAGCACTTGTAGCATTAAATGCCAATTCATAAAAAAAAAAAAAAGCTTTTTGCAAACTAGAATAGAAGGGAACTTCCTTAAACTAAAGAAAGATATCTATAAAACTTGATAAAAGAATATCAAGAAATGTTATTCTAGATGGAGGAATATTAAAAATTTTACTATTAAAACAAGGAACAGGGCAGAGGATATACTTCTATTTACATTGTATGAAAGGCTCTATAAGACATAATAAGGTAAGAAAATATAAATAAATAAGAATTGGAAAGGAAGAAATATAATTTTCACTATATGCAGATAATATGATGCAGCACTTACAATTGCTAAAGATTCTGCTGGTAATATATTAAAATATTTGTATCATTTAATAAGTGGCTAGATATATGATCCACCTATGGAAGTCATGCATTTCTGTACACTACTCACAAATGATTACCAAAGCATGATTTAAGATGCAATGTATAACCGTAACAAAACTGTGAAGTATCCAAAAATAAATCTAAAAAAAAATGTGCAAGATCTTTGTGAATAAGAAATCATAAAGTTCTACTGAATGACATTAAAAAAGATCCAAATAAAAGGAGACAGGAAACTTATCATAATAAAGATATCAATTACCCCAAATTAATTTATATATTTACTCAAATTCCAATTATAGTACCTCCTGGGTTCTTTAAAGGAGCTTGACAAGGTGATTAGAAAACTTTATACTGTTAAAATTCAAGATTAGTTAACTTCTTCTGAAGAAAAATATTGTAGAGAGACACATTCTGCTGGATAAAGACATATTTTGAGATAAAGCAGTATGGGCCTTCAATAAGCAAAAACAAACTGATATGTAGAATGTGGAGAGATCCCAGAAACAGACTCACATTATAAAACAATTTTGCTATCTTAAGTTAACAGAGCAGATCATTTAGAAAAAAACTGTAATTCAATTAATGGAGATATGAAACAATAGTTATCCTTAAACAAGAACTTTTAATCCAATTCCAGTTATACTAAAAACTCAATGTCAGAAGAAAAATTGTAGAAATCTTAGCAGAAAATATAGATGAGAACATTTCTGTATTCAGGGTATTGAAGGATTTGTTACACAAATTAGAAAAAGTACTAACTCTTGGAGAACAATTGATACAATTGATTATATTAAAATTAAGAATTTCAGGATAGCAAAGAGCAACCTAAATGAAGAAAAAAGATAAGTCTGAAACTGGGAAAGGATATTTAAAATACATATAGTCAAAAAGGGATTATCATCAAAGAAATGTATGATTATTACAAACAATAAACAGAAGACACACAAAAATATTTTTTAAAAGAGTAAAAGACAATCAGGAATTCCATAGAAGAAATACATTTATCAGTAAATATATAAAGAGATGGATGAATTTTATAAATTTCAGGAAAATATAAAGAAAAATCACAATAAGAAACCATTTTATATGCATTCAGTTTGCAAAAACCAAGGTTTCTTATAGTATCCAATAAAGAAAAGACTATGGATCAACAAGATCTTTTATATGCAGGGATTAAATATGGCGGTGTGAGAGGTGAGACAGAGCCCTCCTCCTAAAACCACATATAATACGAAAATATAATTAGTATAACTAATCCTGAAAGAGAAACAGGAAAGAAGGTGCACCAGACTGCTTACACTTGGAGAAAAGAGGAGACCTCACGGAACAGGGTAACATACTAAAGCTGTGACCTGGTGGGACCCAAGCCCTTCCCCCACCCCAGCTCACTGGCGGGAGGAAAAGAAACAGAGCAGGGAGGAAGTGGAGGCCTGGGACTGCTGGACACCTAGCCCTGGAGATCTACTCTGGGAGCACAAACCAACATTGCATGGTTCTCTGGTGTTTTAGTGGGGTTGGAAAGCTAAGACAGGGGGAATACCTGGAGAGATGGAGATTCCAGCTGCTTGTGGCAACAAACAGGGATTCATAGCCAGCTGATCTGGGTGGGCAGTCTGAGAGACTTCCTAAAAGCAAGAGGGATGCTAGAGGGGCAAGGATTGCACAGAGCTTACTGCTCAGAAGAAAAGACAGGTAGAAAAAATTGTCCAGGTGCACTCTGCCCAGCAGGTTGGGAGCTGAAATGATATTCAGATGCTCCATCCCTCTGGCTGGCTATGCAGCTCCAAGGCCCCCTACCATGATACGCACCCTGCTGTGTCGTCTTCCAGGCTACCCTGCACCTGGCTCAGGCTCACAAACCAGCAACACCTGCCCTGGCATCAGGTCAGCCACAGGGAAGCCCTGCCTACAGCAGCTACAAACACAAAGCATAGAGGCTTACAGCTGTGTGTTCAGCCCACCGGTTTTAGCAGTGGAGGCAGGCATAGCAGCCAGGAAGCAGGAAACAGCTCTTTCCACCCAACTAGCACCAACATCGCTCCCCTGCGACCCCCGACATCCCTCCAGGGGTTGAGCAGCTCCAGAGAGTAGAGCACCACACTTGGCACTAAAGGGCACCACAGACAAAATTATAAAACATCAAAGGAACATGGTTCAAAGCAAAATTATGAATACATCTGAGAAACATTCAAATGAAATCAACTTCATGAATCTTCCTGAAAGAGATTTCTAAATAAAAATCATTAACATCCTCATGAAGGTACAGAAAAATAT
>JAVSCE010016179.1:0-111879 GCA_032199065.1 Smutsia gigantea
AATAAAGATTTTCTTATACTTAGGAAAACTTATCTTATAATATGCAGAGAAGCTAGCTTAATGAAGGTGTTGTTAAGACATTAATGGAATTATATCACATTTGCTTGGACTTTATCTCTAAGTTTGTGGAATCCACACTGCAAAATCCAACTGTAAATCACACATGTGAGAATACACAGTGTGAAAGAGTGAGAGAATCAGATGAGTGAGGAGTTTTCCAGAGGAAGAAAATTTTGTCTTAATTTTTGTTACATAACTAGTGTATGTTTGTTGTGAAAAACACAGATAAGGAGTAAGAAGATAATAAAATTACCATTAGTCATATTTTTAAACATTTTGTTGTATATACTTTTGTTCCTTCATCTGTGAGAATAAATATCTTAAACAATAGAATCTTGAACATACTCTGTTTTATAATACATATTTTCATTGACCAATATTTCATGAATATATTTTCATATCATTACATGTTACCATCCTGTATTTTTTTGCTAAATAGTTGCCACTGAATGGATATATGATAATTTATTTAACCAATCCATTATTTTTTTTAATTAAGCTGTCATGGATACACAATTTTATGAAGGTTTCACATGAGCAACATTGTGGTTATTACATTCACCCATATTATCAAGTCCCCCACACACACCCCATTGCAGTCACTGTCCATCAGTAGAGTAAGATGCTATAGAGTCATTACTTGTCTTTTCTATGCTATACTGCCTTCTGCATGACCCCCCTACATTATGTATGCTAATCGTAATGCCCCTTAATCCCCTTCTCCCTCCCTCCCCACTGACCTCCCCACCCCCTTCCCTTCGGTGACTGCTAGTCCCTTCTTGGAGTCTGTGAGTCTGCTGCTGTATTGTTCCTTCAGTTTTGCTTCATTGTGATACTCCACAAATGAGTGAAATCATTTGGTACTTGCCTTTCTCTGCCTGGCTTATTTCACTGAGCATAATACACTGCAGCTCCATCCATGTTGTTGCAAATAGTAGGATTTGTTTTCTTCTTTTGGCTGAATAATATTCCATTGTGTATATGTACCACATCTTCTTTATCCATTCATCTACTGATGGACATTTAGGTTGCTTCCATACCTTGGCTATTGTAAATAGTGCTGCAATAAACATAGGGGTACATATGTCTTTTGGAATCTGGGATCTTTTTTACTTTGGGTAAATTCCTAGGAGGGGAATTCCTGGGTCAAATGGTATTTCTATTTTTAGTTTTTGAGAAACTTCCATATTGCTTTCCACAATGGTTGAATTAATTTACATTCTCACCAACAGTGTAGGAGCATTCCCCTTTCTCCACATCCTTGCCAGCATTGGTTGTTCCTTGTCCTTTGGATGTTGGCCATCCTAACTGGTGTGAGGTCATATCTCATTGTGGTTTTAATTTGCATTTCCCTGATAGTTAGTGATGTGGAGCATCTTTTCATGTGCCTGTTATCCATCTGAATTTCTTCTTTGGGGAAGTGTCCATTCAGATCCTCTGCCCATTTTTTAATTGGGTTATTTGCTTTTTGGGTGTTGAGGTATGTGATTTCTTTATATATTTTGGATGTTAACTGCTTGTCAGATAAGTCATTTATGAATAATATATTCTCCCTTACTGTAGGATGCCTTTTTGTTGGGCTGATGTTGTCTTTTGCTGTACAGAAGGTTTTTAGTTTGATGTAGTCCCATTTTTGGTTTTGTTTCCCTTGCCCTGGGAGATGTGCTCAGGAAAAAGTTGCTCATGTTTATATTCAAGAGATGTTTGCCTGTGTTTTCTTCTAAGAGTATTATGGTTTCATGACTTACATTCAGGTCTTTGATCCATTTTGAGTTTACTTTTGTGTATGAAGTTAGACAATACTCCAGTTTCATTCTCTTATATGTAGCTGTCCAGTTTTACCAACACCAGTTGTTGAAGAGGCTGTCATTTACCCATTGTATGTCCATGGCTCCTTTATCATATATTAATTGGTGATATATGTGTGGGTTTATATCTAGGCTCTCTGTTCTGTTCCATTGACCTATGGGTCTCTTCTTGTGCCAGTACCAAATTGTTTTGATTACTGTGGCTTTGAAGGAGAGCTTGAAGTCAGGGAGCATAATTCCCCCTGCTTTATTCTTCCTTCTCAGGATTGACTTTTCCTTTTGGGATCTTTTATGGCTCCATATGAATTTTAGAACTACTTTTTCTAGGTCCTTGAAGAGTGCTGTTGGTATTTTGATAGGGATTGCATTGAATCTGTAGATTGCTTTAGGTAGGATGGCCATTGTGACATTATTAATTCTTCCTATCCATGAGCATGGGATGTGTTTCCATTTATTGGTATCTTTAATTTCTCTCAGTGTTTTATAGTTTTCAGGCTTTTTTACCTCCTTGTTTAGGTTTATTCCTAGCTATTTTGTTCTTTTTGATGCAGTTGTAAATGGAATTGTTTTCCTGATTTCTCTTTCTGCTAGTTCATTATTAGTATATATGAATGCAACAGATTTCTGTGTATTCATTTTATACCCTGAAACTTTGCTGAATTCAGTTATTGGTTCTAGTAGTTTTGGGATGGATTCTTCAGGGCTTTTTATGTACAATATCATGTTATCTGCAAACAGTGACAGTTTAACTTCTTCCTTACCAATCTGGATGCCTTTTATTTCTTTGTGTTGTCTGATCACCATGGATAGGACCTCCAGAACTATGTTGAATAAAAGCGGGCATCCTTGTCTTGTTCCCAATCTTAGAGGAAGAGCATTCACCTTTTCGCTTTTAAGTGTGATGTTGACTGTGGGTTTGTCATATATAGCCTTTATTATGTTGAGGTACTTGCCCTTTGTACCTATTTTGTTAAGAGTTTTTATCATGAAAGGGTGTTGAATTTTGTCAAATGCTTTTTCAGCATCAATTGAGATGACCATGTGATTTTTATCCTTCTTTTTGTTGATGTGGTATGTGATGTTGATGGATTGTACCATCCTTGCATCCCTGGAATAAATCCTACTTGATCATGATGGATGATCTTTTTGATGTATTTTTGAATTTGGTTTGCTAATATTTTGTTGAGGATTTTTGATTCTGTGTTCATTAGGGATATTGATCTGTAATTTTCTTTTTTTGTGGTGTCTTTGCCTGGTTTTGGTATTGAAGTGATGCTAGCCTCATAGAATGAGTTTGGAAATACTCCCTCCTTTTCTACTTTTTGGAAAACTTTAAGAAGAATGGGTATTAGGTCCTCTCTAAATGTTTGATAAAATTCAGCAGTGAAGCCATCTGGTCCAGGGGGTTTGTTCTTAGGTAGTTTTTTTATTACACATTCAATTTCATTGCTGGTAATTGGTCTGTTCAGATTTTCTGTTTCTTCCTGGATAAGTCTTGGAAGGTTGTATTTTTCTAGAAAGTTGTCCATGTCTTTTAGGTTATCCAATTTGTTAGGATATTATTTTTCATAGTATTCTCCACTAATTATTTGTATTTCTTTGGTATCCGTAGTGATTTTTCCTTTCTCATTTCTGATTCTGTTTATGTGTGTACAGTCTCTTTTTTTCTTGATAAGTTTGGCTAGGGGGTTATCTATTTTGTTTATTTTCTCAAAGAACCACCCCCTGGTTTCACTGATTCTTTCTATTGTTTTATTCTTCTCAATTTTATTTATTTCTGCTCTGATCTTTATTATGTCCCTCCTTCTACTGACTTTGGGCCTCATTTGTTCTTCTTTTTCTAGTTTCATTAATTGTGAGTTTAGACTGTTAATTTGGGATTGTTCTTCTTTCTTGAGGTAAACCTGTATTGCAATATACATTCCTCTTAGAACTGCCTTCACTGTGTCCCACATATTTTGGGGTATTGAGTTGTTGATTTCATTTGTCTCCATATATTTCAATTAAAAAGTTATGATCCATCTTAGGGCATTTCAAGACCTGCAAATTTATGCGTCTTTGACTGTGAGTCATATGTAAGAGATGGAAGATGCTGGCTTGGGTTGTGTGTTGTGTCAAAGAGAAAGAAATTGTAATAAGGTTGGAGATGTTTACCTAACGGACAAATTGCTTCAGAGCATAAATGGCAGCAGAAGTGTCTGGGCCATAGCAGGACAGTTAGTTTTTGGGAAATCTGGCTGTCAGGGTGGCTCTTGGAAATTGGGAGCATCTGAAAGTCCTTACTGGCTAGAGACCAGCTTTAGGCAGTTTATAAGTGCTTCAGAAAGATGGGTTGATGGTTGTCCTAGTTGGGTAGGTGGGCACAGTCCAGGAGCACGTAATGGGCAGAGGTCTAGCCAGGCAGATGGCCTGAATCATGGAGACCCAGCAGTAATGGGACTAGGATTCAAGGTAGAAACCCAATTTCTTGGAGATTTGAGGATGACAGAGCTGGCTGTGTTCCACGGGCACTGGGATTCTGGAGTCTTGGCAGCAGGAAAGCTAGTATCCCATTCTTGAGCTGGGATTTGAAGAAAGGGTCTGTTCACAATAGTCAGGATGGGGCCAGCAGGAGTTGACATAAAACTCCTTAATTTCTCTGGGGAGTTTGGATTAAGTGGCCCAAGCTGTAAAGGTTGAGTGGTTAGAGTCTGGAAGTCTGGACATTCACTAACTCGTTGTCAGCCTTATCTGCCCACTTTCCTCTAGACAGAGTCTAGAGCACTCGGAACATCCTTTAAAACTGATCCCCGTTGGAATTTTTAAAATTTGTTTTCATCTTTCTATTTATTCTCTAGAAAGACTCAGGCATTTTTAATCTATGGAGTCCAACAGGCTTGTATATTTGTGGTTCAGTTCAGCATGTTCCTTTATCTTTTGTATTTCCTGCATATTGGTAGATGCGTCCAGAGAGTTGGCCAGACTTAGGTTTAGTCTCTTTGGTAAGGTAATAGTGTTTTTCATCAGGAAGAACATAATATGGTTTTACTTTTTCATGTTAACAGTCAGTGATGCTTAATATCTAGATTCACCACTTCATTGAGGATGCAAAATGGTGTAATTCTAACTATAATTTTGTTATCATTTATTAGTTGGGATAATTTTTTATGAGAACCTTTTATTCATTTATCATTTGGTTACCCAGAGGTACAGCTCTTAGAGGAAAGCCAAAAAAATATTCAATGCATTTATTTATCCACTGATCAAGATAATAAATTGGCTTCTTGTCATTCTTAAAATACAAAATAATTGTTGTTTTAGGTAGTATTATGAGCTCATGTATTTACACATATTTGATGGGTTTCAATCCATTGCCAGTTGGAGTTTCTGCAGTTGGCTCCTGGGTCCATCTGACATGACCCGGAGTTTTCCCATCTTCCTTACTATCTGATGCGTGAAGACACTCCCGGCTGGGATCAGCCATTTCTCCAGGAAGTGTGGTTTCTTTTAGTGGGAAAAGGTACTTCAGGACCACAATCTGGGTACTGTGGACACTCATTCCTACTAAGTTGGTCATTGTTTCTAGCTTTTTCAACAAATATAGCATACACATGTATAATATGTTTGTGTGTGGCAGGGGGGAATGTGTGTGATCAAATACTTTGTTAGTTCAAACTATTTCATACTCAAATTCACAATTACAGAGTTTTTGCTTAACCACTGTTATATTACATTTGTATCTCCTTTATTCTAAACCAAGAGTCCTGGTTCTTGAAAACACAGAATTAGAATATCCCATCGTTACAAAAGTCTCAGAATAACATAATAATGCTGTCATCACCAATTACGATTACTGAAGAGTTAAAATTTTAATCTCTATATTCTCTTCCCTCCCTCCAATTTTTATGATTGTATTATATTTGTTTTATCAGATCACATAGCCAGTACATACATCTGTTCTTTTTAACCCTCAGTTTTAATACTACAGGCAACTATATATATAATACTCACTATCCTTATTGATATTGATGCCAATTTAGTTATTTTGGTTGTCTGAAAGTATTTCTCTAGTAAAGTCCTTAGTAAGGATCATCCTGTGGAAACATTATTCTTTGAATTCTTGAGTGTTGATAACAGTTTGTGCTCCTTATAAGTGAAGTATGTTTCACTGGGTATAGAATCCTTAGCTTATACTTTTTTTCTTAAATATCATAAATATGACTAAAATGTAATAAAACCATCCAATTACTTCTAGCATAAAATATTCTGTCAAAAAGCTGTGATACTCTAATTTTCTTTCCTTCATAACTCATGTATTATAAAGATATTTTTCTTTCACTTTAAAAGCCCAGTAATTTTACTAGATTATGTTGTGATGTTGTTTTGGTTTGTTAGTTTCAAGTATTTGTAGTGTTGGATTGTTAGGCTCAAGAGCAGTATGCGCTTTGAATGTATAGTTTGAAATCATTTTTTTAATTTTGCTATCATTAATGTACAATTATATGAACAACATTATGGTTACTATACTCCCCCTATTATCAAGTCCCCACCACATACCCCATTACAGTCACCATCCATCAGAGTAGTAAGATGCTGTAGAATCACTACTTGTCTTCTCTGTGTTATACTGACTTCCCCATGTCCCCTCCCTACATAATACATGCTAATTGTAATGACTCTTTCCCCCCCTTATCCCTCCCTTCCCACCCATCCTCTTGAATCCCTTTCCCCTTTGGTAACTGTTAGTCCATTCTTGGGTTCTGTGGGTCTACTGCTGTTTTGGCCTTGAGTTTTTTCGTTGTTCTTATACTCCCCAGATGAGTGAAATCATCTGATACTTGTCTTTCTCTGCCTGGCTTATTTCACTGAGCATAATACCCTTTAGCTCCATCCATGTTGTTGCTAATGGTAGGATTTGTTTTCTTCTTATGGCTGAATAATATTCCATTGTGTATATATACTACGTCTTCTTTATCCATTCATCTACTGATGGACACTTAGGTTGCTTCCATTTCTTGGCTATTGTAAATACTGCTATGATAAACATAGGGGTGCATATGTCTTTTTCAAACTGGGCTGCAGTATTCTTAGGGTAAATTCCTAGGAGTGGAATTCCTAGGTCAAATGGCATTTCTATTTTGAGTTTTTTGAGGAACCTCCATACTGCTTTCCACAATGGTCGGACTATTTTACATTCCCATCAGCAGTGTAGGAGGGTTCCCCTTTTCCACATCCTCACCAACATTTGTTGTTGTTTGTCTTTTCGATGGTGGCCATCCTAACTGGTGTGAGGTGATATCTCATTGTGGTTTTAATTTGGATTTCTCTGATGATTAGGGATGTGGAGCATCTTTTCAGGTGCCTGTTGGCCATCTGAATTTCTTCTTTGGAGAAGTGTCAGTTCAGCTCCTCTGCCCATTTTTTAATTGGATTATTAGCTGTTTGTTTGTTGAGGTGTGTGAGCTCTTTATATAATTTGGATGTCAACCCCTTATCGGATATGTCATTTATGAATATATTCTCCCATACTGTAGGATGTCTTTTTGTTCTACTGATGGTGTCCTTTGCTGTACAGAACCTTTTTAGTATGATATAGTCACTCTTGTTCATTTTTGCTTTTGTTTCCCTTGCCTGGGGAGGTATGTTTATGAAGAAGGTGCTCATATTTATGTCCAAGAGATTTTTGCCTATGATTTTTTTCTAAGAGTTTTATGATTTCATGACTTACATTCAGGTCTTTGATCCATTTTGAGTTTACTTTTGTGTATGGGGTTAGACAATAATCCAGTTTCATTCTCTGACATGTAGCTGTCCAGTTTTGCCAACACCAGCTGTTAAAGAGGCTGTCATTTCCCCATTGTATATCCATGGCTCCTTTATCGTATATTAATTGACCATATATGTTTGGATTTTATATCTGGGCTCTCTATTCTGTTCCATTGGTCTATGGGTCTGTTCTTGTGCCAGTACCAAATTGTCTTGATTACTGTGGCTTTGTAGTAGAGCTTGAAGTCAGGGAGTGTAATTCCTCCTACTTTATTCTTCCTTCTCAGGATAACTTTGGCTATTCGGGGTCTTTTGTTGCTCCATATGAATTTTAGAACTATTTTCTCTTGTTCATTGAAGAATGCTGTTGGTATTTTGATAGGGATTGCATTGAATCTGTAGATTGCTTTAGGCAGGATGGCCATTTTGACAATATTAATTCTTCCTATCCATGAGCACGGGATGTGTTTCCATTTATTGGTATCTTCTTTAATTTCTCTCTTGAGTGTCTTGTATTTTTCAGAGTATAAGTCTTTCAATTCCTTCGTTAGGTCTATTTCTAGGTATTTTATTCTTTCTGATGCAACTGTGAATGGAATTGTTTTCCTGAGTTCTCTTCCTGCTAGTTCACCGTTAGTATATACGAATGCAACAGATTTCTGTGTATTAATTTTGTATCCGACAACTTTGCTGAATTCAGATATTAGATCTAGTAGTTTTGGAGTGGATTCTTTAGGGTTTTTTTATGTACAATATGATATCATCTCCAAACAGGGACAGTTTGACTTCTTCCCTGCCAATCTGGATGCCTTTTATTTCTTTGTTGTCTGATTGCCGTGTCTAGGACCTCCAGAACTATGTTTAATAGAAGTGGAGAGAGTGGGTATCCTTGTCTTGTTCCTGATCTTAAAGGAAAAGCTTTCAGCTTCTCGCTGTTAAGTATAATGTTGGCTGTGGGTTTGTCATATATGGCCTTTATTATGTTGAGATACTTGCCCTCTATACTCATTTTGTTAAGAGTTTTTATCATGAATGGATGTTGAATTTCGTCAAACGTTTTTTCAGCATCTATGGAGATGATCATGTGGTTTTTGTCCTTCTTTTTATTGATGTGGTGGATGATGTTGATGGATTTTCAAATGTACCATCCTTGCATCCATGGGATGAATCCCACTTGATCATGATGGATGATCTTTTTTATGTATTTTTGAATTTGGTTTGCTAATATTTTGTTGAGTATTTTTGCATCTATGTTATTCAGGGATATTGGTCTGTAATTTTCTTTTTTTGTGGTGTCTTTGTCTGGTTTTGGTATTAGAGTGATGTTGGCCTCATAGAATGAGTTTGGGAGTATTCCCTCCTCTTCTACTTTTTGGAAAACTTTAAGGAGGATGGGTATTAGGTCTTCACTAAATGTTTGATAGATAACATTCAGCAGTGAAACCATCTGGCCCAGGGTATTTTTTCTTAGGTAGTTTTTGATTACCAATTCAATTTCTTTGCTGGTAATTGGTCTATTCAGAGTTTCTGTTTCTTCCTGGGTTAGCCTTGGAAGGTTGTATTTTTCCAGAAAGTCCATTTCTTCTAGGTTATCCAGTTTGTTACCATATAATATTTCATACTATTGTCTCATAATTCTTTGTATTTCTGTGGTGTCCATAGTGATTTTTCCTTTCTCATTTCTGATTCTCTTTTTTTTGATAAGTCTGGCTAGGGGTTTATCTATTTTGTTTATTTTCTCAAAGAACCAGCTCCTGCTGTCATTCATTCTTTCTGTTGTTTTATTCTTCTCAATTTTATTTATTTATGCTTTAATATTTATTATGTCCCTCCTTCTAGTGACTTTGCGCTTCGTTTGTTCTTCCTTTTCTAGTTTCATTAATTGTGAGTTTAGACTGTTCATTTGGGATTGTTCTTTCCTGAGGTAGGCCTGTATTGCAATATATTTTCCGTCTTAGCACGGCCTTTGCTGAGTCCCACAGATTTTGTGGTGTTGAATTATTGTTGTCATTTGTCTCCATATATTGGTTGATCTCTGTTTTTATTTGGTCATTGATCCATTGATTATTTAGGAGAATGTTATTAAGAAGCCTCCATGTATTTGTGGGCTTTTTCATTTTCTTTGTGTACTTTATTTCTCATTCCATACCTTTGTGATCTGAGAAGCTGGTTGGTACTATTTCAATCTTTTTGAATTTACTGAGGTTCTTTTTGTGGCCTAGTATATGATCTATTCTTGAAAATGTTCCATGTGCACTTGAGAAGAATGTGTATCCTGTTGCTTTTGGATGGAGTGTTCTATAGATGTCCATTAGGTCCATCTGTTCTAATACGTTGTTCAGTGCCTCTGTCTCTTTACTTATTTTCTGTCTGGTTGATCTGTCCTCTGGAGTGAGTGGTGTGTTGAAGTCTCCTAAAATGAATGCATTGCATTCTGTTTCCCCCTTTAATTCTATTAGTATTTGTTTCACATATGTAGGTGATCCTGTGTTGGGTGCATAGATATTTATAATAGTTATAGCCTCTTGTTGGACTGACCCTTTTATCATTATGTAATGTCCTTGTTTGTCTCTTGTGACTTTGTTTTGAAGTCTATTTTGTCTGATACAAGTACTGCAACTCCTGTTTTTTTCTCCCTATTATTTGCATGAAATATCTTTTTCCATCCCTTTACTTTCAGTCTGTGTATGTCTTTGGGTTTGAAGTGAGTCTCTTGTAGGCAGCATATAGATGGGTCTTGTCTTTTTATCCATTCAGTGACTCTATGTCTTTTGATTGGTGCATTCACACCATTTACCTTTAGTGTGATTATCCATAGGTATGTACTTATTGCCATTGCAGGGTTTAGATTCGTGGTTACCAAAGGTTCAAGGGTAATTCCCTTACTATCTAACAGTCTAACTTAACTAACTTCATATGCTATTACAAACAGAATGTAAAGGTTCTTTTTTTTCTGTATTCTTCCTCCTCCGTTCTTTGTATGTTATGCATCATATTCTGTACTCTTTGTCTAGCCCTTGGGTGACATGTATTTGCCTTAGAAATACTTCCATCTATAGAAGTCCCTCCAAAATGCACTGTAGAGGTGGTTTGTGGGATGTAAATTCTCTCAACTTTTGCTTATCTGAAAAATGTTTAATTCCTCCTTCAAATTTAAATGATAACCTTGCCACGTCAAGTATTGTTTCAAAGGCCTTCTGCTTCATTGCATTAAATATATTGTGCCACTCCCTTCTGGCCTGTAATGTTTCTGTTGAGAAATTTGATGATAGCCTGATGGGTTTTTCTTTGTATGTGTTCTTTTTTCTCTCTCTTGCTGCTTTTAAAAGTCTGTCTTTATCCTTGATCTTTGCCATTTTAATTATTATATGTCTTGATATTGTCTTCCTTGGGTCCCTTGTGTTGGGAGATGTGTGCACCTCCATGGCTTGAGAGACTATCTCCTTCCCCAGATTGGGGAAGTTTTCAGCAATTACCTCCTCAATGACACTTTCTATCCCTTTTTCTCTCTCTTCTTCTTCTGGTACCCCTATAATATGAATATTGTTCCGTTTGATTTGGTCACACAGTTCTCTCAATATTCTTTCATTCTTAGAGATTCTTTTTTCTCTCTGTGCCTCAGCTTCTTTGTATTCCTCTTCTTTAATTTCTATTCCATTTGCCATCTCTTCTACTACATCTAATCTGCTTTTAAATCCCTCCACTGTATGTTTCTTCTCAGATATGGAATTCTTAATGATTGAATCTCTGTCTTAAATTCGTTCCTGAGTTCTTTAATATTTTTCTGTATCTCCATAACATTGTTTATGATTTTTATTTTGGACTCTCTTGCAGGAAGGTTGGTGAGTTCAGTTTCATTTGGTCCTTTTCTGGGGTTTGTGAGATATTGGTCTGAACCAGGTTCTTTTGATGTTTCATATTTCTATGTTGTGCCCTCTAGTGCCCAAAAGCTCCAGTCTCTGGAGCTGCTCAGCCCCTAGAGTGAGGTTGGGGGTTGTAGGAGAGCAGCGCTGGTGCCTGGGGGGTGGAAAGATCTGTTTCCTGATTCCCGTCTGTGGTGCCTATCTCCAGTATCACAGCCAGTGGGCCGAGCACACACGTGTAAGCCTCTGTGCTTTGCATCTCTAGCTGTTGTAGGAGGGGCCTCCCTCTGGCTTGTCTGACACCAGCACAGTGACTGCCAGTTTGCGAGCCGGTGCTGTCAGGCCAGGAGGAAGGCTCGGCAGGCTGCGTGTCTCAGTGGGGGCCTCGGAGCTGAGCAGCCAGCCAGGGGGATGGAGCGCCTGAAGCCCCTCAAAGTTCCCAATCAGCTGGGCAAAGCCTGCTCAGACAACCTTGTCCCCATATCCCTTTTCCCACGCAGCCAGCTCCGTGCAAACCCTGCCGCTTCAGCAGCCCTCTTGCTGCTAGGAAGCCTCTCAGACCACCTGCCTTTCTTCTATCCCACAAACAGCCAGAATCTGTCTCTCAGGCACTCCACCTGTCCCAGCTCCCCAACCTCCAGAGCACCACAGTGTAGGTTTCTGCTCATAAAGCAGATCTCCAGGGCTAGGTGTTCAGCAGTCCCAGGCTTCCATCCCCTTCCAGCTCCGTTTCTCTTCCTCCTGCTGGTGATCTGGAGTGGGGGAAGGGCTTGGGTCATGCTGGATCAAGGCTTTGGTACGTTACCCAGTTTTGTGAGGTCTGCTCTGTTCGTGATGTCTGTATGCAGTCTGGTGCAGCCTTTTTCCCTGTTGCTGTTTTAGGGTTAGTTGTATTAATTAATTATGTTTTTGTACTATTTGTGGTTTTGGGAGGAGTTCTCTGTCTCACCTCTCATGCTGCCATCTTGAATCTGCCTGAAATCATTTTTAAACAGAAATTTGGGAAAACTATCTTGGGTCAGACATCATAATATTTTTCTGTTACCTTGTCTTGGTTTTCTTCTTCAGAAACTGTCTCCTATTATACACTGGTTGGATCTTCTTTTCCTATCTTCAGTATTTGCCCCTTATTGAGGTCGTTTTTATCTTTCTCATAATTTTTTTTCTGATTTTTAAACATTTTTCCTTTTTACCTTCCATCTCCTTTAAGGCATCATTTGTTCTATGTATTATGTTTTCTCCTTTTAGTTTAATTTTCACTTCTAAAATAATGTTTTAGTGTTATTTCAGATATTGATCATTTTCTTAAGGTCATTAGCTTATTTTGAAATAATATGCTACAATTTTGCTAGCTTTCTGAGCCCATCTTTATAGTATGCCTTCATTATCTGTAGGGATGCTATCTTGCTCTTAATTCTTCTTTTCTTTTTTTTTTTTTTTAATAGCTTTGTTGGAAATTTTGCCTGCATATGCACCATGACAGAGAGGCCTCTTCTTACAATTCCCCAACCAAACATGTCCAAGAATAGGAAGGTATCAGATGGGGGCTCTTTTCCAAATTGTGAATTTTTATATGAATTTGCTTTCCTCTATTTTTAGGAGGAGGATTGGTTTAGGTTTTCTAACCTAACACTGCTGCTTCCTCTCTCTTGTTTCACGTAGTATTAAAAATATATTTTTTAACTTTCTTTCTAAGATTTCCTGTTTATGTTCCCCTCCTCTTCTTTTATGAAAACACAGCCTTTCTTTATCTCTAATTTCTATCTGCTCAATTTTTATTTCACTTCTGGCAGTAGAGTCTTGGGAGAGTTCATAGGGAACATGCAGCTCCAGCCTCTTCACTTCAGACTTCCTTACACAGTTCTTACATGATCTTACTATTAGAGTGAGCAAACTGCTCCTGGTTTTAGCCACTGCTCTCAATATGGCCATCTGTGCCTTCTAGGGAATTCCTGTTGTATATTTTTGTTGTCTTTTTGTCCACAAGATGGTTCCCTCTGCTTTCTCTGGCAGTGATACCAAAGGGACACACATCTTGTGAGTATGAGTGGTTCCATGGGTTTGCATCTTGGGGATTGATTCATGGGGATATGTCGTCACCTCGTATTGTCATGAGCAAATAAGTCTATGTGTTTTTTATTTTGCATTTAGTTTCCCTGTTTTTTCTTCTGTGAGGCATTGACCACATATCCCTACAGCTGCCCTCTTCCTAGAATCTTCCAGCAGGGTCTTTTCTTGCAGGTTTTTAGGCTGTAACTCCAGTTTGGTGGTTGTAGCTGTGGCACAACTTTGAAATAATGCCCTTTAGTCTCCCACTACTATAGGATCATTAAGTCTTGGGTTTAGGAGCTCATAAGCCTATTTTTGCATTTTATGAAGGTTTCTGAAGACTGAAAACTCTAGATGCAGATAAAACTACTGTTGGGAAACAAATTTGAGAATTCATATTTTCCTACTTTTTCAGGAACCCACCTGTCTTCCTCAAAAGTTATGTGTGAAAGATTTTTGTCTCTTAGCTTAAATGTACTTAGGATGCCATCTACTTAGAGTATCTCTTAAGAAAATCACTTTTTAAAGTAAATATGGTGTTTATAATGTTGAAAAATGTCTCCCTAATTTATCTGAGACTTCAACTTTTAAATATCACACTGTTGTCCTTCGAGGCAAAGCTATGTCTTTCTTTCTTCCTTCCACTGTCATCGTCTTCATTTCCTTTAAAAGGAAATAATTTCCTTTACATGAAATATGTGATTTCTCTTTCTCTTATCTCCATATCATTGTTTCACATTGTTTGAATCTCTTGTGTTTGAGGAAACAGGAAAAATCTAAGACTTTCTTGGACTTCGAGTGTTCCCATCCCCAAGTGTCCAGACTTGCTGTGAGACTTTGAGAAGCTAGTTAGCCTTCCCAAGCCTTAGTTTTCTCACTTGTAAAGTGGCTATAAAAATATCTGCATCACTTTGTTGCTGCAGGATTAGTGTAATAGTATATGCATATAAAATAGTTGGTACATGGTATAATGTAGATACCCCCCAAATAATTGCCCTTAATTGGGAGCCCTCCTGCCAGTGAAAATGTGACTTCCTGCCAAAGAGAAATACTCAGTGATATTTGCTCTCTCTCCCCCTTCTTCCCACAAATGGAGCTTCACCTCTTTCTTCTCTGCACTGTTGAGGATGTGTTTCTCTGTACAAATTTATATAGAGCTACTAAAACAAATCAGAAATACCCATTCACAGTGATACCATAAGCAAAGAAACCCAAACCAAAATTGTGGGTGTGGCTCTATGACAATGTGGGTAGTATGAGGTGTCACTGTGACATCTCTTGGCTCCATTCCCATTTCTGAGTTTTTCAGACCTCTGCTTTTTTCTCTTCATATATATGATGGGTTCTTTTCCTAGACATGACTCCTAGCCAAGCAGCCCAGGGTCCACAGAGAGGCTGACACTCCCCCTTCCCCATCATTATCACATAAGGGGAAGGTGGTCTCAGATGGGGGCCCTTTTGCAAAATTTTGCTTGGGAGACTGGAAAATCAGGCTCATGCACGTTGGTCCTGATTTCTCTCATGGCCTCCTGTTCCTTCGTTTTTCCTCCTTTTCAGTTTTTAAACACAGTTCCCTCCACCACCCTGTGCTGTCCCTGATACACCCTCTCCTTCCTTGCCACCAACTCTTTTGTTCTTCTGTCCCAGCCACTGCCTCCCCTCCCCCACCAAGTACACTCAGCTTCAGTGCTGCTTAAATGTCAGTTTTGAAACAGCAGAAGGACATGCTGTTTTTGCAGCATCTCAGGGAAATTTTCTGTGATCCATTTGGTGTTAAGAGCACTCATAAGAAATGTATTCAGGGACCCTTGCCAGCCTCTGTCAATGGTGTGGTTCACATTTGGTGGTTGGTTATAACAAGCACAACATTCTCCCCCAGAAATGCCCATTCTCCTGTCATCTGTATTCTCCCTTAGATTTCTTGTCTTTCTTGTCAACTCTAATTATGTATTTGAAGCCCAGTAGTTCCTGATTTATTTTCAAGCTGGGGATCCATCTTGATCTGGTCCCTTCTCAGGGTTTTAAACCAAGTTTGCAGGAAAGTTTGAGGGCATATGGCCAAATCTGGCTCATTTCTCTAGGCCGTAAGATAGAGGGAAAGGCTTATTTTGTTCCCTTCTTGACCCATGAAGCCAATGTAGAGCACTAGAGGAATCTGTCAGATTGCTTATGTCAGAGCCTCCCTTCCAAAAGGGGACAGTGAACCATCTCAAGAAACTAGGAACTTGGAGTGCCCTTTGTTCTTTATCTGTCCCTTTCTCCAGTCCCTTCCATGCTCCAAATATGGTTATGTATATTACCCCTAGACTGGAAAGTTCTTTAGGGCAGGATCCACATCTGATTCATCTGCCTCTTGCAGTGCCTTGAACCATGCCTTGCAGAGGCTACACTTTGCTGAAAGGGAGACCACCTGCACTAATTCACTCAACTGAGTGTCTGAGGATGAAGCAAAGAGAAGTCACTTTCTCCAGACTTCTTCCTGGCAGTGCCAAGAAATGGCACACACATGCTTTGCACTATTATTTTAAAACCCAGAGAACCTTTGCTCATTATTGAAAGTCCAGGTGAACAATTAAGCTGTGAATTGGAATTTTAATTAGTTGGTTGTTCTGGTGAAACACCCGCATGCAGTACAGTGACCCAGATTCTCCCTGCCATTTGAGTTACTCAAAGTCATTAGGACTGTGGTGCTCCAAATTCATTAGTTAGGTCAGAATCCATGAACACCCAAAGTGGGAGTTTTGCTGCTTTTCAGAATCATCAAAGCAAGCTCCTCAGCCTTGAAGGTGTCAAGAGGACCCTTGGTACCACAGTAGTTTGAAAGATACTGGTCAGTCTCAAAATCTTCCCTGCTGGATCTCTATTCCAGTTCCTCTGCCAGGTCTCTGCCCACTTTCAGCACCAAGGATGAGAATTGTGGGTCGCCAAACAGATACTTCCCTCCTTGCCTTCTAGCCATCACACGAATTTGGAGGAAATGAGAAATAGCTCAATTTTCACACACACACACGTTAAGAGAGTTCTTGTTCTAATGACTTGTTTTGACATTCCACTTGACAGGAGCCTGACCACTTGCGGTTTGCAGCCTGAGTGACCTTTTTTAAAGGTATACTGTGTCTTCGCTGCCTTTGAATAGACCTTCACTGATGGTGAAATCTGGGCAGAGTTCAGTCCTTCTACAGATGGGCCCGTCCAGCATCATGGACACGATACCTAGAATCTGTCAGAGTGCACGATAGATATTACCTCCCTCTGGCTTTGTTTTGGGAAATTCCCTCTATATAGAAATACTGAGGTTGTCAATTTCATGCACGTAGGTCTTTCCTAAACCGTGAATCCTTCCTTCCTGAAATATCATTAATTGGTCCTCTTAAAATCAGCTCGGAGGTCGGCTCCTTACATACCACTGCCCTTGGCACCTCTCCGTTGAAGAACATATTTCAGCTTCTCTTTCTCTGCTTTCTCTCACCTTTGAATTCCTCACTGAGGCTGAGCTTTGCCAAACAGACAAAATTAGAAGCTTTTCACTGAGCTAACTTGTAAGAGGCTTCCTGGTTTTCTAAGAAGCAACCAAAAGAAAAAAGAAAAAAAAAAGTAGACAGAGACTGAGAGAAACAAACTTTCAGCTAATTATCATCTTTTTCCCCCTCTGAGCTCAGAGTACTGTTCTTAATTTCCTGACCAGCTTGGGCCCCTCCCCCGCTCCCTCCGAGCATCTGCGGTGGTTTCAAATTGAACGGCATACCTGCTGCTCTGAATTTCCAACATACCATACCAGTTGGTTTGCCAAACAGTGAACTGCCAGCCATCTGCCATCCAAAGTCAGAATTTACATTGTTTCATCTTAAAATAACGCCTCCGGAATAGCAAGCCACTGTATGCATCAGGTTTTTT
The DNA here is from genome assembly GCA_032199065.1 of Smutsia gigantea. NCBI lineage: Eukaryota > Metazoa > Chordata > Mammalia > Pholidota > Manidae > Smutsia > Smutsia gigantea. The sequence continues at coordinate 17,420 of JAVSCE010016179.1, forward strand.
AAATTGACAATCAGCCAGAATTAAAAACAAATACCAAATGGGCATAAAAAAAGAACATGGGTGGTGTGGGGTGTGTGTGTGTGGGGGGGGCTTGGCATTTGATGGAGGGTTTATTTTTCAGCATTTTTACCTGACTTTCCACCAAAATAGCCATGCCATTTAATTTTATCTGCAACAGCAGGAACTGCTTCCAGACTGAGAACATTAACTTTTTACTTGCCTGGCTCTAGATGGAAGAGGATCAGGGCAGCAGAGCGGGAGCTGTCCTGGTCTCAGGGAGAGCCGATGTCTTCATAATCCCTGGCTGTAGGAAAGGTCCTGTTTTCACCTCTCCTCGTCAGGCTTCTTGGTTGCTCAGATGAGAAGGCTAAGCTGCGTGAAGGTGGAATGTCTAGCCCAAGGTCACCTGCTGGTTAATGGAAGAATGTCGTGAACCCAGAACTCGTGGCTCCCAGGCGTGGGCTCCTGCCACCCTCTCCCTCCCGTCTGTCTAGACTAGTCATCACGGATGTGGGAGGCCCTCCGTCCCCCGTTCCTTCTTTTTATCGAACTGTAGCCGCCTTCCATGCCTATTCCCCTGATGCTTCCAGACAGGCAGGAGAGAAGGGATTTCTGCAGGCTTGGGGGAGCCTCTGGGGACCTGTGACACTGGCCTTGTGGAGGAACAACCGTTGGATCTGGATAGTTTTCCAGAGCAGATGGGCTTGAAGGGTTTGTTTTTTGTTTTTTGTTTTTTTTTTTAAGAGAAAAAGAGAAGAGTTTTCATGTTTCTTTTAGGGAATCTGTTCCAGGCGAAGGCAGCTTGGGGAAAAGTGTGAAGCGATGAGTGGGCCGAGGAAGCAAAGGGCTCTAAATTTATACGAAAGCCACCTGCCGACAGTTTGGCACCGTGAGCCATGGGCAGGCCAGGCTGAGCTGGGAGGTGCAGGGAGTGCTTCTGCCTGGTCCCAGGCGGCCAGGGCACGGGTGACTGCTGAGCCCAGCCTCATGCAGCTGCCTGGGAATTCTTGAGCTGACTGGCAGTGGGGACAGAAGCTGGCTTCAGCCCTATGTGAACTCAGACATGCTGGGGTCCAGGCAAGCTGTCTGCTCAGCCAGGCTCTTGGGCCTTGGCGTGAGGGTCGGAGATGGGAGCTGTGGGTGCAGGTGGTGGTTAGGTTTGGTCTGGGGCCAGGCAGTGGCATCTCCTCCTGGAAGCTGTCTCTACTCCAGCTAGACCCAGGGGCTCATCGCCCAAGCGCCCTCAGCCCTTGTGGAGCTCTGCATACCTGCCACACTAGCCCGTGTTCACTGCTGGGACCACAAGCCCTTCCTGTTGGACCCCTCGTGGTCAGGGCCATCTTACCTTCTGCAGCCTGACCACCACAGGTCTGTGCTCTACTCATGCTCCCTGAATGAGGGAATCAATGAGCTGCTGAGACAACATGGAACTTAACTGGTTGTGTTGACCACTGGACCCCACTGGACAGTATTTTACCTGTGAAAGCCACTTATGATTTACCTGAACAACTCCAATTTTGTTGTGTTCCAGGTAGCATTATTATGATTAGCTGCATGCTGCTGAGTGTGTACTCTGCACTCATGGGCCAGTCACCATACTAGGTACCTTATATATGTTTTTATCTAATATGGTTTAATTCAGTTTATTCATGATACCCTGTGAGGGCATTGTTGTCGCTATGAATATGAGTCAGCAAGGCACAGAGGTGTTAATTTTCCCCAAGTCACGCCACATGTATCAGAGGCAGGTTGGAACTCGGAGCCCAAGAGCTCCTTTTGGATGAAACTGAAGGCTGTGTATCTGGCCCTGGCCAGGCCTTGTTGGGGTCCTGCACACTAGAGCGCTGTGTCGGTACTGGCGACAGCCGGAAGTGCCCTGATGCCCACAGCACACCTGGAAGCAGATAACTAAGATGAGAGGGGTCTTCTGAGGAAAGTTCGAGAAAACGGTTTCTATTTAGCCAGAGAAGAAAACACTGAAATTAGATTTCAAGGCTGCATTCAAGATTCTGACAGGCTGTCCTTAGAAGGGAGAAAGGGTGTGCCCACTTACTCCAGGGGTCAGGAGGGGACTTGGGGGTGAAAGTGACAATGAGAATGTTAGCCCGTTGGAAGGATTTCCCAGTGCCCAGAGCTGCCCCTCACTTAGAATCCCTGCTCTGCAAAGGAGTGAATCCCACACAGTGAACTCCGGTGGGAGCAGAGTGACCATCTGTCACGAGGCCATGCAAGGGTGCCTCACGGGTGTGGAGCACGGTACAAGTGTGCCTTAAAACGTCTGGTCCCACTCCAAAATTCCTTAGTTCTGTATTCTTAGTTTAATACATAAAACAGTGGTGATTATGATGACACATTTTTAAGGCTTAAAATAATCTTAACTCATTTTTACAGAATGAGTCATTTTAAGGCCTCCTCCCCTCCCCCTGCCTTGAAGATCTGATCAGAAGAATCCCAAATTTAAAAGAACTTAAAAGTTAAAAACAAGATCAAATGCAGCACTACAGTTTGATTTCCTGAAAGCTGTTTTCCTTTGCAAAAGTGGAAGATGAACGAGCGATCCCCTCCAGGAACTGTAGATGTTGATGTTCAGAAGTTCTGGCAGAAAAGCTGCAGGTCTGCTCAGCAGAGGGGCCCAAGAGGGAACCATTTAGGGCCAAAGGCGCTGTAACAGAGCCTCGCCCATGACTGCTTCTAGTGATGGAACTCTCGAGATGCAGGTTTAAAACTCTGCCTACCTATCTGCACAAATGCTATTTGCAAGATTCACTGTTTTGTGATAAAAGATAAAAGCTCTTTTATAAAGCAGTTGTGAGACAGTTTGTATCTGACCCTGAGTTAGAGTCGTTACTAAGGGAAACACAGAGAGAGAGAGAGAGAATTTAAATAGCTGACATCTCAAGATCCCCCTGGACAGGAAGGAAGCTTCTCCCCTAAGAAAGAGTGGAACATCACTTTTCCATGTAGTGGAAGGATTTGTGGTGTCTGCTGCCCGCAGGTGCTTGTACCCGTCTGTCACTGCTTGTACCTTCTGCCTGGGAGATGGACAATCATCTCTGAAGGGCCTGCTAGCTGGTCTAATAGCCAGAAAAACAAAGCAAGACTTTCCCTCCAGTTGTCTTTAAGAGCTTGGTAGGTAGGTAGAGTTCTTGTGACTATAGGGCACAGATGTGCCAACAAGGGGACACATCCCACAGGTGTGTTGAAACAAAGGACATGAAGTTCAAAGCTAAGAAAGCGAGCTTCAGAATCCAAATTCAGGATTCTTACTGAGTTTGAGATGAACTCTGCATTCAGTTCTGGGAGCAAAATGGTTGTGTTAAGTAGTGACTGAGTAATTAAGGATGAATAGTTAAGGCAAAGTTTATAACAGTTGAATATTTAAGTTAAGTATTAAAAACTAAAGTGGTATTTCAAATATTGTTGAAATGTGACTCTTCACAAAGTTTTCCTGTTTTTTTCCTTTCCCCCTAAGGAAGGAAAATAGGTTCTCCCCCTCAGCTAAGAAATAATCTGCTGTAGACACAAGCATATTTGGGTATAGCATGATTATGACACGCCTGTCACCTAGTGGTAGAGTGCCTTAATTGCAGACCAAGTACCTAAAGAAATGAGCAGACACTAAAATTTCAGAAGTAAGTGTGATTACAGCAAATCGAATGCCACCTATGGAGACTGATCTTACTGTCAGACACAATTAAGAAGGGGGTCATCTTCTGGCCTTTGCTTGCCTTTGACTTGAAGTGCCTTATGCTTTGAAAATCCATCAGAAATTAAGGCAATGTAAAACAATTACAGGAATTTACAGTACATCAAAATTTGATTTTAGACTGAAAACTGTCGTTAAAAATGGGGTATAGGCTAAAATAATTGTTAGTATGTACTAGGTCATGGTCATCACTTTGTGATGCACGATAATTTATTTAACTTAAATAATAAGGTCCACTCATCACAAAAATGTTTTAAAACACAGAGGAAGAAAAATGCATACATGAGAATTATTCGGCAGTTTTCCAGATTTAAAATCCTCCCTGTGTAACTTATAGCAGATTAAGGAGGAACAGCCATTCACACATTCTCCCATGTGGTTATGAAACCATGAGTTCCTAACTGCAGTGTCCACGCAGGTCAGGCGGGTAGCTTCTGTTGAAGAGGGAACTTGTTGTTGAGTCTTCCGTAAGGGTAGATGGGGACAGCTTCACAAACTTCTGTTTTGTCCTTAGTTTTCTTTCTGGTTGAATAACAAGCAACATTTGTATCATGTGTTGCAGCTGCAAAGTGCTTTCACATGTCATTTTCATTCTCTCAACCGCCAGATAATTAGTACCTTCGTTTCCCAGCTGAGGAAACCATTATGTTCACAGCAATGCAATGACTTGCCCGAGATCACATAGCTAGTGAGGGGCAAAGGCAGGATGTCAATCTAGATTCTCTGGCTCTAAATGTCATGCTCCTCCTGCTGTATGGCACTGCTTCCCAAGAGAAGGTAAGAATTCTTCCTCAAGATGGAATTCTTTGATTCTGCTGCATATGGCAGCCTAATGTTCGTGTGTCTAGTCAAGACATAGCAAGTTAGGCAGAGCGTCGTCCAGTGCCTGAGGCTTCAAAGGGAAGAGACTTCACACTGACACTGTTAGATACACTCCTTTAATGAAGTGTCAGTTCTCGTTAATTCACCTATTCATCCACCAGTAATTGCCGTAGGAGTATCCACCGTGCCGTGCTGCCAGCCCCAGGCAGTCAAGGCCTGGCCCCACAGCCCTGAGGGGCCCACATTTCCACAAGCTATAAAATGACCCCCCCCCCTTGTTCTTAACCCTTTATCTCCTCTTCATCTGCCAACTCCAGTCCATGTATGTACCTGGAATACCAGGGACATGTCATTGCTTGTCACAGTGAGCAATGAGGCAAACATTTTGTTAAAAATGCCTTATGGTTTTTACTCGTGAGGTCTTGTTGGTCAGCCTGTGCATTGGCATGTGGTTCTTTCCCCCTGCCAAGTGAGCCAGTCAACATGGGAACATTTATTTGAGCTAGTATGTGCCAGGGTTTCCATGGAAAAAGTGCTGGCATTTTGCTCTGGGACATGCTGTCATATGTACACAACCGTGAGCACACGCACCAGCCAGTTGCTAGAAACGTATTTTAAGTCTGATTAAAGTCTTCATAATCCCAATCCTTTTCTGAGTCTGGCCCTTCCTGAAAATGAACACTAGGAACCACTGTCCTGTGCCAGTGATGCTCAGCCTGGGCATATCAGAATCCCTCGGGGAGGTTTCCAAGCCATGCTTACCCACGGCACCCTCCTTGCAACTCCGGTAAAGAAACAGACCTCTCCATGTCATGAGAGGTGACTGATAGAGCTTAATTCACCAGTTATCTTTAGGGTATATTATTCTGGGATAAGATCAGGAAGGAGATAAGTACCAGAAGGCACCTGAAAGTCAGAAAGGAAGTAATTTGCCGTCCCTGCCTTTGGAGGCGGTGCAGGTACAAGACTGCAGAAGAGCACAGATCATGGGAGAAGCCTGCTTCTGCGGGCTCTCCTCCTTGTTGGGCGTGGGAAGAGTATCGTCAGTCCCCAAACCTCTGCTGGCCCACTGCACATTCCCCAATGTTCCTGACCCCACACATGACAAATGCAAGATTGACAATGCCTTCCCCAGATGGTCCCTACACTTTGGGAGTGACGTGGTTGTGTCTTCTTCTCAGCTTTTTGTCTGGGCAAAAGTAAAGCGCAACAAAGAGACATATTCTCGCCCATTGGGAAGGGAGAAGAGGAGATTGGTCTCCTGACCAAGATAGAGTCTGGCCTTCTGACACTGCCTGCAAGCCTGGGTACCCCTTTCCCCCGCCAGCCCCCCGTTGCTCCACCCCGGGCCTCTGGGTTTGCCTTGCTCTCTCTGTGCCTTGGCACACAAGGTTTTCTCAGCGTGCAGGGCACCTCGGGTCCGTCTCACCCAGGCAGCGGGCACTACCACTTTCCCCTCCAGCACTGCTGGGGGCTTTCTCACTGGGTGCCACTGGTCCTGCTGGGCAGCTGCTGCCATATGAGCCAGAGGGTTCCAATTAGGAATTAAGAAATAGACTATTACAATCACAGGCCTCATTGAGCCGAAAGCGTTTCGAGTAATTTCCCTAGTGAACTCCACGGAGACTTTTCACCATGCTTGCAAATAAGATCAACAGATTCCTTATGCATCTGGAGCGCTTTGCAGTTATGATATGCATGTACATAGACACTTTATTTGATTTTTCTCCCTACAATAATACCACAAAGCAAATAGGGCAAGAGCCATTTTCCCTATTTCTAGGTAACTGAACTGAGACTCAAGAGAATGTGACTTAGACAGCCCCTGTGTTCCCAGTGACACAAACGATCCGGCCGACGAGACTCTCCTCCCACCTGTCTCTGGATGTGAACAGAGGGAGTAAGCCTACAATTAGATGCCGCCGAGATGTGAAAACCATGTTGAATAACGCTGCATAGTGTGGACCAGACTGGAGGAGCTGCAGGAATTTGCCAGAGGAGGTTGGAATAGTCAGGGAATAATAATTAAAATCATAGCTGCCATTTTTAAGGGTCTGAAAGTTGAAGTAGACCACTAAAACTGGTTTAGAAACTAAAGGATTTACTATGTGCCAAGCACCGTGGTGTTTACCCACACAAGCTGATTTAGTGCCCTGCAGTCCATGAGACAGTTAAGCTTATAGCTGCCATTTTTCAAATAGTCTACCAAGGACTGGAAGGGTTAGGTAAATTGTTCACGGCGACCTGGTTAGCTGGGAGCTGTGGCTCCAACCCAGGCCTGTCTGTGCTGGGGCATGACACTGCAGCTGCCCTGGCGGGCTTCGGGAGAGGAGCAGGGCAGGAGCTGGCCCTTGACTGGGACCAAGATTGGCCGTTATCTGGGGAGGGGGACAGTGCTCCAACAGGCACAGAGGCAGGACGCATGCAGTTTGTGGAACTCTGGGGACTGTAGGCAAGAGGATGGATGTTTGGGGGGCTGTGGGGACCCTGTGGGAGGCAGTGAGAATGGGCTGGATTACAGTGGGACCTCCCAGTTAGGCAGTAGAGCATGGAGGGGGCAGGCCACGGAGCCTGTGGGGGCTTTTGAGCAGGTACAGGACTTGGGAATGGGATATGTAAAGACCACTGAAGCCAAGCCTTGGCTGTGGGTTGGTGGTGTGACCGCTGGCTTCCAGAATCCATGAAAAGGCCATAGGCCAGAACTGAGGGCTGCGTGAGGCTCGCTGCTGTGTTAGCGGGCTTGGCCTTGGGGTTTGCCTTCCCCTACAGATCACCTCCCCCCCATTCTGGCTGATACGCAGACACTGGGAACCCCAGTGGAAGCATTCACCTGCTCTCAGGCTGATTGATGGAGAAGTCAAGCCTCCTTCTGTTCCGAGCTGTGAGCTGATGGGCTTTTGTTCTCCAGGCCAAATTCCTAGGGTCCTTTGGGCCCAGAACACTTTGCCTGTGGAGTTTATGATAAGAAAGTACAAGAGAGAATTTACAGAATGTAGTTTGGGGGTGATGGATGGAGTTCATATAGGGGAAAAGAGCAATTCTCCTGAATCCAGTGTCTTGTGCTATGGATGGGCTGGCTGCCTGAGTGGGAGTGGGAAGACCACCACATTGCTATCATGCCAGGTTAGACGTAAGATAAAGGCAGGCCATTAATTTAGCAAATCCTAGGCGCCAGTTATGTCTCACAGAACTCTCTGAAGAAAGTATTATGAGTCCAGCCGACACATCAGTAAGTTAAGTCTCAGAAATACTAAATAATTTGCCCAGGATCTGACAGCTAGTAAATTACAAGTAAAATTACAAAGTAGGTCTTTCTGTGGTCTTCCTACTGTACGTGGGCAGGAAAAAGATCACACTGATACAGTGGGTCTTTGCTTTGAAACAGTCAGAGAGCTTAACCATTTAGTTTGCATTTCCCCCTCAATTTTGCCTTTGAAATCTCTGCATGTTTGAATAGACAAAACATATCTCCTCCTCCTCCTGCTTTTTCCTCTCTTTCTGGCTTCTTCCCTCGTCCCCCATCCCCAGTGAATTTAGAATAAAAGGCAGCCAGCATCGGCTCTGCAGCAATCTGAGAATCTGACTTATCGTTAGACTCAGCCCGGCCAGGAGTTACTGGCATCATGCACCACATGTGGGTACCTGGGGTGGATCTCTGGCCCCTGAGGTGGACATCCGTGGCAGCACGTCCAGGACGTTACCTCAGATGTATTTGCAGAACCGAATTCACCTGCTTATGTTTCTCCCGTAGTGTCCCAGTGCTTTGTGGAGCCAATGGTTCAGTAGGGACAGGCTGTGTTGGGGAAGCAGGACCAAGGCCAGTGCACACCCTGGACACAAGCGGGGAGCCACAGATGAATGGGAGATGCCCATTAACCAACAGCGAGTCCTGGGCTTTGGGATTTTCAGAATGGCCACCCATTGGTAAATAAGGCCATCAAGGTCCCTTCTGTCCCTTTGCCTGCAGGAGGCCACCTCACTAATGGAAACGGGAACACAGACAGGTACACCCTACAGGGGCCTGCCTCCCTGTGAAGACCACTATTGGGCTGGGGGTGCCCAATCCAAGTTGTCAAGACTCCATAGTAATGCCAGGTCACAGTCATTCCTGTTCTGGGAACATGATTGTCCCAATTGGCCACTCTGCAGGAGGGGACATCCCCTCCCTTGCACTGAAATGGAACTGAGTATGCTGTCATTAAAATCAATGATACTGGAGGTTTCTGTGTGGATTTTCAGGTGGTGGTGGTACTCACATGGGTCCCAACTTATAATGGTGTCCCTCCCCATCAGCTCACGCACTTTCTTCTGAAGAACCCTGGGAAGATTGAAGATTGTGTCTTCCTGGAACGTGATTCTGTTCAGGTTTCTGTTCGCGACTTCCCTTTCTGGGTTACAGACTTAGATCCCTGACAGTCTCAGCAGCTCACCGTTGCTCAGCAGATAGGTCACCTCTTCCTTTAACTGACTCATTCTGCAACCATTAGCGCACCTTGCACACAGAAGATGATGTTGCTTAGGGTGTTGATGTTTCCAGCATGTTTCCTGAGGATTCTCATAGTCCTTGCTCCTGCAAGCCAGCCAGGGACATCAAAACCACTTGGATTGCTTGCCTGTGCGACGTCTTCAGGGCTACAAACTGCACCTGCATTTCTAGGCAGGTGCCTGATTAGAGGCCGTGTAGCACGATGCCAGTGTCAAGGGGTCCTGCTGTCACACTGTCTGGACTTGAATCTCTGCCACTTACTATGTGCTCTTGGGCACCACACGTTCCTGCTCTACTCTGCCTCAGTTTCCCAACCTCGAAAATGAAGACAAGGAGAGTGCATGCCTCCTGGGGTTTGGTAAATAGTAACTTATCCCATGTCAGTCCTAGAATAGTGCCTGTTGCACAGTAAGTATTCAATAAATATTAGCTATTAGCACTTCAAACCCCAAGGAAATCCTGTTTTTAACTTTATTGGAGTTTTTTAATACAGTTTTAGTTTTCATACCAGCTTTAATTTAGTTCGAGTTTGAGTTAACTCTTACAACCACATTCAGTGTGCACACAAACTGAGCTGACGTATGCTAAGTGCTGAATATATAAAGATAAATGAGCTGAAGTCCTTTTCCTGAAAGAGGTGTTGTCTAGTGGGAGCGGCTACTCCTGGGGATAGCCATGACTGTATGCACCTGCTTTCTTCACTGTAGCACTGAACTTAAGTTAGGTGGGGACAAAAGCCTTGCCTGAAACTTTGAAACAAGAAGTGGAGGGGTGTGGCTTTCAGGACTGAGTCTAAGCCCAGATTCACTCACTGTGGGACCTTGGATAAGCGGCTCAAGCTTTCTGGCTCTGACCCAGTTTCCTTCTCTGTAAAATGGAACTACAAAGTTATGCCCTCACTTCTAATGGTCACTCATGCCATGCAGCTGTGTGGAAGGCCTGTGGCGCTCCATCTCACTGAAGGTAATGGTCACAAGGGTTTTTTGGAATAATTCACCTGCTATACAGGTGGACCCAGCCAGCAGGTAAAATCCAGGCCTGTTTGCCTGCATGATTTTACATTAATCACATTTGCATTCTTGGCTGGCCAAATTCCAAACCCAAAGGCGGCCTGAATCCCTTTTAAGGAGATTTTTGCCAGCATCGATGTGGGGCCTGATTTGAAGCACAGTTTGACCTATTCAGAACCAGATCCTTGGATATTACTAATAGCATTATATTTCCATTAGCAGATATTGATTCTTTGTTCACTTTAGCAAAAGTTGATTACTAGCAGTAATTGATGCTATTAGAAGTCATGGCTTCTTTGTAGTGATATCCTCTGGGTAGGTGAGAAGGGGAATGGCCATTGAAGTAAGGAATGTAGATATTTTTACCCAGAAATGCACTTTGCTTCAGATGGCCAACAGGCACATGAAAAGATGCTCCACATCACTAATCATCAGAGAAATGCAGATTAAAACCACAGTGAGATACCACCTCACACCAGTGAGGATAGCCAACATCTAAAACACAAACAACAACAAATGTTGGCGAGGATGTGGAGAAAAGGGAACCCTCCTACACTGCTGGTGGGAATGCAAATTAGTTCAACCATTGTGGAAAGCAGTATGGAGGTTCCTCAAAAAACTCAAAATAGAAATACCATTTGACCCAGGAATTCCACTCCTAGGAATTTACCCTAAGAATGCAGCAGCCCAGTTTGAAAAGACAGATGCACCCCTATGTTTATCGCAGCACTATTTACAATAGCCAAGAAATGGAAGCAACCTAAGTGTCCATCAGTAGATGAATGGATAAAGAAGAGTGGTACATATACACAATGGAATATTATTCAGCCATAAGAAGAAAACAAATCCTACCATTTGCAACAACATGGATGGAGCTAGAGGGTATTATGCTCAGTGAAATAAGCCAAGCCGAAAAAGACAAGTACCAAATGATTTCACTCATATGTGGAGTATAAGAACTGAGAAAAAAACTGAAGGAACGAAACAGCAGCAGACTCACAGAACCCATGAACGGACTAATAGTTACCAAAGGGAAAGGGACTGGGGAGGATGGGTGGGAAGGGAGGGACAAGGGGGAAAAGGGGGCATTACGATTAGCAGACATAATGTTAGGGGGGCACGGGAAGGGCTGTACAACCCAGAGAAGACAAGTAGTGACTCTATAGCATCTCACTACGCTGATGGACAGTGACTGTAATGGGGTTGGTGGGGGGGACCTGATGAAGGGGATAGTGTAATCACCATAATATTGTTCATTTAATTGTAGATTAATGATATCAAAATAAACTTAAAAAAAGAAAAAGAAATGCACTTTGCACTTCTGACCTTTTGGTTTTGCATCTGCCCAGCAAGAGGTAGTACCACACATGCCTCAGGGAGCCTGCTGGAAGTCTGTGAACTGGAGCTGGGGGACAGCCCACAGTGTGTGTCTTTCAAAACACGGGACTGACTGATTTTAGGCTCTGAAGTCAGAATTGAACCTCTGCTGGGTCTTTCTGGGCAGCTTTATTTATGGCAAGTTCACAGGGCAAACTCCTGCTGGCAAAATGCTTTTGCAAAAGAGGGCCATGAATACCTAAGTGCTGGGCTTGGAGGAGTGCATCATCTCCCCGGGCCAGCCAGCTGGGGATGGCTTAGCACAGACCTCCAGCCCACCAAGAAGAAGGTTCCTGGCGGTGCCGGCACCTGTGGTCCTGGAGGGTCTCAGTTTGCATTTGGGTGGTGGCAGGCATGCGCCCCCCACACTGGGAGTGCTGGCCCCAGCCCAGAGCTTTCAGTCAGCAACACCTGCTCAGGGTGAAAGGCTCCGGGTGGCCAGGCCAGCAGATGTCTTTATCGGGGACTGAACATTGGCAGAGGAGCTCTGCCTACTCGAGAGCACAGGGCACAATGGGAAAGCATGAGCTGTGGCCCAGGAGTCAGGAGCCCTGGATTCTAGTCTCAGCTCTGTGGCTTCTCCCCTTTGGGCCTTGGTGTTTTCCCAGATGAAAGCTGGCAGTGGGGTTAGCCCACCCATGGGTCCCAGTGGCGCTAACCCCCATGTTGTGGATTCTGGTGGACTTCAGGAAAGAGCAGATGTGGAAGGGCAGATGCCATGTGAGGGACTCCTTAGGGCAGGCAGCTGCCCAAGGCATGTCTGCTGGGGAGCCCTGCAGTCAGAGACCCCAGCACCCTGGAAATTGGGGGGGAGGGAGGACGGGTAGCTAACCCGCCTAGAATGATCTCTCAGTCCCTGTGAGCCCTGAGAAGCTTTCCGGTCAGCGTGCAATTCCGGTGATCTCTGAGTTGGTGACCCTGACCATGCCCGGGACGGAGGTGACTGGTCTCAGCATATCAGTCGGACACAGACCCACATCATCTCCTGGGCCAGCTAGAGCCTCAGCACATTGGCCCCTGGCATCCACCTCAACAGTGCAGAGTTCATACTTCCATAGAAATCATGCCCTAGCCCATGGGTTCTCAAAGTGAGAGCCCTGTGCCCCAGCTTCATCTGGGAACTTGTTAAAAATGCAGATTCTTGGGCCCCACCCCAGACCTGCTGACTCAGAAACCCTGGGGATGGTGCCTCCAGTGCACGAGATAAACCCTGCAGGGGTCCAGGCGGGCTCACCTTGAGCAGCTCGGCTCCATAGACCCCGTGGTCTTTCTCTTATTTAAAACTGTATTTTATTATTAACACAACTCTCTGACAATGAAGACACTTTGAAAAATGTAGCCCCACTAGCCCATCATAGTGACTGTTTTTGACTTTCCAGGCTGTCTTTTGGTCCCTTTTTTCACATGGGCAACATTGTACAGAAACTTTTTTGCTGTACTTTTCTCACGTATCATCATTAGTGCTTTTCCCCCAGTGCTTCATGACCTTCTTGTCATTTTCAGTGACTGCAAACCATTTCTCTCCAGTGACTGCCTTGTCCCTCCATGCTTGGCAGCTTGCTGCTTTTCCCTAATGGAGGCGTCGTCGGCCTGTCCAGAGCGAGGTCAGCTTCTGGGGTGCCCCCCACATGGCCTCTCATCAGCCGTATGTCTGACCTTCCTGTTAAGTCCTCCACATGACGTTATCCGAGAAAGCTTACTTAGTGGGCAAAACAACAAAAAACCCAGAACAGATACTAAACTAAGTCTGGGGGGATGTATTGTGATGGAAGAACCCCTGCTCTCCCTGGCTTTGTTAACCTGAGTGTCTTCTCATTTCGCTCACAGGTGGCGGCCGCAGAGTGGGGCTTGGTGTCAGGAGAAGGGACAGGAGCCTCTCCCTGCCCTGATGGGCTGGCAGCCTGTGGCCTCACCCTGTGCCAGGCCTGCTGCCGGTCATTTCCTGAGCATCCTGGTCCCCAGCAGGAAGGTCCCTCCTCTCTCTTGTGCTGCCTCCACCTTCTCTGTGTCCCTCACCTGCGCACCCTCTTACCTCCTGTCCTCCCAGCCTGGCACAGTCCTTTGCGAACCCCAGACACACAGCTTGAGCAGCATGGGCCCTGGTGGTCGCCCATTTGTTCTGACAAAACTGCTGATCGGTCTTGGGCCACATAAATAACATTAGGTCTTTTAAAGTGATTTTTCTGGGATAAATCCCTCCATGTAGGGTTACCAGGTCTAAGAGTAATCCTTAGGGTGTCTTTTATGCCATTGTCTCTTCTGTTCCTGGCAGTCTGCATTTGCGGCACATTGGGGCTCTGCCCTGCTCTTTATGACATGGCAGACTGGGTCTTCCTTATACGGCCCAAGGATCACAAACCCAAGTCAGATGCCTGGAAGGGGCAGGCTGGTAACATAAACACGTTTATCTATGACCATAGGAGAGAGCGGGCTGATAAGGACCTGGAGAGGCCACCCTCTGCCCCATGCCTGCTCAGAGGGCCACAAAGGTGCTGAATCTTACTTCCTTCTGAGAATATTTTTACAATTCAATTTTGAGATTTCTGTTTAATAAAGTTTGAGATCTTCCTTTTTGGCTTTGTTCCCCCAACCTCTTAGCTCTAAAGGCTCCCCCGGCAATCACAGCTGCCTTTCCCGAGTGGTCATCCTGGTTAACCCACACTGGGTGAAATGTCCTGGATTCTGGACCCTTCTCATGGCAGTCCAGGGAAGTGGAAGCTAAATGGAGCTGCATTTCCCTCCTTTTCTAGACTATGGGCTATGTTTTCTTATCTCTGTGTCTCCAGAAACCAGTAAGATGCTTGACACGCAACAGGTCCTGGCATCTTTTTTGGTTTGGATGGGTGGGCGGATGTCCTCTGTCTGCAGCCGCTCGGGCAACATCTTTCGCAGTGCATCTTCCCCAGGCCTCTTCTAGTCATGCCTCTGTTTCGCTCAGCCTTCCCCCACGGTCTCTTTCCTTCCGCCTCCCACTCACACAGGCTCTGCTTTCCAGCTTTACCTCAATTCATTACTTTTCTCCCTCCTTCCTTTTCTCTTGGATCCACCACTTCCTAACAGAAGTTGGTCCATCCCGCTCCTCCTCCAGCTTGTTTCGCCCTGACTGAAGAGCCAGAAGGGCTTTTTTGTTGTTGTTTAGGGCTCCTTCCCGGGCTTCAGGGAGGAAGTGGCCCAAGGACCAGAATCCCTGGAAGGTTTCAGGAGAGGAGCGTTTAGAGGATGGAGCCGTAGGCTTAGATCCTGGGGCTCGGTCTGCCACTAGGGGAGTTTCTACCCTCCTGCCCACTGGAGGCAGGCCTGTTGTGCCTGGAGGATCCGGGTCCTGGCACTTTTTCTGCAGTTGCTGGACTGAACCACGAGAGGAGCGCTCGGCCCTGCTGTGCCCACCCTAACGGCAGGGGCCTCGATTCTGACCCATCCCCAGTGTCAAAGCCGAGGCAGAGCAGACCCTCAGGAAGCTGATGAGACCTTGCTTTTTCTTAGAAATCTCGGAACTGTGGCAGGGACCCCTGAGGTTGGGGCCATCCCTGGGGGCTGGAAAAGGCACCCTGGGTTGACTGCTTCCGGCCCCTCATCACACACTGCAATCCTAGGCGCTGGACGTGTGTTGGGGCACGTGGGCAGAGGACTTGTCCCCAGTGGGTACTGAGGGAGTGGAATGTGACTGGAGTGTAGGAATGCCAAGCCACCCCATCCTGTGTTTGGGGTCCTCCTGCCCACTCCACAGGTGAGACAATTGAGGCCCAAATGAGGTGAAGTGGCCTGCAGTGGCCATCAGACAGGGCAGGATTGTTGTGTGTTATGTGGTTAGGGGCCTTCATTTTTGCTTCAGACGGTGGGGCCACCTCTATCCCTCCTCCGGCAGCTTCTCCGAGTCACCAAGCAGTGCCAGCAGCTCAGGAGCCCTTGGACTTGGTGACACTCCCCTCCCCCACCACTGCGGTTCTCTTGGGTCTTAAGGATGAGAGTCCAGGGCCATGACCTCCTTCATATTTACCCCGACACACAGGTTCGGAGGCAGTAGCTGTCACCAGCTTCTCCTTGAACTGCTTGGACTGCCAAGACCCAAGGGAGCAGCTGCTCGGAGGCTTGGCCGACCCGGGAGGGAGGTGCCCCTTGAGCGCCCTATTTGCAAAATGACCCGAGGCTGCTGTTTTCCACCTGCCTCTCATTTGGAGAACTGATCTGGAGTCATAAACGGGGTGCCAGCAGAAGGCTTTGCCAAAGCATCTCATGAAAATCTGGCCAGTGGGCCTTTGGGGTCTGCTTTGTGTGGCAAATATCTTAGCTCTGTTTTCAGATTTGGCAGGTGGCAAGGGTCTTGAGTGGGCTGAAGGTCATTCCAGGACCAGAATGGCATTTCTGGACCCTTCTCTCCAAGTGGATGCACCTCCCTGTCATGGAAGGGCAAGGACAGGCTGGAAGAGGTCCAGTGCGGCCACCAGCTGGCTGTGAGTGCAGATCAGCCCGGTGACGTCCCCGTCCACCCGCCCACCTCCCAGCCAACCCTCTTGGAGGCATCCAACTTCCTGAACCAGTCTCCTTTCAAAGTCCCTCTTCTCCTGGGGTGCTGGATGTGAGAACAGAATTCCCGGACCCTCACTTTTGGAAAAGGGCAAGGGAATGAAGCTTTCCTAGAGCTGTGGAAGCATCAGGAGAGAAAACCTCATTCAGCCACCTGACCTTAGAGTGGAACCTGTGAGGCCTGGTGATTTTCTCCGGTCCACAGAGCCAGTGGAAGGCAGACTCAGGACCATCCAGGGGAGGCCACTAGCCAGTTCTGCTGCCGTCTGGAAAACACCACGTCCACAGGGAAGGTGGGCGGGGCCCAGGCCTCAGGAGCACGGCTTCTGGACACCACGGGCCAGTGGGGCTCAGAATGGCAATTGGTGCGAGTAGGATGAGAAAATGTTGCAGTTCATTTTCCACAGGGTCCATTTTCTAAAAAATTTTTGAGGCATATTTGATAGTGAAGAAGTGTACATATTTAAGGTATACAACTTGATGATTTGATGCACAGATCACCATGAAACAGTCACTACATTCAAGCTGATTAGCATACCTATCTCCAGGTAGTCACCACAGTTGTGTGTGTGTGGTGAAAACACATAAGCTCTACCCTCTTAGCAAACGTGGTTCACTTTTGAAATGTGCTTGTGTGTGTGACTGAGTGCATGCGTGCGTGTGCATGTAAAGGAGAGTGAGTTTTGTAGTCTGTTCTAACTCAGGCAGCTTCTGGGGGCCTCTACTGAAGCAACTTCACTTTGGTTCTTGAGGGTTTAAAAGGTCCCTGAAACACTTGAGCGAAATTATAGCTCCTTAATTTAGCTACCTGTCAGTTATTTTTTTCCATGTGGCTTAAGGTTGACAGTAAGTTTGACATCGGTAAAAATGTTTTGGAAGCTATTTCAGACACCTTGGAATCAAAAGGAATATAAAGTATATTATTCTGGGGAGCACAACTGGAATTTTCTTCTGGCCATTCCAAGTCATAGCGCTCTCCTTTCAACCATCTTCACGGCCAAAACCCCATGACGGGCTGGGAAATGCGGGCTGCTTCAGAGCCTGGCTGCCTTGGTAAATTTCCTTCCCAGTTGGTGTCAACCTCATTTTGGTGGTTTCTGCTTCATTTGTGCACAGCTGAGGACAGAGCCTTTCTATTTTGTCAGAGCTGTAGGATGTTAGAAGTGGACAAAACCTTGGGGGCGTCCTTCATCTGCCCACCCCTGCCCCTCTCCAGGGCCTCAGAAGCTGGGGGAGACTGTGTTCACAGGACTGATCGCTGCACAGCTGAGATTCTCCCCTGAATCAATGATCCTCGACCATCCTTGCTCCACGGAGCTACATGTTAAATGCCAAGTGTGACATTGACCTTCCTGCTTTAGGACAGCTAGGAGTCCAGAGCTTGTACCTTAAATTAGGTTGTGTCACCCTGGAGAACTCTGGGCAACTCCCTCTGTGCCTTCTGGATGGGGAGAAGTGGCAACAGCCAGCCCTGCAGCTGGAGAATCTCCTCCACCCACATCTGCTTGCTCTACCGTCTTCAAATCACAGTTCAGGCAGCACCATTCTTTGCTGGGGACATGGGGCTGTCCCGTGCATGGGAGGATGCTAGCCACCTCCAGGGCCCACCCAACCAGGTGCCAGCAGCTCAGTCTCCCCCACCACCCTGCCCAGCCCACCCCCAGGGTGTCAACCAGAAGTGAGCCCATATCACCAGTGTTCCTCAGGGAGAATCACTGAGTCATGGAACTGGAGCACTGGTTCAAAATGAGGGCAGTATATATTAGAGTCACCTGTGGTGCTTAAAATTTTACTAACACCTGAGCCCCACCCCCAGACAATCCAATCAGTGTTTCTAGGAGGAAGAGGACCCCGGTATTTGCATTTTTTTGAAGTTCCCCGGGTGATTCTAAATGCTTAGCCAGGCTCAAGAACCACTGGCTTAGTCCTCTAAATTGAGGAGTGATATAATTGTACCAGAAATAGTTTAGGGGATTTTTGAGACACAGATTGAGAAGACGGTACAGTTACAGCGTGAGGGGTTAAAAAAAATGTTCTTGCTTTGCAATAGTTTTAAGTAGCTATTATGCTCTAAAAACCCATGAAATTAATTTAACATTGTATTTTCTCATCCAATTCCAATTTTCTTACTACTACAATAATTAAATTATTCTTTTTTAAAAATCGGGGTGGGACGGTTATGAGGAAATGCTGATGGAGTTCCTTCTACTGTGTCTTTTCCCGCCGCCCCCAGGTTGGTTTGGGGCAGACCCTGGACACCCTGCCTGCCTTTTTCCTCCTGCCGCTGGGCTCCGCTGCCAGGTTGGCTTCCCACTACATCCCGGCACTCTTTTTCAAGAGATTTCAGTGGGCCCATTGCCCACGACCGGACACTTGGGCCTGAAATTCAAGGTCACTCACAGGGTAGCCCCCTACCCGCATACCCAAGCTCAAGCCAGGCAAGGTGGGGCTGTTCTGACCCTTCCACACTTGTCCCCGTTGTCCCCAGCTCGGCTGCCACCGCTGCTGTGTCCCATGGTTAGATGGAGTCTCTTCCACTTCTGTGTTCCTGTGGTCCCTGGCTGGACCAGCCTTGCAGTCTGTCTGACGGGCGACCGCTCTCTGCCCATATGCACAGTCACTTCCAGTGCAGGCATTGCTGGGAGGGGACAAGGTGTCCACGTGGAGGCGGCCTGCCCAGGTTGAGAGGAGGGTTCCTTGTCTGGGGCCACATGTTGGCAGCCTTTTGTCTCCTAGTGCAGAATTGGGGGCCTGACAATTATCTGGTTAACAGGTCCAGTGAGGATGGATGACCAGCTGGACTAGTCTGGTTGGCTGTCTGCTCTGAGGAGACTCATCTGCTCGGGCCCCTGGCCCTGTGGGTCTCACAGCCCAGCTCCTGCTTCCACCCACACTGGGTGCCCGGGACCAGATAGGCAGCAAACCGAAACCTTCCAGTTCAGTCACAGCATCACACATCTGACCATTGTCACATGAGAGTTTGGGAAACTATTTAGTTATTTATCAAGGCAAAGTAATAATTACAACAGTATAATGACACCTTACATTTGTTTAGTGAATTTTGGTTGTCAGGTTGGTTCTGTACGGATCACCTTACTGGATCACCACTCCTGAGAGGTGCAGGCCTGTACTCCACATCCAAGGCGAAGAAATGAAGGCTATAAAATCACATTTTAAAAACAACATGAAGTATTGTGCTCTGAGTTTTTAGAGGTGACGTCTACCCATTCTCAAACATAGCTCATGTTTTGGGGCTTCAGAAAGCAAAAAAAAAAAGGGAAGTGTTTCTCAGACTTAATTCTCAGTTTTCTGACTCCATAGAAAGAATAGCTTTATGAAAATATTAACCTAATTTTGAACTGACTTTTATTTCTCCTGATACCTTTAAATTGTCCATAATACAACCCAATTTAACCTGGTCAGAAAAAAGATGTATTCATGTTAGAACTGGGTACCTGGATTCCAGTCCCATTCAGACACCGAACACTCTTTCACTTTCAGATGAAGTTCCCATTTCTTCATCTGAAAATGGGCATAATTCTTCAGATGAGCCCTGTCTGGGGGAAGGGGTGACACCGTATGTGGGGTATTTTAAGCACCACCTGGGACCCAGCAGGCAATTGTAGGCATCCATGACTTTTTGGGTGATGAAACAAAAATCACATCTTTCATTAAAACTCTATCAAAGTATTTTCCATCATTCATTGATCACTCTGTGGGCATTTTACTAACAGTAAACCAATGAATCCAAGGGGGTTGCCAGAAATCACAAAAAGCCAACAGGACATGACACAGGTGAGGATGCGGAGGCCAGAGGAGGTGGCTGAGTTTCCAGGGAGCACATCTGGTCATTGACCCAGCTGCTAGCCATGTTTAGAAGCCCATTCTCCTCCTCCACGACCATAGCTGACACGGCTGTCACCTGCTCTCCCAGCCAGCCCTGCCCTGGAATCCAAGAAGAGTGATTCATGGCTTATCTGTTGGTGGCTTCATTTGTCCCATGTGAAAGGAAGGGATGGAACAGGGGGTGTGCGGATGATGGAGTCTTCCTTAAATACTGCAACCCGCTCATTGGGGACTGGGGTCGCTGGCCTAGTTTGGCCACGGTGCTGTTCCTGCAGTGAACATTTCCTGGTGTATAGAAATATTTGAAACATTTCTGAAAGTTGGTGTTCTAGGCTTATTTTCCAGACTTTCAGATTGCAAAGAGCTCACCGCATGAGCACCGAGTGCTCTGAAAGCAAGGTGAGAGGTTTTGTGAGTTGCGGCCTCCCCCACTGGCTCTGTAGGGGAAGTTCATTCCTGTGCTCCCGGGAAGGAGGCTGTGAGGATCAATCTCTCTGTGCAATACTGCAATTCACCCGGGACCTCCAGGACCAGAGAGGGGCGGGGTGAAAGCACGCTATTGAGGCTGTCCAGAGCTCAGGGCATGGGCTTCTGTCTCCTTCAGCAGCCTATGTGCAGGGCTTCCTTACATGTCGGATGACACTTAGAGCTCCCTTGATTTGCAGCCTGAGAAGCAGTCAGCCAGAGAGGGAAGGGGATTTCCTGAGACCACACAGCTGGTCAGTGTCCAGGCCAGGCACCAAGTCTAGCCCTGCTCCCAGCCTTGTGTCCTCCTCTTGGCCAAGCTCCACTCACCACCCTCTTCTCCCACTCTCTCTCTCTCTCTGGATCTGGCCATGATGCTTTTTTTGTTATCAGTAAACGTGCCAAGTATACTCCGTAATTAAAGATTAATCTGGTGGTGAGGTATGTCATAGTGAGTATACTTCCGCCGTTAATCAGCAGTGTACCATCACCTTACCACTCGCCCTCGGTGTTTTCATCCATGATATTAGGAGGGTGGAATTAGCTGACCTCAGAGGGACATGCCCGTACTAGAGAATGTCCTGCAATTCCTATGCCCTGAGTTAGAGTGAACAGAACTGACCTCATCTGCCCATAGCTACTCCTGAGTCCCAGGAGAAGTGGGGGAGGACAAAAGTAGACTGCCCAGCATTTCCATTCAGGGTGTGAAGAGGAATTAAGGGCTCTTCTGGCTTTCAGAGCAGCATGACAACAGCTTGGTGTTTGTTTCCTCCATGGGTTGGGCACATTTTTACTGCATTGTTTTTCCACTGAATGTGCCATTATAGCATTTTCAGCCTTGAATCCTAAGTTATTACAGCAAATACTGCCGCATGGCAGAGAGGCGTTTCTTGGCTTTTAGTGAAAGTGGACTGTGTGTTCTAGGCAAAAAATGCCATCCTGAAGTGAACTGGTACAGTAATTCCATGCCTGACACGCGGTCCCTGACACGATGCACTCCTGGGAGCTGTGTGAAGTGCTGTGACCAGCACCTGGGTATTACAGGCGAACAGCGACTTGGCAGTCATGCAAACATAGCGCATATAGTTATGTGTGCACAGAATGTATGTGGAAGTATTGTGTATTTGATTATAGCATGGGAATTACAGATATTCAGGACTGTCTGGCATGTGGCTGTCCTGTAGTTTATGACCTGCACACAGGCAGTACGGATCTCTAGTTTGTGGTTGGCATGCATGTGCGGTGAGGCAGCTAATAGGTGACTGCAGGCATTGGATCGAAACGGTTTTGTGACTGGCCCGGGGCATCACGTGTGCCTTCTCTGTGGTCTCTGTGCAGGTTCCAGACCTGGCATGAAGATGCCACGTGATCTGCAGGCAGTGTAATGTAGGCGTGGCCACAGAGCCAGCCCACAGGCCTGTGTTATGTAAGCCTTCTGTGATCAGTGGCAAAGTAAACAACAGATGGGAGGCACCCAAAGACAACATGTCCCGTGTGAGCACTGGGTTTCTAGGGAGTTGATAGGCCCTAATAGGTAGATGGCATCTGCGTTCTGTGTATTTATAATAACCTTTTAATATTTTACCAGTCTCTTCATTTCCTTGTTAGGGTGAATTTTTCTCATTGACCTTTCCAAAAAACAAAAGAGAGTGTCCAATGTCTTCATTGTAGAGAAATCAAAGTCACCACTATGTGTCTTTTTGGCAACCAGAACCCTGTGGTCCCCAAAGATAATAGTTTGTATCTGCAAAGAAGCTATCCTAAAGTGTTAGGCCCTTTACCAACACGGGCATTAGACCACAAGTAGCCCGTCCCACTCTTCCCATCCCATCTCTTGTTCACACAGGCTGGAAAAGGGGATCGATGTTGTATGAACTACAAAAATTTGCTTATCACAACAGGATTTACAAAGTGATTATGTGAGTTTTCTCATTTGGACAGCAAGTTTTTAGTTCTTAAATGCCTTCTAGACATGTCATCTCATCAATTCTCTGAGCAACCTAGTTAGATGGACAGAATTCTCCCATCTGTCCTATAAACAGGGAAACCAAGGCTTAGAAAGGTGGTGGAACTTACCCAAAGTCACATAACTGCTAGTAAAGAGAGCCAATTCCATAGCCAGTTCATTTTTCACACCTGCCAGGGCTCTCAGTAGTGAACTCGGACCTCCTTCCACAGTCTGTCTAGTAATGCCATCAGTTACTTTCTAAAGAATTTGTACTGAGAGGTACACATGTGAGTTGGCTTGTCCAATCTCCACCCAGCATTGTAGTGGTTATTTATATTGTATCCAGATTTCTCTTAATATTGTCCACACTTACTGATTGTAAATCATTGATCTGCAATTACATATTCAATGCAGTCAATACATGAACTGAGCATCTACTAAGTTTAAGGCATTGCCTTGGGGCCCTGGGATATATGGGAGGGTCGGGGACCAAAAGAAATGATTTCAGCTTTTTCTCTGCCCTCCACCTGGCTCACAGTCAAGCGGCCACACACGCTCAGCTGCCTAGAACAACGTGATAAGTGTGACAGCAGGCTGAGCTCAGCATGCTCTAGAAACACACTGAAGGGAGCATTGGATTCTGACCTGGGGAAATAGGAAAGCTGTCCCAAGGATGTTCCTATTTAGGAGTATGCTCTGTGAGATGAGCAGGGTTTCTAACAGGGTTTGTCCACCCTGTCTACAGAACTTGTCTTTCAGTTCACAACAATTTAAAACCCTCCCCGATCTAATGAAATGCATTTGCCTACTTCTGAGAGCGTTTTTCTGTGTCTTCTTGCCCTGCATCTTCAAAGAATGCTTAAGTCCTTGCGGTTGTCAATGCCCTATCTTCTGTGGATCTCAAGGCTTTAGTAGAAACATAAAGGGGTGCTCCTAAACACACAGCCCCCCTTCTCTCCAACAGCTAAAATCAGGAACAGTATTTCACAAAGATTCCTGTCTCTGTAAATCTTCACAAGGCCCTCCAAGTGGGGTCAAACTCAAGTGGGCGATGTCCATGCTCTGTACTGCACAGTTTCCGTTGAAATAACCCATGTGTAATGCTGTCCCTCCCCTCCCCCTTCCCACAAGGCCCCTTTGCTGCAACCTTTCATCTCTCAGGCTAGTGTCTCCCCAGCGTGAGGCCTGACCCCCCACCTTCTCTTCCGTTAGGATGTTGTTGTTTCCGCTTGCTAACTGGGCCACTGGGCAGCTGAATCACAGCAGAAGCAGGGGGGTGTCATTATTGATGGTCTCTGTCCTTCATACAAGTACCAGGCCTCCAGGAGAAAACTGTTCGCATGCTCAGCCAATACTGCTGTCCTTCAGACGCATCCGTTCCTTTACCTTCCATGTCCTCCCCACCCCCACCCCCTTTTTATTTACTCATTGAGTGGCAAGGGCCATGAAAGAAAATATAGCATTTCAATGGAATAAAACATAATATTTCAGTAACTTCTCAAGTTCCTCTGTTTGGAGCTTTGCTGAGATAAAAGGCTGTATCACTAAAGAAAAATACTATTGGGAGGAAACCCAGATACATGTTCTAGAAAAGATGGGACTCGTTTTTGAAGATGAGGCATTGAGAACTCACAGGGTGCTCCCCTGAAAGCGTGCCCTGGCTTAAACCTTTTGGAAATGATTACTTGTCATTTCAGATTCCTTAGAGTGTAAGATAATTTCTGGACTAGGACTTTCTGGAAGGATGACCCATTTCTGACTGTTGAAGGACCTTGCCTCTTTACCCAAAGGAGCTGCCATTAAAATGTGTCAAGTCCAGTACCTCCATTTAGAGCCTTGAGGAGGTTGAAATTGCCCCAGCCAAGGGTAAGCGGAGGATCTGGGGTCTGGGCCCGAATCTGAGGTTTCAGCCCCTAGGCTCTCAGCATGTCCTATCTAGCAGGGACCACTGTTGCTCGAGAGATTGTGTGGCCTTTTTCTCTGTAGTACCGCTTGTGTCATGCTTTCTGTGGCAGCAGTGATTACTAGCTTGATGACTTTTGGCAATCTCCCTCAGAGCAGCCAGTGTAGATGAGATCTCTTGGGCAAAGCCCTCCCTGACCCTTACAGCCAGTTTTCAATTTGATGTCCATGCACAGCCTCTTGGATGCTGATGTCCCCAGCTGGCATCCAGTGAACATTTAGGGTATCCTCTGTGTGCCAGCTTCTGTACTTTCATGCTCCAGAAGTTGGTGTAAGGGTTGCTCTCCATCCCTAGACACCTTGGAGATAATGTCTTATTAATCCATAGAGTCGAATTTTCAGTTGTGTTTTAACAACTATGTAAGGTTCTGTGACCTGCATGTATGCATTCTGCCTTTGTCTCCTGGTTTGATGTTCCCCTAGAATATACATTCCCTGACCCTGTGTTATTTTTGTAAGCCATCTTTAATGCTTGGGGAATAAAGCGGAGGCATAAAGAACTGGACACATATCGCCTTTGCATCCCACTCTTCCAAGGCCCTAATGTTGACCCTGGTACTTTGTAGAGCTTAACAAATGTTGGCTTGGCTCGAGTTCATTTGAAATGAAAGTAGCCTAAGGCTAAGCCTGTTGACCAGCAGTCCATGGGGCTGGGTGGAGGTGGGGGGGCTGGTTGGGGGAGGGGTGTGAACAGCGAGCGCTGGTGTGAACACCATGGAGCGTGTGCTTCTGTGCTTCTCTGGGAGAGCTGCTTGCCTCAGGCTTCAGTATACTTCTCGGAGGTCCCCGGAGGGCAGGGCCACATCTTTTGCATGTCTTTATCCAGGATGGTAGCTAAGGTTGCTAAGAGTATATAATCGCTGAATTTACATTGGAAGGCTCTCCGTAAGTGAAAAATTATTTCTTCTTCTACCTACTTCATGTTTTCTTGCTTTAGGTTTCTATTTAACAACATTCCACACTGAACATGAAGATGTTTTTGGAGTACTGGATGTCTGGATTGAATATAAATGCAAAAGCTTTCTTTGAAGAGCATTCTGTTTTCTTATAGCCTTTAGGACTTTTTATTCCTGTTGTTCTAAATTACCAAAAGAGAAAAAAGCAGAAGTAAAGAAGGGAGTCCATTATAACAGCTCGGTGAAGAGGAGAAGTGGGTAGAGGCCTGTGTTTTCTCCTGTGTTAATGTGGAAAGCCTTGAACTAGGGACATAACATCAACATTATAAAAGGTAGTGTGGATTCAGCACATGGTAGAGAAGACTGGCAGTTACTCTGTGGCTCTATTCAAACCAAATCAACAAATTTGTAATGTAATGTAAAAACCCACTTTGGGGTCTATTAACATTTTGCCATCCACGATCCAGTAGCCTGTCCAGGGTGATAACTTTCATCGACTCCTAACTGGTCTCCACTGGCCTTCCCTGCTTTAAGAAGCTAAGTTCTTTTCACTCTACCCAGGGATCCCTGTTATAAAATTCCTGGTAAATGTCAGTGAGTCTGCCTCTATCTGAACAGTTCTGGAGTGCCCCCATCCACCACCAGAGACCTCTAATTAGAGGAGTTTTCTTCATAATGAAATGGCTCACTCTGCCCCCGTGTGACCTGCCACCTGGTCCTGTCTCCGATTTAGAGCAGCACAGAGCCAGTCTTCATCCCTTTTCCAAAGGAGAGCTTCATTTGAGATGGATAGTGAAGTTCCCCTGGAGTCTCCTCCTTAGGGGGCTGACCACCCCTTTCTCCTTGAAGAGTCCCTCAGAATACCCTTAACCACTGGGGTTGCCCGAGGATGGTCAGACTTGTCATAGTCGGTAAGACCATGTAAGAGCAGGGTGCCCAGGCCGGACAGGGGTGTTCTGCCAGATCATGTCTGTGCCCCTGTGCGCCGTGCGGGGGAGACACTCACTGCCTCTTGCCAGCAATTCCTCCACCAGCTGTTGAGCCAAAAATAAGTTCTCAGCTGCTGAGGGCTGATCTTTCCACTCCCCTTCTCCTCGGAAGCTAAGAGTCCAGCGGTCTGCCAGCTGGAATCGGGAGATTGAGGATTATTTTCAATTCAGTTGAAAGGAAAAGCAGTGTGAGGTTTTATTCTCTTTTTTTTAACCTTATTATGTCAAAGGAATTGTCTTGTTCTTAAGGGCAAAAATATCACCACTGCTTCTGAATTTGCTTTTAAAATAGCATTAGAAATGGTAGGGATGCATGGAGCCTTTCCTGCTTCCCAGGCAGAAGCCCCCTATCAGGAGAGTCAGATGTGACTCCATGTGAATGGAGGGACAGCACCGGGAATAAAGCCTTAGGACTGAGTGCGGTGTGGCAGATCCGCTGCCAACCTTTGGACTGATAAACTGCCTATTTGCAGAGGACATGAGCAGCTGCCCAAACTGTGGAATTTTCCAAGAGCTAAAAACCTTTAAAGTAGGATCTTAAAGTCATTCCTTTTTTTTAGCAAGTGTATCTCAGCACCTGCTGGGTGCCAGATACTGTGCTGGGGTGGCCAGATGAATAAAGGGCAGTCCCTGTCCTTCAGGTTTTCACCATCTAGGGGAAGAAAATGGGTAAGAGAACACATGAGTGCGGCGTTATTGTGGTAAGTATTCTGCACGTATCCCCCATCACGCTGGAACGTGGGAGGCCTGCACCCCATGGAGGTGGAGGTGGTGACGGCGGCCGCAATGGTTATTACTGTTGTGTTGTTACTAATAAACTACAAAGATGCGTAACACACATGAAGGAACCACAGTTCTGCTTCAGATGGTCTTGGAAGGTAATCCAGAGCTTGTCAACTAGGGAGGTGATATCTGAGCTGCTTTGGAGCGATCGGGTGGACACTGGGAGTAAGGACTTTGCTGACGAGGGAAGAAATGTGTAAAGGCATGAGGGTGAAAAATGGATTATTTAGGGACCAGCAGTAGCTTCAGTGTTTGTAATGCACTGCATGTGTTGGGGCAAGGAGAGCATGGGGTGTGATAGCCTGTGTTCCTAGAAGTGGGGAATCTTTGAAGAACTTCAGGCAGCAGAGCAGAAGTCAGATTTGCATGTCACATGGTCGCTCTGGAGGGACTGTGGAGGCTAGGCTGAAACTGGGTGGGGCAGGGAGATGGGGTAAGGGTGAAAAATGATGAGAGGGAGACTGGATGAAGACGGTGGAGATGATGGAAGGGAGGAGATAGATTTAAGAAAAAATCTAATCAGATAAGACTAGGAGGTCTTCATGACCTGTGAACTATTCAGTCTGTATTGTATGTGTGTGTGTGTGTGTGTGTGTGTGTGTGTAGGGGGCGGTGGTTATAAGTGATGAGTGAATGAGGGCTGGAGCTAAGAATAACTTAGGCTTTGCCTTGTATGGCCTTGGAAGTGACACAGGGAAAACAGGAGTTGGAACAGATGTGGGAGAGCAGAGAGTGAATTGCATTGATCTGTGCTGACTTTGAATGGTGCACCTGCTTTTTGGGGATGCTGCCTGCTGGCAGTAATGATCTGGCAGAAGATATAGGGGACAGGCAGCTGTCAGCCATTCAGGGGAGTCACATTACTGAGGAAGTGGCAGAAAGAGAAGGGTAAGGGACCGTATTAAAAAGGTAGCCGACTCTCCCATACATGGTCACTTGATTTCTGACAAGGGAACCAAGAATATTCAATGGGAGAAAAGACAGTCTTTTCAACAAATGGTGCTGGGAAAACTGGACATCTATTTTATGACTGAATATAAGTGCAAAAGAATGAAGTTGATCCTTCCATTACACGATATATAAAAGTTAACTCAAAATGAATCAAACACCTAAACTTAGGAGCTAAAATTATAAAACTCTTTGAGGAAAACAGGAAAATCCTCACTGGGTTTGCAATGCGTTTAATGCAAAACTACATTGGATTTGGCAATGATTTCTTGGCTATAACACCGAAAGCACAAGCAACAAAAGAAAAATAAATAAATTGAACTTCATCAAAACTGAAAACTTTTGTGCATAAAAAGACACTATAAAGAGAGTGAAAAGACAGCCACAGATTGGGAGAAAATATTTTCAAATTGCATGTCTGATAAGGGATTAATATGCAAAATAGATAAAGAACTCCTACAACTCAACAAAAACGCAACCCAATTAAAAAATGGGCAAGGACTTGACTAGACATTTCTCCAAAGAAGATACCCAGATGGCAAATAAGCACATGAAAAGATGCTCAACATCATTAGTTATTAGGGAAATGCAAATCAAAGGCACAATGAGATACTACGTCACAACCGTTAGGATGGCTATTATCATAGAAACAGAAGATAGAAGATATCCCTTGTACATTGCTGGTAGGCATGTAAAATGGTACAGCCACTGTGGAAGACAGGTTAACGGCTCCTCCAAAAGTTAAATGTAGAATTACCATATGATCCAACAATTCTACTTCTAGATATGCCCAAAAGAATTGAAAGCAAGGTCTCAAACAGATATTTGTGCACCCGTGTTCACAACAACATTATTCGGAATAACCAAAAGGTGGAAGCAACCCAAGTTTCCATCAACAGAAGAATGGATAAACAAAGTGTGGTCCATAAATATAATGGGATATTACTCAACCTTATAAAGGAGGGAAATTCTAATACATGCTACAATGTGGATGAACCTTGAGGACATTGCTTATTCACATATGCTTAGTGAAATTACCCAGACACAAAAGGACAAATGTTGCATGATTCTGCTTACATGAGATAGCCCAAATAGGTAAATTCATGGAGACAGAGTGAAATAGAGGTTACCAGGGGTTGTGGAAAGGGGCAAATGGGGAGTTATTATTTAAAGGGTACAAAATTCAGTTTGGAATTGTTGCTGGGCAGGTGTGTCTGGGGAGGTCAGCCTGCACGGGGGAGGGTTCTTGACTCTGATCAAGAAAGAATTCACACACAGGTGCCTTGAGTGTAGGTAAGGAAGGAATTCACTGAAGTGAGAGTGGTAGTGAACTCCAGCAGCCGTGCTGGTAGGAGAGCACAAGGAAGAACAGAGGGAGGAAAGGGAAGCTCACTGAACTCCTGCTCAGCATAGTTGAAGCCAGGGTCACTCGGTGTCCGGTGTCGGCTTGAATCTGCACAGTGTGGGAACTAAGCCCCACCACCCCAAGATTTGGGCAAACAATAGAGCACTGGATGGAGTGAGATGATGTTCTGAGAACTTCCCAAGGGCAAAGAAAGGAGATTTTCAGGCAGGCTACTGAAGAGCATGATCATACAGCTGCAGTCCTGTCTGGGTCACCCAGGCAATGGGAACTTGCAAGCCCAAATCAGAGATCTTAGTAGCCCTTCCCTACTTGTCTGAAGTAGAACAGAGAGAGTGAAGACTGGTGCTTAAGTCTAGAAAGTTGAATGAAATAGCAAGGTAACAAAGATGCTTACCACTGGGGAAAAGAGTCTCTTATTAACCTCCCAAGAGGCTTGGAAGAGCACAAAGACAAAATGCAATGAGTTGAGTAGCGAGAAGGCTTTATTTAAGGCAAAGCACACACTCAAAGAAAGGGGAGTGAGGGCAGCCTCAGAGAGGAGGCATGCTTAAAGGCTTAGGATTCTGTCTTTTAAGGATTTCAAGAATGGGGTAAAGGGCTGGGGTGGAGGAAGGTGTGTAGGCTTGACATGTGGTCTTATGATGTCTTTTGGTGAGAGACATTATGTCACCACCCATAGTCTGTCCTCTAGATATTCTGTAAGGTAAACTTAGCACAATAAATTTCTTTCTTAATTCTGTTCTTCTTCAAGATAGTGGTTATCCTCAAGCAGTGGGGACATAGGGACATACCACATGGGACTTCTTTCCCTGTCAAGATAGGGTAGGTTATTGGCTGATTACCATTAAATAAATGAGAAATCTTACCTCCTAACTCCTTGGTTTTTAAAATGGAATCTCAGCCTCAACATGGAGTCCATCCTGTTCTTGCTATACTGTTGGTATCTTGGCATTTTTCATCATAGGCAGGAAAAATTAATCATGATGCTTGCCTTGTGTCCCTGTGCCACCTCAGAATGATGAAAAGGACAGTGTGTGAATGCACAACAGTGAAAATGTATTTAATGCATCGAATTGTACACTTAAAAGTGCTTGAAGGTTACATGTCATGTTTTATTATAGTGTTGTGTTTTACCACAATAATAAGAACACCGACAACAGGGCAGACTCTGGACTCGAGGGCGCTTTATTCAGGTTCCCACTGTTCTCTCACTGACGTGCTGAGGGTTGCTGTCCACTCGCTGCACTACTGAGTTCCCATCAGCCAGGGCTGTGCTGTGGACTCCTGCCTCCCCATCCCTGGGCATTTGGCTGAGCAGTTGGCTCCAAACTGGGTGAAGCCTACCCTGAATGGTCCTGGCCTCCCATTCCAGCTCCTGTCTGGCCTCTCCCATGGAGGGCAGCACCATCTGGGGTGGTCCCCCCCAGCCACCAGCTGCTTTTTGGGTGGAAGTCTTTCCTCCACTGACAGCTCCCTCTCACCCACCGTTTTCCCCAGGAGAAGAGCCCTGCGTCTGCATTTTTTGCACTGTCATTCCTAAACAGCAAGCATTCAGCACCCTGCCACAGCCTGGGACGCTCTTTGAGGCAGCTGGCAGGCCAGGCACCCATCTGGTACTTTGCAAAGGACCCCCGGCTTGAGGGGAGGGGTGGGAGAAGGTCAGAGAGGTAGTGATGGAGTATTAACCATGGAAACGCTTGTCCCCACAGAGGCAAGGTCATCCATGTCAGGAAGTGCCCCTTCCACAAAAGGCTTATTTGTGGGTGGCCAAACTATTTAAAAGGACAATAGAGCGATATTTTGGGGTGGAATTTGTCGTTACTTTGTTTTGCAATATGGAATCAAGAGAGAATTTTCCAGCCTTGAGGTTTACACACAAAATTGTATTTTCCCTGCACTGAATGGCCCTGACATTGGTGATAAACCTGGTTCCTCTTGCTATTTGGAGGAGTTTATTTCTAGAAAAACAAAGAGAACACCATGCCTGCCATGTCCTTGGCCACTGATCCCATGGCTAAAATATGTACCTTACTAGTAACAGAGTGGTTTCAAGTATCTGAAAACTGGAGGAGAAAACAGCTTCTGAGTAACCAAAAGATAAGTCATCAAGTTCCTACACTAAAGCTAGTACCCTGTACCCCATGTGGCTCTGGTTTTAGGCCTGCATACATATAAAGCTTGTTTGCCAGTCCCTGAAAGTTAGAAGCCACAGATTAAAGTATCTTGGGACTGGTTCGAGGAAGGCCCTGAGAAGGCAACAGTGAAGCTTCTGGAAGCCTGGCCACTTGCATGGAAGGAAACACCAGCCAGGAGACAGGGAAAGCAGAGGTGAAGGTTCCAGAAGCGAGGCACCTCGCTGTGTGACATCCCAGAAGAAAAATGATGTCGACCTGGCAGCAAGAAAAAGCCCAGCATGCCGTGCGAGAAGGCGGGCCCGGTGCCCGATGCAGCTCGCCAAGCTTGAGGTGTGGTCGCTCAGGTCGGGGTAGTGGGTCCCCGCCCCATGCAGAGCTCTCAGGCCGGTGGGAGCGCCCCATGGGTGCCAGGCTGGGGCGAGGGAGCCGGGGCAAGGAGGCCGGCAGGCTCCGGGAGTGCTCGCCGGGGGAAGGGGGCAGCGGGCTGGCTTGGATGCTCAAGAGAAAGGCTGTCGGGTGGCTCTGTGGAGAAGAGCATGGCAGACGAGGCCACAGCCTGTGCCTCTTGGGTGGCTGTGGTCCCTTCGCGCACCGTCGGTGCTCATTAAGGCCTTACAAAGTTGAAGCTGCTTAGGGGACACTCCTGGGGGAAAGCAGAATAGCCAACCGGCTCCAATCTCGGGGGCTGGACGCAGCAGGCTCCCCGGAGCCCCAGCTCCCTGCCCGGCCATGTGTCCCTAAGGAGTAACATTTCCTGGTAGCCTTAGTCCTCCAGTCGGAGTCAGCACAAGGACTGCGCCTGCCCTGAGGGATGGCTGAGGGGCGCAGAGCAGATGAGGCTATGAAATCCGGGCATCTAAGGAGAATTCAGTACATGGCCCAGTCCTGACCTGGGTCACCGCCGACGCTCATCGAGCGCTTCCCCTGAGCCCCTGTTGGCTCAGATGGGCCGTCTGGCTCCCTGTAAGGCCGGAAAACTGCGGTGTCCTCTTCCTCCTCCTCCGAGGGCGGAGCAGGGGCTTGCAGCACGGGAGTCTCTGGGCTCACACCTTCAGAGAAGAGCTGCCTGGAAATCTTCTTTTCTCAACGGGGAATCCTGAAAGCCTTTCTCCTCAGTTCCTGTGACAGCCGACTGTCATACCTGTCACCCAGGGGCCGGGGACAGTGGCATTCCTCCCACCCGTCCCACGAGGGGAAAAATACAGCCGGGGATTTCTCACATCCCTTCTCATGGGCAGGGGCTGTGAAGTGAGTAGGCGGCATTCCTGGGGGACAGGCCGTGTGCCCCTGCCGCAGCCACCCGGGTGGGCCTGCTTCCCTCCCTCACCTGCGATCGGCAGGCAGCAGCTGTTTCTGGCAGGTGCTCGGCTGTCGGCGGCAGATGGCGACAAGAATGGGCCTGTGGGCAGGTGTCCTGGGCACGGCCCCCCGCCACACACACCTGTGTGTACAGACACATGTGAGGGCTCGGCTTTGTTCGAAAGGCCCCTGCCTTGGGTTTCAGGTGACGCCAGAGGGCTCTTTCCAGAGGAAGCCCTTGGTCCCCAGCGCCATCCCCCTCAGTCACCCGATGTGAATGCTACTCACGCTCACTCCCAGGCGCGGCCGGCTCCCTGCTCCGCTCCGCAGCGTCCCTCTCCTTGTGCGTTTGCCCAGGAGGGCGGCTGTCTCCCCGGGGTGCCCACCATGGCCTTGGGCTCTGTGACCAGACGAAGCTGCAGCGGGATCTGGATGCAGAGGCTCTGCTTCTCTCGGCCTCCGCCGTCCATCTCCCAGCGCACGGGCTTGCGTACAGAGACTCCTGGGGTGCAGTGGCTGCTCTGCTGTTGACTGGGTCCCACCGGCGCTGGGAACCTCGTCTTCATAAAGTAGCAAAACGTGTCTGTGCCCCAGGGCCGGGGGCGTGGGCTCACGCAGCTGGCTTCGGGGTAGAGCCAGAGGGGAATAAGCAGGGTGCCCTTCCGAGGGGCCCCTGTGCCTCCTGCTCTCCCTGCGCCTGAGCAGAGCTGTCCTACCTGACCTGTGCCCCGCCCCCGGAGGATCAGGGCATCACTGGGACCGTCACCCGGCTCTGCTGCCCACAGCCCCCCCTGCGCCGTGTTTGTAGCCAGCCAAGGCAATCAGGTGAGGATGACATCTAGCTGGAGACTATTGCCAAGTCACTACTCTTCCATTCCTGGCAGGAAGGAGGTGGGCTCTTCACGCCAGATTCTTAAAGAAAGAGTAAAAATGTATGTTCCACATGCCATGTTTTTTCTTTTTACCATGACACCTCAGCTGTCATTTTTCTTTTCCTGGAGCTTGGGCACCTGAGGACCCACTATCCATGACTATTTGACAGCAGACTTTTATCACCTGCTGGTGACCGGCGTACATGATGGAGACGCAGGAGGAGTGGTGCGGTTTAGACGTGGACTTGAGAGAAGATGCACACAGGTGCACATGTGCACACACACATACACGTGATGGGTCATAAGGAACAGAGGGGTGACAGAGCCATTCACTGAGGGTTTTCCATGCATAAGCCTCCCTGCATTTCTAGTGAACTAAATAGGATCAAACTAAAACAGTAGGAACTAAGTACCACGTTTCCTGCTCTATCCCAGTGTGGAGGAGAAATGTTAATGATTTTCACTGTATCGAGTCTTTGTGGACAGGCACAGGCTGGGCCTAGAAACTAGGCTCCTCTACCTGTGTTGGGCAGAGAATGTTTGTACTCAGCCAGGGAAGCTGAAAGTCTAGCTGGCAGGTCCAGATGGTATCCAACAATCATGGCAACTTGTTAGCTGCGTGACCTTGGGCAAGTTACTGAACCTCTCTGAGCCTCTGTTATTCATTTGGAAAATGAGAATAGCCTCTTAAAGGGTGTTTTTGTGAACTTCCAATTAATGTTTTTATAGGGTGATATTGTCATTTTTATTTTAGAGATAGGAAGTGAACTCCAGAAATGGTAAGTGACTTGGCCAGGTCAGAGTAAGTGGGGTATCCTAACAGGTAGTTAAAGCACAGGAAGGGCAGAGGCTTGCAGGGAGTGCCCAAGAGTAGGCAGGCCAGAACTTATTTCAAGAGTGTCGGCAGCAGATAAGGGGCAGCATGGCCCTGGGCATATTGGCGTTGGCATCCCCTGGCCGCTGTACTTGCTTACTTATCTTCAAGGCATCCACTTTTCCCTCTTGGCATAAATTAAGCCCAGAGCCTACTCTCAAACACAAATGTGTTATTTTTTTTCACATGTGAGCTGTCTCTCTCGGACTCTGTGCCTATTCCTTTGATTTCTTTGAAGCATGCAGGGGTTTTCTTTATCTCTTTGAAACATCTTGTTGTTTGGATCTGCTTTCATGGCTAGCTGAGAACTCCTTACCATACAGTCAGCTCATGGAACCAAGGTGAGCTTCCCGCTGAGGATGGCCTGGAGTCTTGTCTTGTCAGATGTGACATTTTCTTTGTATCACCTGTGAATGTGAAAAACCAGAGTTCGGTGTTTCACAGTGTAGAGGGTGATGGAACCCAGCCGTGCTCTTACAACCAGCCTTTCGTCAGCTCCCCGTGGTCCACAATCAGAGTGAGGGATAGATTTTAGGGTTGTGACATGAGTCAGCAAGACCAGATGGGGGGTTATGGCAACAGTCAGGCAAAGATTGGTGATGGCTGAGCCCAGGAAGTGCTGGTGAGGATGGGGAGGATTCATGAAGTGTTCATGAGGAAGTGTCAAGATTTGCTTAATAGGCATGACTTGCTGTGAGATATCAGAGCAGAGAGTTGACAGTAGCAATGAGATGGATAGCTTGGGGGATAGGTAGCTGCTGATAGATAGGAGGGAATAGAAGATGAACAGCTTTGGGAGGTGAAGACTAATGGCTCCAGTTTTGCATATGCGGTGTCTGAAGCTCTGGGAGGGTGAGTGGCAGGACTCAGTAAGCAGGTAAAGAGAAGGCCCTGGATCTCAGCAAATGGTGGGGGATAGGAGTGGAGAGAGCGAGTCATCCTTGTTTGAAACAACACAGTACTTTCTCTAGGATAGTTTGTATTTTTAATAAAATTCCTACTTGCTCATTATATTTATATTTCAACGCCAGTTCTGCACCCTAAGACGATTCCATTCTGAATCCGGATCGGTCACCAGTTCTGAGTCTTGTCAGGGGTCACTTAAATCTTTAAGCTGCTCGGGTAATGCCAGAATTCTTTGAGTGGACCAACAGGTACAAAGAAGACCCAATGGACAGAAACTTCTTAGACTTAAAAAGCAGTGGAGCTGAAAAGCTTCTGTACAGCAAAGGACACCATCAGAAGAACAAAAAGACATCCTACAGTATGGGAGAATATATTCATAAATGACATATCCGATAAGGGGTTGACATCCAAAATATATAAATAACTCACACACCTTATCAAACAAAAAGCAAATAATCCAATTAAGAAATGGGCAGAGGACATGAATAGACACTTCTCTAAAGAAGAAATTCAGATGGCCAACAGGCACATGAAAAGATGCTCCACATCACTAATCATCAGAGAAATGCAGATTAAAACCACAATGAGATATCACCTCACACCAGTGAGGATGGCCAACATCCAAAACACAAACAACAACAAATGTTGGCGAGAATGTGGAGAAAAGGGAACCCTCCTACACTGCTGGTGGGACTGCAAATTAGTTCAACCATTGTGGAAAGCAGTATGGAGGTTCCTCAAAAAACTCAAAATAGAAATACCATTTGACCCAGGAATTCCACTCCTAGGAATTTACCCTAAGAATGCAGCAGCCCAGTTTGAAAAAGACATATGCACCCCTATGTTTATTGCAGCACTATTTACAATAGCCAAGAAATGGAAGCAACCTAAGTGTCCATCAGTAGATGAATGGATAAAGAAGAGGTGGTACATATACACAATGGAATATTATTCAGCCATAAGAAGAAAACAAATCCTACCATTTGCACAACATGGATGGAGCTAGAGGGTATTATGCTCAGTGAAATAAGCCAAGCCGAAAAAGACAAGTATCAAATGATTTCACTCATATGTGGAGTATAAGAAGAAAGAAAAAAAAACTGAAGGAACAAAACAGCAGCAGACTCACAGAACCCAAGAACGGACTAATAGTTACCAAAGGGAAAGGGACTGAGGAAGATGGGTGGGAAGGGAGGGATAAGAGGGAAAAAGGGGCATTACGATTAGCAAACGTAATGTTGGGGTGGGGCACGGGGAGGGCTGTACAACTCAGAGAAGACAAGTAGTGATTCTATAGCATCTCACTACGCTGATGGACAGTGACTGTAATGGGGTTGGTGGGGGGGACCTGATGAAGGGATAGTTTAATAACCATAATATTGCACATGTAATTGTAGATTAATGATACCAAAATAAATTATATAAAAAAAAGAATATAGGTAAAAAAAAAAAAGCAGTGGACACACAGAGTTCAACCATGAGAATAATAAAATGATTGTTGTTTAAAAAAAAAGCAATGGACATACTGGCAAGCTTCTATGCCAAATTCTGATTTTGTTTCAAGGGTAATCATGAGATGAGAAACACAGGAGAAAATCTGTGCATCACAAACAGGGAACTAGCTTACTGACAGGAAATAAAAACCAGAGATGAATGGCCACATGTCTGGGAGGAGTATAGAAATCAGGGTATTCAGGATCATTAAGTCGGACCAGTCTTATTTTACATCTTTGTGGTGATATTCAAAGGAGAATATGTAATAAAAACATTCATGTTTTTAGATGAAATTAATCTCTTCCAATATATTGAAGGCAGATAATGTGAATAAATATCCTACCACAGGCCAGGTATATTGTCACACAGTGGACGTGAAATACTGTTTAGTTAAGAAAGTAA
Organism: Smutsia gigantea; assembly: GCA_032199065.1. Taxonomy (NCBI): domain Eukaryota; kingdom Metazoa; phylum Chordata; class Mammalia; order Pholidota; family Manidae; genus Smutsia; species Smutsia gigantea. The sequence goes on from JAVSCE010016179.1 coordinate 54,530, forward strand.
CTATAGTGAGGGGTTCAGAACGTGAGCTCCGGAGTTGGACTGTGGGTTCACCCCCCTCTTCTCTGTGCTGAGTGTCCTTACAGAAATGGGATTAATAATACTACTTTCATCAGAGGGGCTGTTACGAGGATCACATAAGCGGTGCACACAGGGCAGTGCATGGTGCAGAATAAGCCCCCCAGTGGTATCAGCTCTTAGCCCTCTCCATGTGTACACACCCCCCTGCATGCACATTCTAGTCCTTGCCTTCCAGAAACATTGGATTTTTACTGGGGTTGTAATAGACATTGATGAAGGTATTTCTTCATAAAGAAAATGAGAGGAAAAAGATTATTCTCTGTGGCCTGAGGCCTGGTTCTCCTGGCGGCCCTGCCAATCCCATCCCCTGCTAGCAGTTGCTTTTTTTTTTTTAATTGAGGTGTAGTTGACGTATAATATTATATTCATTTCAGGGTACAGCATAGCAATTTGACATTTATATACATTACAAAGTGCTCACCACAATGTGTGGTTGCCATCTGTCACCATAAAAAGTTATTGCAATATTATTGATTATATTCCCTGTGCTGTACTTAACATCGGCGTGACTTATTTAGTGAGCGTGAACCTCTTGATCCCCTTCACCTATTTCGCACATTTTGCCCCCACAACCCTCTCCCCTCTGACAACCACCAGTTTGTTTTCTGTATTTATGAGTCTGTTTCTGGACTTTTGTTTGTTTGCTGATTTGTTCATTTGTTTTGTGTTTTAGGTTCCACATATAAGTGAAATCACACAGTTATTTGTCTTTCTCTGCCTTTTACTTCACATAATGTCCTCTAGATCCATGTTGTCACCAGTGGCAAAATTTCATTCTTTTTTATGGCTAAGCGATACTCCATTGCATTTTATATTATAAATAAATACATATTCATCTTATATATATAATGTCTTCTTGACCCATTCATCTATTGATGGACACTTAGGTTGCTTCCACATTTTGGCTATTGTAAATAATGCTGCCATGAGCATAGGGGAGCATATATCTTTTTGAACTAATGTTTTCATTTTCTTCAGTTAAATACCCAGAAGTAGAAATGCTGGGTCATATGGTAGTTCTATTTTAATTTTTTTGAGGAACTTCCATACTGTTTCCCATAGTAGCTGCACCAATTTACAGTCCCACCAATAGTGCATGAGGGCTCCCTTTTCTCCACCTCCACATGAATGCTTCTGATTTCTTGTCTTTTTGATACCAGCCGTTCTGACAGGTGTGAGGTGATATCTCATTGTGTATCAGATTTGCATTTCTCTGATAATTAGTAATGGTGAGCACCTTTGCATCCATCTCTTGGCCATTTCTAGGTCTTCTTTGGAAAATGTCCATTTAGGTCCTCTGATCATTTTTTAATCAGATTGTTTTTCTGGTGTTGAGTTGTGTGAGTTCTTTATGCATTTTGGATATTAGCCCCTTATTGGATATTATCATTTGGAAATATCTTCTACCATTAAGTAGGTTGTCTTTTCATTTTGTTGATGGTTTCCTGTACTGTGCAGAAACTTAATTACTTGTTTGATATAGTCCCAATTGTTTATTTGGGCTTTTCTTGCCCTTACCTGAGGAGACATATCAAAAAAAATACTGCTAAGACCAATGGCCAAGTATTTACTGCCTGTGTTTTAGGTGTTTTGTGGTTTCAGGTCTTATATTTTGTTCTCTCATTAATTTTTAGTTTATTTTTGTATAAGCTAAAAGATGCAGTAAGTACATCACACTGATTGATTTGCTGGTGTTGAATCACCATTGTATTCTTGAAATAAATTGTACTTGATTGTGGTGAATGATACTTTCAATGAATTTTTGTATTTGATTTACTGATATTTTGTTGAAGATTTTTTTCATCTGTGTTCATCTGGGAGCTTGGGTAGGTTAGTTATGTCTCTGGGTCTTAAAGGTAGTGGCCTTATGTAGAATCCTGTGGGGCCCAGAAATACAGTCCCCTGCTGGTCATGAGAATCAGGTATTCCAGGGGTGTCCCTTACGTGGGCTGCATGCACTCTCCTGTTCTGACTGAGCCCCTACTGCTGTGGGTGGGCAGGTGGGTGGCACCGGCCCTTGGCACATCTGGCTGAGGAGCCTGGCTGTGGTTGCTGTAGACATGCTGGTGGATGGCGTTACCCCCCAGTGGAGCTTGCTGTGAGGCCCAGCTGCAAATATTGCAAGTATACTGGTGTCCAGGACTGACATCATTCCAGGCTAGGAGTTGTTTTGGAGGGACCCCAGTCCCAGCCAAGGCTACCCATCAGGTGTGGTGGGGGTTATGCATGTAGCTGAGTAACTTGAGACATTCAATATTCATGTGTAGAGGGAGTTCTTGGCCAAGGGCCACCAGAGGGAGAAGTGGGAAGTCTGGTCCATTAGCTTTGTCTTCAAAATGCCAAAAACCTGCAAGACATGGGAAACATTAAGTCACTCATTTTGTTGTACTGGGGAAAAACAATAAAGGGTGTAATGAGATTTCAGTTGGTTAGGCTCTGATGTTCCCATCTTCACTGAGTATAATCTCTGCCAGCTCAAGTTGCAAGTACGACAATCACAAGATGAGCAGTGATACTGAAATGGAATGTATTATTTCAAATATATGGACTCATCTATTCCTCAAAATGGCACTGAGAGGTAGATGTCTTATCCCCATTTTGCAGAAAATGAGGCCAAGCCTCAAAGTCATGTGAACTTCGTCCCCTCTTGTCATCCATGTTTATACAAACGATCTACTTGAGTATCCCTGGAGATATAATAAGGAGTTTTTGATACTTGGAGATATAAAGTGCAACATTAAGTATATAGTGCCATTGTCATAACTCCAGTTAACATGGGTATATAATGCCTTAATCAGAAAGCTTGCCGATTATATTCTATCACCAAATTTAATTTGTATAATTAGCTTATGTTCCTGCCATCTTCTCTTGAGGGAGTTCCAGTTCTTCATTCGTTCTGAGCCTTGAAGAAAATTAAAATTATGCTTTGGGAAAGAAGAGCCATAGCCTATTTGGGATTCTTTCTTTTCCATTTTCCTATTTCTTTCCTCCCTCCCTTCCTCCTTCCCTCCCTTCCTTTCTTCTCTCAAAAACAAAAAAAAATTCCTGGCTGTATTTCATTGCTAAGAAGCTTACACAGCCTGAATAGGGAGTCTTCATTAATCCAGACCCCTCCATCTTATCTCCACTTGGGTTTTATTTTTTCCTTTGTTACTGTATTAGCAATTAGAAGAACTGAAGGAGGAAGAGGGCTCCAATCATGGCTGCTTAGAAGTTGAAATGCTGTTGCCTGAGACTAGAAAACAATGTGCGCTCAGCTCCTGCAGCTTTTAGACCGCGCACTGACAGTGCCACGGGGAGACAGTTTTTTGCAGGCCATCCTCCACTTACTCACACTGTGCCATTTTTAAGCTTTAGAGCAAAGTAACAAAAGCTTCTTTTCTTTCTTTATTTAACATCATCGTATATTCTCTGCCATGTGAGGCTGGCAGCTAAGCATTAAAGCAAAATATATCTAAGATGCATTTTGTTTTACAGCATCTATTTTATTTTAGGGTCCTATTTTTAGTTTCCTTTGATAATAAAAAAATTCCAATCATTTAATTCTTATCCAGGGTGAGGTTATACATATTGCTGCCCCAGGGAGAATTTCTTCATGTCAGCTGGCCAGCCTGTTTGCCCTTGACAGATGTCACCTACTCCAGGGCAGAGAAAGTCTCAAAGGAGGTTTTCATTTCTTAATATTGAAATGAGCACAATTTTGATTGTCTTAATCAGTAAATAAAAAAAACAGTGAAGTTGCTGTGTCTCATTTTTTAAACTCAGAGTAAGAGGATTTTAAGAAATTGCAGTTGCTTTTTAACTTGCTATCGAAAGTAAGTTAACTTGCTCTGTGTTCAGGAAGATTGTTCCAGCAAGTCTTGCAGGTAGATAGTCCTGCTGGAGTTAAGTGAAACATCCCTCTGAGCTGCTTCATGCACACCACTTCTCGGAAGGGGAAGGGTGTGTTCTCAGATGTGCTCAGAGTGGTTGCCCTTTGTCTTTGAAGAGAGCATGGCGTGACTTTCATCACATTTCGTGAGCCCAGAATACAGGGGTATCCATTTTAAATGACAGCAGAAATCTTTTAATGCGAACTGCATTTTTTTTAGAACATATGCTACGTTAGGCAAGGAGCTATATTGAGGGATATTTCTGAGTACAAATAAAGAAAGGATTTACTAATGATAATCGCAACCTTTATAAAGTCACAGTGAACCTGCTTCAGCTGTTTGAACAAATACCTTTATATATAAAAAGCTGATGTATTACATGAAGTCATTCTTATGTGTTCTTTAATCCAACTTAAAAACACATTTCTTAAAACTGAAAGTTTCTCATCTGCAGGGGCCATATGCTACTCAATTGTGGTGACCTAGTATCTTGGACAATGTCTGAATTTATTGGGACACAATACATGTTTTTTGACTACACTGAAAAAGAAAATTGCTTAAGGAGCTCTATGTGTGTGTGTATGTATGTATATGCAGATATATAGAGGTGTTCTATACAATATAAAACATAAAGCATTATGTTACAGATGGAGAGCTAAGACGCTCAATGGGACCATACCAGAGTCTCAGGGAAGGGTTTATGCATTTGAAATCAAAACACAACTTCTAAATATACACAGAATTCCCAAAACTCAACAGGAACAACAAACAAGTCCATTTTTTTAAAATGGGTAAAAGATTTGAGCAGACACTCAACCAAACAAGGTATATAGGAGGCAAACAAGAACATTAGAAGATGCTTCACATGAAGCATCATTAGGAAAAAGCAAATTGCAACGGCACTGAACGAGCACTGCCCACCAGCTAGGGTAGCGGAAGTACAGAATTGTAGCCATGGGAGTGCTGGCAAGGAGGCAGGGCAGTGGGAACTCCCGGCTTTGCTGGTGGGAATGCAGAATGGTGCAATCATTTTGGAAAGCCACTTGGAAAATTTCTTACCAGGTTTCGTATACATTTGCCACAATGCCCAGCAGTCCCACTCATAGGTTTTTACCTAAGAGAATTAAAACTTAGGTCCACACAAAACACCTCCATCTGAGTGTTGATAGCAGCTTTATTCCCAGTAGTCCCAAACTGGAAACAGCGCAATGTCCTTGAGTTGGCGAGTGGATAACCAAACTGCGGCACGCACATATATTTCTGGGAACATTCTGGTCTCTCATCTCTGGCTGACCTTGAAGCCCTGTGCAGGAAGCAGAGAAAGATGAGGTAGAGCTGAAAACTGCTTCAGTGGCCACACATGAAATAAAAACTTTCCAGAATTAGTCCAAGAAAGTCCCCAAACTAATGAAGAGCCACAGCCGCAGAAACAGCAAATGGAAGGGGTGGGTTATCGGACTTGCAGAGTGACCACATTATGTCATTCAAAATGCTCTGTTCTTGAGGAAAAATGATGAGACAAACATGCCAGCAAGACTTACAAGATAGACTTTAAATCAGCTATTACAAATGGGCTGAAAGAACTAAAGGAAACCATGGCTACAGAACTGAAGGAAAATACTAGAACAGTGGCTCACTCACCAAATGAAGAGTATCAATAAGGAGACAGAAATTATGAAAAAAAAAAACTCAACAGGAAGTCCAGAACTAAGTAAAACTAAATAGAAATTCAAAGGTACAATAACTGAAATGGGAAAAAAAATCACTAAAGGGACTGAGTTGGCAGAGGAAAGAATGAACAAATGAAGCTAAGTAAATTGAGAATATCCGGTCTGGGGAGGAGAAATTAAAAAAAAAAAGGGATGGTTGCATGACTCTGAGACTGTGCCTAAAAACACCAACGTGTAAACTTTAAAAGGGTGGATTTCATGGTATGCGAATGATCTCTCCATAATACAGTATTTCAATAAAAGTGCAGTTAAGAAGAGGCTCTGGGACACAGGAGAACATGGTTAGCAGGCGGGCAGCCTCCTAGTTTGACCTCATTTTACTGATGAGGAAACTGAGTCCGAGACACGTGAAAGAAACAGCCCAGGGCTTGTAATGTCATAGACACGCATTTCTTCACCTGTTCTACAGTTATGGAGGCCCACCCTCCCAGCTGGCCTCAGACTTCCCCAGTTTTAGCACTGACAGCCCCGCGTTCTCAGAAGCCCCCTAGTCCTGGGCAAATTAGGACAGTTGGCCACTCTGGCTACAGTTCAAACTGGGATAAATCTTTCCTGTGGCTCTGAACCCCTGAAATTCATAAATGAGAAACGACAATATTCAGGAAGATCCCTTTACCTTGCCGAATTCAATGCTCTAAACTTAAGCAGCTGGCATTTTGCTTTTAAGTTCTCTTCTATTCACCCTTTCGGAATGAAGGATCTTTCGTTTCCTTTTAATGAAATCTGCATTTCATCCCCAAGGTGAAAGAGCGTGTCCTTGGCTTCCTCCGGAAAGTGACAAGTGGATTCTTTTGTATACTACACACAAGAATATAACAAAAACAGAAGTTGTAGTTAATTGATTTCAGATATGAAAAAGCAGATTATAACCCTTTAGAGAGATATACAGAGGAGAGAGAGAAAGAGAGAAAAAGAAGAGTTCCATTTCCTGTGAAGAGAAAGCCATGAGAAGAAAACTTGTATAGGAAATGTCATTTGAATTCCTTTTTAAAACCAGCAGGCCTCAAAGGAAAGATCACATCCAGAGAAACCAGCAGTCTTTGAATGTCGGATTGCTGTAAGTCACCTCAGGGGTGGAGAAGCCCTGCCTACGCCAGAGCAAATGGGCAGTGGCCCACTGCAGCCAGACAGCTCTGGGCTGCTTCCCCTGTCTGCAGCAGACTCCCCGCTCAGCCTCTCTCCTTTCCAGTCGGGTCTGCAGCCCGGCCCAGCCTAGCCAGGCAGGGCTCCATCTTTCAAGGCACAGTAGGGAGAAGGGAGGACACAGTCCCCTTGCACGCAGGGGATGGTGCTTGCTATTTGTAAGGTGGGGGAGGTAAAGGGTGACACCTAAGCAACAGGAAAGTCAGCAGTAGCCACCTCTCCCCTGCATCCCACCTGGGCTCAACTGGCCTTAAAGACCTTGCTGCAGGCAAGCAGGTGAGTCTCAGGTACCTGCCAGCTTTGCCTGGGCTCAGGTGCTTCCTCCGATCTTGTCAAGTGCACTCTACTTTCATCTCCTCCTGCCGGTCCCCAGCCTCCTCTCCAGGCCCTTCAGCGCCCCTCAGACATGCCTCCTGCCCTCCCTTCACTCACTTGGAACAGCCCTGGCCCTTGCAGCCATCTGCTGTGAAATTCCCAAAGTCCACCTCCCCCAGGACCCACCTTCCCAGCTGGATTAATCATTCCTTCCTCCACAACCTCAAAGGCCTGTGCACCCCTCTGCCTTGCGTGTGCACGTATGTGTTGTCCTCTAGCAGAGAACTGATGCCCTGACCGATGGACAGGGCTCCTCGCCAAACCCCGCCCCCCCAGCGTGTGGGCGGGGCTCCCATTTTGTTACTTTTTGTCTGTCACTCTGCTCCCTTGGGCCATCACATCCTCATCATATGACCTGACTTCTCTAAACTTGTAAACTGCCTGAACACAGCGAATGTTTTCTCCTTCAGCCCTACATGGGCGACACCAAGCCTGCTGCCTGCTTTGTACTGGGCCCTGTTTTGTAATCGCTCACCTGTCTGTCTTTATTGCCTTGCTCCAGTGGGTCCTGCTTCAGGCAGGGACTGTCCTGCTCACCTCTATACTCCTAATGCCTGTCACAGTTCATGGCATGCAGCAAATGCCCCAGCATGATTGCTGAAAATAATTGAGTTGGAGAGTCAAGAAAATTATTTACAGAAGTCTTGTGAGTGGCTTACACTGAGCTGTGCCTGTCTTCCATGATCTTTCAGCATCACACCCCACACCAGGGAAAACCAGGGAACTATCATGGAGGAAATAAAATATTGTGTAGAAACACTGCTCTAGATTGTCATCACCAAGACCTAGAGTGATGGAGCCACTTGCTGGAGAGGAAAAGCTCATCCAGAAGCTCTTGGGTGGGGGGGCTTCTGCCTGGAAATGACAGGTGCCCCCTCCACCTGCTGCCTGTTGGCCAGAGCAAGTCACACAGGCCAACTGACTTCAAGGGGGTGGGCCAGGGAAGTCGGTGACCGCTAATACAGACTGCCACGCCACACACCGGAGCAGCGGGGCTCAGGTTCTAACGTGCACAGGGATCGCTTGGAGATGGTTTTTAAATGCAGACTGATTCAGTAGGTCTAGCGGGAGACAGATTTTGCATTTCTAACAAGCTGCTGGCCCATTGTCCCCACTCTGAGGAGCTCTGAAACCTACCGGCCAAACTGAACTCTTTCCCTCTGTCCCTTCTCTGCAGAGATGAAACTCAGCTTGTCGTTCTATCACTTTGCATTGCAAACCAAGAAAAATATCCTTGCCTTCAGAAGGCACTTGTGATTTACCTTGAGGGCGCAGGGGATGCAGAGAAATAGGTAATGAAGGCCATTAACTGCTCAACACAACTGTAGAATCTGGGGAAGGACAGAGCACAGGAATGCTGTAGCCGTTCTGAGACGCCAGAGTCTTTGCACCCAGAGGCCACCATTTGCATAAGCAGGTTTTGTAAGTGGACTAAATTGGATCTAACTGTGTGGCCTCTCCTTCCACTTTGCCTCCCTCAGTTCCACCAGCAGGTCAGTGCAGCTCTGACTGGGCTCCAGCCCCTTAGAGGGCTCGCCTGGTCAGGGTCACGCTGCCCCAGGGAAGTCCGCTCGCCCTGATGTGTGCGGGCTGCCACTCACTGGTTGACTCACGGTGGGTGATTCCATGGCCCCAGAGTTCCTGTAGTTCCAGGGTCCCCTCTGGTTTTGAGGATGAGTTGCTGACTCCCTCCTCCTTGGGGCTAAACCACTACAGGCGGGGCCCAACCTGGTCACTGCATGCCTGCGGTCTTGTGGGTGATCTGCATGGGCCTGACCTGGAAAAGCGTGAGCCTCTGCTCAGCTCAGAATAGATGGTGTTTTTCTTTCTTGTGGTTTTATTTAAAAGCCATGCCAGTCATTTTATATCCTTTCCCAGAAGTTTTGATTGACGGCAATCTGGTCAGTCAGAAGCTGCCAAAGGAATAAACTGCTGACTTGGGTATTGGCGTTGGCTGAGTTTATTAAGCCTGCACGAGGTGTTTGTGCATGCACGCGCATGCACGCACACGCACACACACCCATGTGCATGATGGAAACGTAGCATGGGATTCAGTGGAATTCAGTCTGGAAGGAACTGAAGGGGCCTCTCAGTTGAGTAGGGCAAAGTAGGAACCCAGGAGCTCTGTGCCTAGATCCGCTCCCTGCTGCCTCTAGAGGGTAGAGGGTGGAATAGCGTCCAGGTCTGCATCCTGCCCCAGAGCTTTTTCCTCTAAAGCGTCTGTTTCAGGTTGAACTTTTAAAAGTCAAACCCCAATTTCCTATGGGCTCAGTATCATAAACTGGATTTCAGTTATAGGAAACTAATTTCTTACCATTAAAATATTTTTTTAAATGATCATAAGATACAACAAAACACACATTTACATTTTATAATTACATAAAACACTGAAGACAGGGCTGAATTCTTTCAGTGGGTGGAGGAGATATGGTTTGCTTGGATCAGACGTGATGAGGCTTTAAAAAAATAAGAATCTGATGAAGTCTGAGCTGCACATACCTTCTTCCTTTCCTGGTGGTTTCTCACTGGCAACACAGTCGCTTCTCGTTGGGCCTTCGAACTGGGGCTGGAATTGAGGTCGTCGGCCTTGAAAACGCTGATTGCCGATGGGATAGGCCTGCATGTTTTCGGAGCCCTGTGAATGGGGAAGGGGCAGTTGTCCTGACAGTTCTGAACTTCATGGCCCTGTCCAAAGGTTCTGAATATGGGGCCCCTGGGTGGACGCCGCAGGGTCATAGAATCCTTTGAAATTATAAGCAAATAAGACATTTTGAGTTCATGTGGGAAGAATGTCCATGGTGTTTATCAGATTCTAAAGGGAATCCATGACCCCCCCCCCCATCAAAGATGTTAAGAACACGTATCATGAATTTTCTTTTTTATAGTGACACATTTCCTAAAATGTGAAAGGTGTCTGCTGGTCCCAACATCTAAGGTGGGGACTGAATGTATATCACATGGCATCCTCACACCCACTTGTATACACATACATGTGTATGAACACTCACATACAAGTGTGTTCATACATGCCTCTCCCACAGACATGGGCACGCACACAAACACACCATTCTGTGTCTCTAGAGCCAGTCTCCTCTCCTGCCTCCCTGCCCTGTTTTGTGGAATTCCAGTACAAGGTTCTTGGTGGGTGCATACTGAACTTTTGTGCCTCGGACACATAGCAGGCCAGAGCAGGCTCAGTTCCTTGGAGTCTCACCAATCCTCCATCCCTAAGTGCTGGCCTTGCAAATGCTGGCAGCGTGTATGTGGGAAGGCACAGGGGATCCAGAGCCGCAGACCTGGATTCTTCTCCCAGACCTCCCACTAACTCTCCAGGCACATGAATTTGAGCATGATTCTTAACCTCTGAATTTCGCTTTGGTAAAATTTCCCTTAACCTCTGAATTTTTCATCTAACCCACTGGAGGGCCCTGCACGCTCTTCCTCTGACATCCGTTAGAGAATCATACGGAGCCTGACACTTAAAACACAAACTCCCCTTTCCTGACACTTTGAGTAGGTCTCTGTCATTCCTGGAGTCAGATGGTGCTTGGGAGGTTGATGGGATTCGGGTTTTGGAGGGCATTTGTCCCTCTGGGTGGATGGGAGGCAGGCCCTCCTGGCACTCTGTGTTAGGTGACCTTAGACGAGCTTTCTGTGTTCGTTTTCCAGCTTATAATGCAATCCCTGCACATGGGCCAGTGGACAGGGGACGAGGATAAGAATAAGCTTCATGTTTGCAGTGAGCCTTTTTGCTGTTGTGCTCTTTCTGCACTTCCTGGAGGGACTTAACCTCCTAACAGGAGGCGACAGCTGCAGACAGGCCGGGAACTGTCTAAGTGACTTTTGAGGGGCATGCTTGTCCTGAGGCAAGATGTGTTATTTGATAGCTAAAAAACAATGAGAAGCCACCCCAGAGTCCACTGATGGGTGAACAGAGCAGCGGAATGTGGTGCAGAGGCCGCCCTGGAAAGGAAGGACCTTCTGACATCCGCCACAACGTGGACAAACTCTGAGGACATTATGCGAAGGGATATAAGTCAGTCACAAAAGGAGCAAATATTGTATGACTCCACTCACATGAGGTGCCTAGGACAGTCAAACTCATAGAGATAGGAAACAGAATGGGGGTGGCCTGGGGCTTGGGGGAGAGCAATGGGGAGCTGGTGTTTGATGGGACGGACTTGGAGTTGTGCAAGATGAAAAATTCTGGAGGCAGCTGTACGACCATGTGAAGGTGTGTGACACTGCTGGGCCATATACCTAAAAATGGTTAATGGAAAGTTGAAGGTATGTGTACTTTACCACAGTTTTTAAAAAAGCAATGAGATGACCTGAGAAATACACATCACACATTTTGAGTTCCAGGGGCGTGAGCAGGATGGGGAGAGAATATGATCCAAATAGACGATGGTCCATGTTTAGAATTCTTTTGGATATTTTGAAATAATAAGCTATCGCTCTCTAAGGGAAAAGTAGCATCTTTATCTGGCCACGTGGGACAGTGGCCTCAGGGTAGTAATGGGAGTAGTCAGGAGATGGGGGTTCTTGCCTGGCTCTGAAGCTCACTGGCAAGTGGCTTTGGACAAGCCTCCTCTCCCTGGATTTCACTGTCCTCTGCTGAGAAATGGGAATAATTCCTCCCTAAAAAGCAGAGTTACTGAAAGCCTCCATAGACTTGAATGGGTGAGGAAGCCCTTTGGAGACACTGCAGCTGGGGACAACCGCGAGGGCTCCAGATGACGCTGGGCTCTCAGCCTCGACACACCGCTTGCTCACCTGTTGGTGTCCAGCATCGCCTGCACTGCTGTGCCCTGCAGACTGAGCTTTTTCAAGGTGCTTTAAGAGTGTGTCATTTCCACGCAATATGCCAGTGTACTTGGGCACGTGGAGAACCTCGGCCAAGAAGCTGGTTAGCAAGTTGCAGGAAGATCACGTGTTCACTAATTTTATTAAGTGGGAGAGGCTGTGGGGGCTGTGGGGGATGTGCTGCCCCCTCCTGACAGCCCCTCCTCCCACCCTGGGGTTTGAGGGGTTTGGGGCAGGTGAGCAGGAGCGACGCGTGGATCGGAGGGCCTTCTGTCTGTCCTGACTAGCTAAGGAGAAGCAAGTCACTCAGAAACATTGCTCCATTAGCCATTACCTGTCACACAATGCTTACAGCCCCGTGTAACTGATGTGCGCGGTGATGTAGGAGGAGCCTGAGGGCACCCCACCAGTACCCGCGCAGCTTGGCCAGGAGGCCACACTGACCCGTAGATTTGGGGGCCGGGGGTTACCTGCAACCTGGCCTTCACCTCTCCCACCATCCACTCACCCCCAGGAGAGTGAACAGGCTTTTTCAGGAGCTGTGGTGATGCTGGGGCCATCTTTCTGTGGCAGATGACTGCTCTCCCTGCCAGGACACGTCTGCCGCAATGCCACCGTATGAAGGGCACACCCACCCGCGGGAGTGGCCAGGGGTCCGTGACAAGGCAAGTGGCACCCTGAGGTCCCTGGTGTCCGAGCTCCTTGATGTTCCTCCCTGGGTCCCCAAGGAGGTGCTCTGGTTTGAGGCAGCAGCAGGGACCCACGTGGAAGCCACTAAGGTCAAGGGGGCGTGTGGCGAGGGTGCAGTCCAGACAGTGGAGAGTACACTGCGACCCTGACCCTCACAGGCAGGGGCTCAAACAGGCAGTCGCTGCGGAGGCCCGGGCGCTGCACCAGCTGTGTGTGTCTGGCAAGACGTCGCGTCCTGGGGGAAAAAGGCCCTGGGAGGGCTGAGAGAGTGACCTGATCTTGTAACCATGCAAGTGAGAGAGCAGGGCCCCGGGGCTGTGGGGAGGAGGAAAAATGGAGACTGGATCCAATTTTTCGTTTTCCTACTTCCTCTTCTCTCACATCTTCCGTGGGTTCTGCTCCGTCTCCCCGGTGTCCGAGTGAGGCTGGAGGACAGCTGCAGCCTGTGCTAAGTGAGGCTCTGGGCCTGGATGGAGGCCGCTGGCCCGGTGCAGGGGGCACTGTCACCCACAGGCCGGCGGCTCCAGCCGTGCCTGCCGCCTGCCAAGAACTGGCCAGAAGTCCCCACTTCGCAGGCGGCACAGGAGGCAGCTTGCAGCTCGGCCTTCCCTGGGCCTTCATCCCTGTTTGTTCTTCTTGGCTTTTTCCTCTCAAATCAAAGTGAAGTGCCTGCCATCTTGTGGCAGCGGCCTGGTACTGCCCAGGCTCCCCTCCGGACTGCTTCCTGAAGGGATGCTTCCCTCCCTCCTCGGGGCTGGTGAGAGCGGAGCTGGGCAGTAGAGGTCCGAGGCTCCAGCCCCACCTTGGGGGAAGAAGCTTCTGGAGACAGTGAACGTAAAGGGTCAAAATGTGAGGTCCCCTCCGAATGCGGCAGACTCCTCTGGGCACGCAAAGAGCAAGTCGGCCGCAGTGGAGGGAGCACCCCTCAGTGGGTAGGGTCTGCGTGGACCAGCTCTCTGGGGCAACCCCACGTGTGCATTGTTTCTGGGCTTCAGACCGAGTGAGCAAGTGAATTCCATGGGAAATCTGGAACCCTCAGGATTAAGTCTTTCATTCGGTATTTGGATACAGCTACAAGAAACAAGAGATTATTTTAAATCAGTACTAGCAGGTCTCTGTCTCTCGGAACTTGGAATGACAAGTCCTGACTTGGCATCTTTTTCTTTCTGCAAGCTCTTGAGTGCTGTCTGCCTTAGCCAGTACACCCCACAGACCTTGTACTTGCCGTCTTCACCAGAATATTGCCCTGCCAGAGCCGCCTGCTGCCCCGCAGCCCGCCTCCAGTGGGCACCTCTAACAGGCAAATAGGAGGAATAATTTAAGTAAATATGTCACCGCTACACTGCAGGCTCTGATCCGTTTTCCACTCACACTGAGATCATTCCTAACTCCACATCAAACCAGGACAGTCAAGCAATCCCAGATTCTCATCTCATGGGGGACTGCACTCCAGAAAACAGTGCTGGCACCGGACACCATGTCCGTGTGGCTGGGTCATGGAAGCAGAGGACCATGGTCTTTCAAGCAGGTGGATTTTACAAAGGGAAGTCAGTGCTCCCAGAATCACTGGAAAGGCTGTTGGAGTGAAGGTCAGGGCACCCTGGATTTCAGGACCAACAAGTTACAGGACTTGCTGGAAATCATTGCTGGTGCCTCAGCCCGACAGTGACTGGCTCTCAGGGGGAGCTGACGCAGCCTCAGGGCCACTCTCTGCAGATACCTGTGCCCATGCTCACAAATGCACCTTGCAAACAGTGGCCTCTCCTTGGGTTTCGCCTGCCAGGTTTTGTGCATGCTTCCCTCAGTGCGGGAATCTGAACTGGAATGCTGCTGGCAAGAGTATCTGGGAAATGTAGTCTCCACGCTTTCAGCCTGTGCACTACTGGGGCGGGCTGGGAATGTCAGAGATCAAGACACAGTATCTGACACACTTTTAAATATGGGTGATAATGATGGTCCTTCCTTCATACGGCTGCCGTGGGACTAAAATTAACATCGTGAAGTCTTTGCACAGAGTGGCATATGGTGAGCCCTCGATAATTGCTCGTTTGCAAAAAAAATGTCAAAACTGAAGTCAGAATGGCTCCTCGTTCTCATTTCTAACCCCGGTTAGGAAACTGGCTGCTTGAGCTGTGGGGCCCAACCCGCCTGCCTTGGCACGGATCCTGTCCCTTAGCTGCCTGCCTGCTTGGCGGCAGATCCTCAGTCTGCCTCATCCCGGCTCGGAGGGCTGGATGGAGATTCAGGGAAAAGGTGAAAAGTCTCCAGGGAAGACTGCAGCAGTGAGTCAGTGAGTCATGATGGGCATTGCTGCTGGATGCCTGCTCTGCCAGTGGGAGGACTTCATTTCACAGGGACCACAGGCAGGCAGAGGCTGGCAGGGTCCCTCAGGAAAACACAAGTTGGGGCCCCACGTGACACCCCTGTACCACGTGGCCTCAGTGAAGCCAGGGTGAGTCTCTAGCCTTGTGCTCAGATACTCCAGGCAGCCTGCAACAAGGAAGAACCAGGGCACAGCTGAAATCCACCTGGGGAAGGAGACAAGCTAGGGTCCCTGGGGAAGAAGTCTATTTCTTCATCTGTCTCCTGCCCCAAATAGCTCTGCTCTCCTCCCCAGCTGGTGTTTACGTGTCTGTTTCTTTCTGTGGCAGCAGACGCCACCAGGCCTTAAACTAGGCCACAGAGGGCAGTGATGCACCAACACAGGTCCTCAGGCCACGTCCTCCCCTGACCTCACTCCCCAGGCCCCAAGGCCTGCGGTGGCAGAGGCGGTCCCAGGTGGCCCCCTGAGTTGAAGCCCCAGCCACCTGAGGCATGGGGCGCCGAGAGCTGGCCCAGAAGGACCCGCTGGGAAGTCCTGCACATCCCGGGCCACTGGGCCCACCTGCCTGGCAGCCCCACGCCCCATCCCTCCTCCTTGGGACCATGTCTGCCCAGCACCCCATCCTGATGGCCCCTTTCTCTCCGCAGGTTCTTTCAGAGCATGGCTATGGCCCGATCACGACTGACATCCGGGAGGGACAGACTTTCTACTACGCAGAGGATTACCACCAGCAGTACCTGAGCAAGAACCCGGACGGGTACTGTGGCCTCGGGGGCACCGGAGTGTCTTGTCCATTGGGTATTAAAAAGTAATTTCTCCCTATGCGGTCACAGCAAAAACGCTTTCAACAAATTGGGCAATTCTTTTCTGGCTCACATCAGTGGCTTTTTGAAGTGCACAGGGCACAGAGGCACTCATCAAAATCTTTATCGAGGTACGATTTACATGAAGTCCAATGGCAAGTTGATAACATGTAATTTATCTTCTGTTAAGCTCTGGTGGGGATAGAGCTGTGATATTTGCGGGACCACTTGGAGTCTGAATGAGGATGATGAATACACTGTGTTCCCCTCTTGCGCCTGGTGCTGCCATGGAAGTTGGAAATGAAGCTGGGAGATGGTTGGAAAGGGCAGGGAATGTTGGAAGTCCTTTATCTGTGCTCTGTCCCCCCTCCTGTGCCCTCCTGCCCTCTAGTGCCTTAAAATTTGTAAACGTTTATAGCCTCAATGAATCATTCACTTTGCTCTCTTTATCTTGTACACGTGTCAGGGGCTTTCCCTCCCTTTTCAGCCCTCCCATGACAGAGAAAAGATGTGAGTTCGCTTAATGAATTCTAATGCTTTGCTTAGAGCTGTGAGAAATGCGTGTTCTAATAAAAGTCTAGAACCTGATAATACAAGCTGCCTGATGTCTCACCTGTGTGTTACTCGTGTAGGTAGGATATTTCTAAGTATTGTAAGATAAAAGCTTCCGAATGGCTTTCCCCAGAATGGGAGATAGGATTCAAATTTTGGGAAAACAGGGACACCTCTAGCTCCTTGCAACTTAGTAAGAATCGTGGTTTCTACACGCCCGTAAGCTATGCCTGGGGAATAGTCCAGGAGATGACAGACATGCCAACCCTGCCCTGAGAATCCTTGTATTCCAGACAAGGGGTAGGGGACACAAGCAAAAACCATGAAACCACGTGACTAAGCAAGATCCCTGCAGGCCCTGCCCAGATAGGAAGGTGGTCAGTGGGGTATGTTGTGTCTGGAGGCTGCAGAGTCTCCTATGGGCTGGCTGTTTTAGCTCCTGTTGGTCAAGGAAGTGAAACAGGGAAACTTGAGAACCGAAGGGTCTGAATGATACAAAGAGAAACCTAGAAGCTAGTGGGAGAGCAGAGCAGAACAGAGCTTTGGGAGCAGAAGAGTTAAGAAACAGACATTGTTCCCCCTGGATTTAGCCCATTTCTTTCTTTTCCCTCCTGGATTTCTGCTATGTCTTAGGCACATCAATGAATATATAAGTGGAGTAGATCTACTCCCTGTCAGCACCCCCGTTTTTGGGGGGATTGAAGATCGCTTTCCAAATGAGCCAGGAAGTGTAAATGGCACAAGACAGGGTAGTTTATAGTGTTTGAGAAGCAGAAAGGCCAGTGGAGCTGGAACAATATGAATGAGGAAGGGTACCGAACGGAGATCTCAGAGAGGTAGGAAGACCCAGATCATGTAAATCTTCTAAGAGATGTTAATGGGAGTTTTGTTTGTTTGTTCACTTTATTTAATTGGTGGCCATTGGAAAATTTTAAAGTTTTGCCTTTTTCGTCTAGGCTGAGCAACTCCGTGGAAGGTGGTGTTACTTGTGAGAGAGTAGATGGGGGGAGAGAGAAGAGAATGAATCATTCGGTTCTGGCCACACAAAATTGGAGACACTTCCTGTGCATCCTCATGGAAACGTCAAGTGGGGCAATTTGCAGGGTGGGTCTGCAGCTTGGGAGGGACCTGAGGAAGAGAAATTTGGGATTGACTAGCATTTAAATGACATTGATGGCTGTGGAACGAGTTGAGATCATTTGGGGAAAGAATGTAGAGAGAAGGGTCTGAAGATTGAATGCTGAGGATTCTAATAGAGATCTGCTGACAAAGGAGCAAGGGAACTGAGAAGTGACACTTGAGGTAGGTGCATGAGAAAAATGTGTTCTCCCAGGGAAAACTAGGCCAGAGACACACCCCCAAAGCTGGCCGATCTGAATGATGCAGAGGAGACATGCCGATGGAACATCATGAATCTGGGAAAAATTGAAGCCAACTTTCTTCTGTATTCAGACCAGGACAAAATAAAAAATGACAAGGAAGGTAGGTCCTTTCAAGGAAGAACCTTGTAGCATTAGCAAGAGTTATATACTCTGAATCTTGCCCTAAGCCTTTCCCAGAGGGAACTGGGGACCTTTTACAAGGTGACTCTACTGGAGAGATGGAAATAACCCAGGCCTCCTGGAGTTATTACATTCTGGCTCTAAGCAGATGCACTGCAGGCCTGAGATGCCTCCGTGGTCTGCTGAGCAGGGCACGGATCTACGAAGATCCCATGACAGAGTGTCTTGTTCCAAGTCTGTCTGATAGCAGGTCTGGTGGATCTGAATAACAAACTTGAGATCTCTCCTCACTCCCAGGATGCCTAATGCATATTAATCATGTTTCTAGCTTCTGTAAACCTGATGCTTTAACATCTCCCCAAATGCGTATGTTAGCCATGCCTTGTCCGGACAACTCCATAATATACCTCAGTCACTGGCCTTGGCTTCCTGCCTCCCTCGCCACCCAACTTCTGCCCGGGAGGAGTCCTCCCAGTGGAATTTTCCAAATATACAGCAGCCAGTGCAGAGCTCACACTGCCAGTTCACCTCCTTACAGGCTTGCACACCCTGGACCGCTGACCACCTGCCCTTAATCACCCCAGGGCCACCAGGTACCAGACAACGGGGAAGAGCTCTTATGCCCCAGAGCCCTGAGTTAGACTAGCCAAGGCTGAGCCTGCTTCCCTGCCTCACCTATTCCTTCCAGTGGAAACCACAATAAAGACTCTGGTCCGCAGGTGCCCCCTCTCCCTCCGCCTCCCGGCAGACCTCCAGTGCCCGCCCCCTTTTATCATTTTAATGCAGTCAGCTTAAGTTCTGTTGGCCTTATCGTACCCAAATAATCACAAAAAATATTGGAACATAATGAAGATAGATACACCTAGTAACTGACAAAATCCCCATTTTAGTTCCCTGATCCATGGAATAAAAATCCCAAGACGGCTCCCCTCCCAATATAGTTACCAAAAAATAAGACCTTATCTCTGGGAGAATTTAAGATAGTAGTGGTACCAGTGGTAAACCTGAGTGGTTCAGAGGGGGAGGTTGGCACACATCCCCACTTTGTTCCTCTGTTTAGCGGATGGCAAAGCTACACGGGTCTTGGTGAATGAATGTAAATTATCATACACTTAATGAGGTGGATAGGCCGATCACTTCAGGGTGCAGTATATTTACGGGAACAAGTTCATAGAGCCACTGGCACCTAGTATGGAGATATTCACCCAGCAAATATGTTCTTTTCTATCCCTATGAGTAGAGACACTCAGAGGCGGTTTGCCTGTTATACAGGATATGGTACAGGACTTAGATCTGCACCCAAAACTGGTGCTGTCTCCCCTTGAACCAGAATGTACAGGTCCAGGAACCAAGACATGGAAGTCAGCGTGGTCCATCTCATCAAAACACTAATTCGTTGGAGAAATTTTTGCTTCATATCCCCGACTTTGGACTCAGTAGGTTGGAGGTTCTAGCAGTCAGGGGATCGATGCTTCTGTTAGGGAGCACATTCATGATTGCCTTTAAACGTGAAACAGAAGCTCCCTCCTGGGCCGTTTTTGGCTTCTCATGATGATGAACTAATAAACAGATAAGGGAGTTCCTATATTGGTGGAGGTGAACGACATCAACTCGCAAGGAGACGAAGTGGGAGCAAGGGTGGAATGTGGATCCCTGGACACACTGGGAGAAAAGATTTGGTTCTCCCGCAGGCAGAGAGCCCTGCCCATCTGACTTTGCGGGCACAGAGCAACTGGTAATAAAAGAAGGAAACTGTGTTATCAGTTTTGGCGTCATGTTATGTTGTAGGTACATTCATTTTCCTCTCTGCCCTCCACTTTACCCCACGACCTTACATGAAGACTGCTGGTGGCAGCTAACGTTTTGCTGCAAACATGGCCAAACTGACAAATGATGAATTTGGTAATGGGACTTTGTAATGTTTGGGAACATGAATTGTTTACCCAGACAGAAGATAAAGGCGGATGTGTATGTTGAAAGATGAAGAGGTAATGCTATGGCTGGCATGTTTGCATCCCCCAAATTTATAAGCTGAACCTCTAAAGCCCTATGGGATGGAATTAGGAGATGGGGCCTTTAGGAGGTAATTAGGTTTAGGTTAGGAATTAAGTTGAGATGAAGTCCTGAGGGTGGAGCCCCGGAATGGCGTTAATTGCCTTATTAGGAGAGAAAATGGGGCTTGCTTTCTTGGCCATCTGAAAATACAGCGAGAAGGTGGCTGTCTACAAGCTAGGAAGTGGATCTTTGGATGCAGATCTAAGTCATGTACCATATCCTATATAACAGCAGCTTAAATTTGTCGGGGTTGCCACCAAGCTTATGTAGCAGTCAAGGCTTCAGGAGGCCGTTCCACAATTTTGTCAAGCCAACTGCTTCTGCGTGATGGGGAATATGCTAAGATGAGTACATTCAGTGAGCAGAAACCCATTTCCACATTTCCTTCACTATAAAATAAGTTCCTCTGATTAGAGGCGTCTGGTGAGGGTCCATAACCATGGATGTGACATACTGTAATTTCACATAGGGAGTAGCTAAAGGAGTTCCATGAAGAGTCATACAAATGTACATCTGGAAGATGTGCCCATCCTGTGAGCACAAATGATATTCTCCTCTGTGGTAGGGTGTAAAATACCATGCCACCAAGTGACGGGCTAGTCCCTTCCAGCCCTCCACACACATACCATACCATGAGTAAATAGGGCCACACTTGGGGCATTGTTCCTTGGCTACTCAGACCAGGGGGCAGCAGTCCCAGACTTAGTGAGTCTGTGTGTCTGAGTTCAGGTATGGTTTTCACGCCTACCATGTGGCCACTTTGTTCATGAACCCACTGAGCAAGCCCCGTGTGGCTGGGGAACCTTACCACTTGCTTATTGAGACCAAATTGGAAAGTTTCTGGTAGATACTTATGTGGAGCACAAGTACTTTCATATTTGTGCCTAATCTAAGAGAATTATCCATATCATTTTCCCCTAGACCTCACTGTCATCAACCTTTCAATTTTCTTTTTTTTTTCCTATTCCCTGACCACTAGCCATCGCACATAAATCAGTATAGATACATATCTGTGGTTATCTCTCCTCCCATATCAAATAACTAACCAACTGTGGTGCTCAAACTTCTGCCCATGGGGAGACTTTTCTCAGCCCTCTCGTACAGGGAAGACCAAGTGGTGCGGCTTCTGGCTCCAGCCAGCCCACAGGGAAGATCTACCTATAAACCAGACCTACAATTTTCTCCTTTCTAGTCAGGAAACTCCCCATGAGGCAAAAGGTGGTGAAGAAATTGAAGTAAGTGTCAGGTGAGTTGAAGCCACCTGACTTGCAATTTATTCATGCCTTCTAAAATCTGCTGGAGTCCAATCTCACAGACACAATTTCCACTTACCAATAAACTGCTACTGCGCACATTCAATCTTATGATCCAGACAGTACCCAGGTCGTGATGGACAACTTGAGCTGCCTACTTCTCTACCTGGTCTCAGTGGCAAGCCAGGAGTTACTTTCCAAATGGAAAAGAGAAGGAGACATACCTTTCACTCAAGTCATAGCACTTGCCCTGTGATTCTTCTAATTGGGTCTGCCAGAATTTGTATCCAACATCTCTATTTGCACAGATACATTCTGTAGACACCAGATCTGTCGGCATCTTGATCTTGGACTTCTCAGCCTCCAGAACTGTAAGAAATAGATGTTTGTCATGTAAACTACCCATTCTGTGCTATTTTTGTTATAGCAGCTGAACCTGACTAAGACGGGAGCCTGTGCTGAATATTGTTTTGTTCCTCCAGGTCTAGATTCAGCCCTTCTCCATCTTGCTCGGTGTCCTGGGAGTCCTCAATGGGCTGTTAATAGGCTTCTTTACTCTTGTGCCTTCATTTGGGTCTGGCCAACATGAGAGCGAGGGTGGGAGATGAGTTAGGTCAAGGTATTTGCTGTCCCTCAGGTCCCCGTGGCTTGGCTGCGTGTGGCTATTGCCCCATGCCATTGCTGGTTATGGCCCACAACACCATCCTTCTGGGACTTTCCTAAACCTTGTTCACTTTGTAAATATTCTGTATATGAACCTCTTCTTAATTACCTGGTTTGACTGTGCCATCTATTTCCTGGCAAGACCTTCACAGATATAAATAGGGAAGGTTTTCATATTTCTTCCATAATTTCATAATTATAGAAATTTCATAATTTATTCCATAATTAAATTTTTTATAAAAATATGTTCTTGTTCTAGGGTTCATGTTAATTAAGAAAAAATATTTTTAAAATGCTATACTTGGATATGTAAAATCACAGCATTTTAGAACTAGGAAGAGTTATAGATGATTTAAATGACTGCCCTCATTTTATAGGTGAGGAAACTGAGAGCCTAAGATGCAACTTTTTCACCATTGGAAAGCGCCACAGATTCATTTACATATCAGAAAGAAATCCTCCTGTGGTTTTCCAACCACTGGCCCTGGTCCTGCCCTCTGGGGCCACTGAGAAGTCTCGCCCTCTTCTTTAAGAGAGAGATACTTGAGAATATTTGAAGACAGACTTCACTCTCCCCAAATCATCTTTTCTAGGCTAAATAACTTTCTACCCTGATTCACACCTGCTGACCACCATTACTAGATGCCCCAACTCCAGTACTGAAGGTCATCTCTCTAAGGTTGTGCTGTCTAACATGATAGTCACAAGCCACATGTGGCCTTTGAATTTTAATTAATTAACATTGAATATAATTAAAAATCTTAATTCCTCAGTGATGTGCTCTACATTGCAAGTATTCAATAGCACAAGTATCTAGTGGCTACCATATTGGGTAGTGGAGATTTAGAACATTTCCATTATTATAGAATGTTCTATTGGTCAGCACTACTCTAAGTTTGATGGGCTTACATGTCCTTTGATCTTTACGATCTCCTTTTATTAATGCACTCATCACCTCATTGGCTCAGACGATCAGTAAAAGCCTATGTATTTTCAAATGAAGTACCTTAAAGCCAGGAATCTCCATTTATATTCTTTTTTTAATAATTTATTTTGGTATCATTAATCTACAATTACATGTGCAATATTATGGTTATGAAACTACCCCCTTCATCAGGTCCCCACCCACCAACTACATTACAGTCACTGTCCATCAGTGTAGTGAGATGCTATAGAGTCACTACTTGTCTTCTCTGAGTTGTACAGCCCTCCCCATGCCACCCCAACATTATGTCTGCTAATCATAATGCCCCTTTTTCCCTCTTATCCCTCCTTTCCCACCCATCTTCCCCAGTCCCTTTCCCTTTGGTAACTATTAGTCCATTCTTGGGTTCTGTGAGTCTGCTGCTGTTTTGTTCCTTCAGTTTTTTTCTTTATTCTTATACTCCACATATGAGTGAAATCATTTGGTACTTGTCTTTTTCGGCTTGGCTTATTTCACTGAGCATAATACCCTCTAGCTCCATCCATGTTGTTGCAAATGGTAGGATTTGTTTTCTTCTTATGGCTGAATAATATTCCATTGTGTATATGTACCACATCTTCTTTATCCATTCATCTACTGATGGACACTTAGGTTGCTTCCATTTCTTGGCTATTGTAAATAGTGCTGCGATAAACATAGGGGTGCATCTGTCTTTTTCAAACTGGGCTGCTGCATTCTTAGGGTAAATTCCTAGGAGTGGGATTCCTGGGTCAAATGGTATTTCTATTTTGAGTTTTTTGAGGAACCTCCATACTGCTTTCCACAATGGTTGAACTAATTTGCATTCCCACCAGCAGTGTAGGAGGGTTCCCTTTTCTCCACATCCTCGCCAACATTTGTTGTTGTTTGTGTTTTGGATGTTGGCCATCCTCACTGGTGTGAGGTGATATCTCATTGTGGTTTTAATCTGCATTTCTCTGATGATTAGCGATGTGGAGCATCTTTTCATGTGCCTGTTGGCCATCTGAATTTCTTCTTTGGAGAAGTGTCTATTCATGTCCTCTGCCCATTTCTTAATTGGATTATTTGCTTTTTGTTTGTTGAGATGCGTGAGTTCTTTATATATTTTGGATGTCAACCCCTTATCAGATACGTCATTTATGAATATATTCTCCCATACTGTAGGATGTCTTTTTGTTCTACTGATGGTGTCCTTTGCTGTACAGAAGCTTTTCAGCTTGATATAGTCCCACTTGTTCATTTTTGCTTTTGTTTCCCTTGCCCGGGGAGATATGTTCATGAAGAAGTCGCTCATGTTTATGTCCAAGAGATTTTTGCCTATGTTTTTTTCTAAGAGTTTTATGGTTTCATGACTTACATTCAAGTCTTTGATCCACCTTGAGTTTACCTTTGTGTATGGGGCTAGACAGTAGTCCAGTTTCATTCTCTTACATGTAGCTGTCCAGTTTTTCCAACACCAGCTGCTGAAGAGGCTGTCATCTCCCCATTGTATATCCAAGGCACTTTTATCAAATATTAATTGACTGTATATGTTTGGGTTAATGTTTGGATTTTCTATTCTGTTCCACTGGTCTGTGGGTCTGTTTTTGTGCCAATACCAAATTGTCTTGATTACTGTGGCTTTGTAGTAGAGCTTGAAGTCAGGGAGCGTAATTCCCCCTGTTTTATTCCTCCTTCTCAGGATTGCTTTGGCTATTCGGGGTCTTTTGTGGTTCCATATGAATTTTAGAATTATTTGTTCCAGTTCATTGAAGAAAGCTGTTGGTAGTTTGATAGGATTGCATTGAATCTGTAGATTGCTTTAGGTAGTATAGCCATTTTGACAATATTTATTCTTCCTAGCCAAGAGCATGGGATGCATTTCCATTTGTTAGTGTCCTCTTAATTTCTCTTAGGAGTGTCTTGTAGTTTTCAGAGTACAGGTCTTCACTTCCTTCGTTAGGTTTATTCCTAGGTATTTTATTCTTTTTGATGCAATTGGGAATGGAATTGTTTTTCTGATTTCTCTTTCTGTTAGTTCATCATTAGTGTATAGGAAAGCAACAGATTTCTGTGTGTTAATTTTGTATCCTGCAACTTTGCTGAATTCAGATATTAGTTCTAGTAGTTTTGGAATGGAATCTTTAGGGTTTTTTATGTACAGTATCATGTCATCTGCAAATAGTGACAATTTGACTTCTTCTTTACCAATCTGGATGCCTTGTGTGTCTTTGTTTTGTCTGATTGCTGTGGCTAGGACCTCCAGTACTATGTTGAATAACAGCAGAGAGAGTGGGCATCCCTGTCTTGTTCCCGATCTTAGATGAAAAGCTTTCAGCATCTCGCCGTTAAGTATGATGTTAGCTGTGGGTTTGTCATATATAGCCTTTATGATGTTGAGGTACTTGCCCTCTATACCCATTTTGTTGAGTGTTTTAATCAGGAATGGATGCTGAATTTTGTCAAATGCTTTTTCAGCATCTATGGAGATGATCATGTGGTTTTTGTTCTTCTTTTTGTTGATGTGGTGGATGATGTTGATGGATTTTCGAATGTTGTACCATCCTTGCATCCCTGGGATGAATCCCACTTGATCATGGTGTATGATCCTCTTGATGTATTTTTGAATTCGGTTTGCTAATATTTTGTTGAGTATTTTTGCATCTACGTTCATCAGGGATATTGGTCTGTAATTTTCTTTTGGTGAGGTCTTTGCCCGGTTTTGGTATTAGAGTGATGCTGGCTTCATAGAATGAGTTTGGAAGTATTCCCTCCTCTTCTATTTTTTGGAAAACTTTAAGGAGAATCGGTGTTATTTCTTCTCTATATGTCTGGTAGAATTCAGAGGTGAATCCATCAGGCCCAGGGGTTTTGTTCTTGGGTAGTTTTTTGATTACCAATTCGATTTCGTCACTGGTGATTGGTCTGTTTAGTTTTTCTGTTTCTTGCTTGGTCAGTCTTGGAAGGTTGTATTTTTCTAAGAAGTTGTCCATTTCTTCTATGTTTTCCAGCTTGTTAGCATATAGATTCTCATAATATTCTCTTATGATTCTTTGTATTTCTGTGGGGTCCGTCGTGATTTTTCCTTTCTCATTTCTGATTGTGTTTATGTGTGTAGATTCTCTTTTTCTCTTAATGAGTCTGGCTAGGGGTTTATCTATTTTGTTTATTTTTTCAAAGAACCAGCTCTTGGTTTCATTGATTTTTTTCTATTGTTTTATTCTTCTCAATTTTATTTATTTCTTCTCTGATCTTTATTATGTCCCTCCTTCTGGTGACGTTGGGCCTCATCTGTTCTTCTTTTTCCAATTTCAGTAATTGTGTCTTTAGACTATTCACGTGGGATAGTTCTTCCTTCTTTAAATAGGCCTGGATTGCAATATACTTTCTTCTTAGAACTGCCTTTCCTGAGTCCCACAGAAGGTGTGGCTTTGTGTTGTTGTTGTCATTAGTCTCCACATATTCTTTGATTTCTGTTTTGATTTGGTCGTTAACCCATTGATTAATTAGGGGAATGTTGTTAAGTCTCCATGTATTTGTGAGCCTTTTTAATTTCTTTCTAAAATTTATTTCTAGTTTTATACCTTGGTGATCTTAGAAGTTGGTTGGTAGGATTTCAATATTTTTGAATTTACTGAGGTTCTTTTTGTGGCCTAGTATGTGGTCTATTCTGGAAAATATTCCATGTGCACTTGAGAAGAATGTGTATCCTGCTGCTTTTGGGTGTACAGTTCTGTAGATGTCTGTTAGGTCCATCTGTTCTAGTGTGTTGTTCAGTGCCTCTGTGTCTTTACTTATTTTCTGTCTGGTTGATCTGTCCTTTGGAGTGAGTGCTGTGTTGAAGTCTCCTAAAATGAATGCATTGCTGTCTATTTCCTCCTTTAATTCTGTTAGTATTTGTTTCACATATGCCAGCACTCCTGTGTTGGGTGCATATATATTTATAATGGTTACATCCTCTTGTTGGACTGACCCCTTTATCATTATGTAATGTCCTTCTTTATCTCTTGCTACTTTGTTTTGAAGTCTATTTTGTCTGATACAAGTACTGCAACACCTACTTTTTTCTCCTTGTTGTTTGCATGAAATATGTTTTTCCATCCCTTCACTTTTAGTCTGGGGATATCTTTGGGTTTGAGGTGTCTCTTGTAAGCAGCATATAGATGGGTCTTGCTTTTTTATCCATTCTGTTACTCTGTGTCTTTTGATTGGTGCATTCAGTCCATTTACATTTAGGGTGGTTGTTGATAGATATGTACTTATTGCCATTGCTGGCTTTAGATTCGTGGTTATCAAAGGTTCAAGGGTTGCTTCTTTACTGTGTAACAATGTAACTTAACTTTCTTGTTATTGTAAACACAGTCTGATGTTTCTTTATTTCTCTCCCTTCTTATTCTTCCTCCTCCATTCTTCATATACTAGGTGTTTTATTCTTTGCCTTTAGTTAGTATTTGGATGGTCTGCTTTCTTTGCTATGATTTTATTTTCTCTGGTAACATCTTTTTAGCTTTAGGAGTGCTTCCATCTAGAGAAGTCCATTTAAGATATCCTGTAGTGGTGGTTTATGAGAGGGAAATTCTCAACTTTCGTTTGTCTGGAAATTGTTTAATCCCTCCATCATATTTAAATGATAATCGTGCTGGATACAATATTCCTGGTTCGAGGCCCTTCTGTTTCATAACGTTAAATATATCATGCCATTCTCTTCTGGCCTGTAAGGTTTCTGTTGAGAAGTCTGATGATAGTCTGATGGGTTTTCCTTTGTAGGTGATCTTTTTTCTCTTTCTAGCTGCCTTTAATACTCTGTCTTTATCTTTGATCTTTGCCATTTTAATTATTATGTGTCTTGGTGTTGTCTTCCTTGGGTCCCTTGTGTTGGGAGATCTGTGGGCTTCTGTGGACTGCGAGACTATTTCCTTCCCCAGCATGGGAAAGTTTTCAGCAATTATTTCTTCAAAGACACTTTCTATCCCTTTTTCTCTCTCTTCTTCCTCTGGTACTCCTATAATGCGAATATTGTTCCGTTTGGATTGGTCACACAGTTCTCTTAATATTCTTTCATTCCTAGAGATCCTTTTATCTCTCTCTGCCTCAGCTTCTCTGTATTCCTGTTCTCTGATTTCTATTCCATTAACAGTCTCTTGCATCTCATCCAGTCTGCTGTTAAGCCCGTCGATCGCTTCTCTGATTTCTGCATTGTCTTTCCTCAGTTCACTCACTTCCTCCCTCAGCTCTTGCACATTTCTCTGTAGATCCATCAGCATGGTTATGACCTTTATTCTGAATTCTTTTTCAAGAAGACTGTGCATTTCCATCCCTTCAGGCTCCCTCTCTGCAGTTGTCTGGTTGATCTTAGTCTGGACCATATTCCATCTTCTCATGGCTGTAGAAGTGGTCGCTGGTAGTTGCCACGTATGCCAGCTGGGCTCTTTAGGACTTTAAAAAGAAAGAAGAAAGAAAGAAAAGAGAAGAAAAAACAAAACAAAACAGCAACCTAAAAAGAGAAAAAAGAGAAAAAAACGCCCACTGGGAGTAGATTCTGTGGGGATGCTGTAGGTGGCGCTGTTGCTCCACTAGTCCGCAGCCTTGGCTGCGCTGCTCCACAGGGCCCTTAATAGCTTTGGTCAGGGTGGGGATGAATGGGAGGCTGTTGATCTCTGTGAGAAGTCTAAGTGCGGCCACCCTTTTCCAGTCGCCAGCTAAGGGGTCCAAAACTCCCCAGGACTTCCAGCCTGCTGGGCTGAGTGTGCCGGGGCGATCCAGCTCCTCCGCTGCGCTCCTGTCTCTTTAAGACCGCTGAAAAAAGCACGCACTTTTTTTTTTTTCCTTCCTGGGAGCCAGCTGCAAGCACCCTGGTGCGTTCCCCACTCAGATCCTGCACCCTCTGTCTCTCCAATCTCCGCTACACTGCATGATGTGTCAGCGCTTGCTGCACAGATCACCGGGGCTGGTTATTTCGCGGGGTGTACTTCCACTCCCTTCCGGCTCTGAATCCTCTCCTCCTGCCCGTGCACTGGGGTGGGTGAGTGCTCAGGTCCCGCCAGGTCGCGGCTCCATATCTTACCTGCCTCACGGGGTGCCATGTCCTCTCAGGTGTAGCTGCACGCTGTGTGCTTTCCTGTGTATTCTGGTCTCTCTTTTAGGAATAGTTGTATTTTCTGTATTTTCATAGATATATATAGTTTTGGGAGGAGATTTCTGCCGACCTGCTCATGCTGCCATCTTCGTGGAAGTCTCCTTCCATTTATATTCTTATAATATTGCTCTATTACTATCATCTTAACCTTGTTTTAGGAATTCACAATCATTCTTCATTGATTTTTTTGTTTGTTTGTTTATTTAGGCCCTGCATTTCAGGTTGCCAAGTTAATTTAGACTAACATCTGATATATTGTTTCCCTTTCCCAGTTTCGTGTCATGCATGGGCTTCGTTAGCATGTCCTCAATGTCTTCTTGAAAGTCATTATGCAAAATACTGAACCGGGCAGTTCACTTAGAAAGACGTGTCACTTGTTTAAGGTCTTAGAGCATCTATTATAATTGGCATGCCTTGTCACTCTGCTGCCGCTCCTGACCCTCTGTCTCCCCAGTCTCTAGCAGAAATTGCTGATAGATTTCATGCTTTGCCCAGCTGAGCCCAGATACATCTTCAGAATTCTTCTCAAAGGATTTCAGACAGCCAGAGCCAACAGTTAGACTTGGTCTTCCAGGTGAAACCCATAGCTTTTCTTCCAGGTAGACATGGAGTTTTTTATTAATGCTTTGTATGTAATGCCTCGACTGACTGTAAGTTCACCTAAGAGAACAGTCATACAAACAACATACATTATTTCAGCCACAACAAGATGATCAGAGACTGGGGCAAATGCTTTACTGAAATCTAAAACTACCACTGAAGCTGAAAGAGAGATTGAATAGTCTGACAGACATGATTGACAATGCTCGATCTGCCTATTACAGGTTGAATGACCTTGAGATTATCATGTACTTTCCCTAAGACTCAATTTCTTGGAGTGTGAAGTGGTGATGATAAACCCTATAGTGCAGGGTTTGAAGATAAAATATTTATGTACATATAAAGATCATTTCCTAGAAATTTTGTAAGTGATTCAAACAAATTACTGATGTTTGGATAAGGTCACTGATCATTCTAGGGTCAGTCTAGATTCACAAAAGTAAATGAGGTTAAGTCTCATCAAATAATCTCCTTTTCTCCTTTTTGTAAGAAGATCTAACAATACTATCTATATTGTAGGGGACACTTACTATGTCTCAGACTCTGTAACGTATATATATAATGAGTAACTATATTATATATATCTTCTGAGTATATATTACATATATGATATATATGTATATTAGGTATCATGTATTTGTTTATATACATATTGTATAACTTATTACTTGATTATTTGATGAGCCTTTTAAAATCTCGTTTACTTTTTTGAATCCATTGTGACCCCAGAATGACCGGTAACCTTTTCTAAACATTATTAGTTTGAATATTTTATAAAACTTCCAGGAAACAGTCTTTTTCCGTGCTATGTCTATTCTAAGATGCTCTTTTTGCATTTGTGATCTAGATTTTTCCTTCATATTTCCTGGAGATCAGGCTATAGGTTCACCACTACAAGTTTATATGCTCTGAGTTCCCGTCAGGACATTGACACAAGAATGCGTCTTCTCTGTCATCAGCAGTAGGCGTGGCACTGTTGGGCCCCAGACATTCTGGGGCACCAGAAGTTTACTGTGTGTATTTTCATATTAGAGAACAGCTCTATGGGCCACCTACCACATCCTTGCTAAGTAGGTGTTCTGCTACTGAGAGGCCTGGCCTGTAGAAACAAACAGAACAGCTCTGGACTGAAGCTCTTTGGTCACCTGTAAAAACCACTTATACAGCAGAGGGTTTCATCCATAACATTAAGATCTTCTCATTGTTCTTTTATTCACTCAGCTATTCATTCATTCATTCTCTCAACCAGTATTTGTTGGGTTTCTACTATGTACCAGGGTCTGGGCTCCGTGCTAGATGATGGGGCACCATGGTCACTGGCCTCATAAAAAAATCATAATCTAGTGGGAAAAATAGACATGAAACTAACAGCCTCAAAAATACATAATTATAAATTGTGAACAGTGTTCTGAGGGAAAATTATAGTGTGCAAAAAAGTCTGATCTATGCTAGACAAGTTGCATATGGGCTGAATTCTGAATGATTCATGAGAATTAACATGCAAATAGAAGTGGGAGTGTAGGCAGGAGAGAGGTCATAGGGGCACAGTCCAGGCAGAGGCATGGGCAAAGGCCTTGAGGGGGGAAGGAGCAGAGCGTTTTGGGGAAACTGACAGAAAGATAGAGGAAGGATATCTAAGGGCAGTGGTCAGGGTGATGGCTGTGTGTCAATGATTGATTTTTTATAAGCTGGCTGGTATGACGAAGGGTCCTGGGGATGAAGGGCGGTGATGCCAGAGCGGTGGGTTTCTGTCCATTTGAGCTCCTCCTGCTCTGGGCGCCCTGGTTGCATGAGAATGATACCTTCTTTTTTTTCCCCTATTTCCCAGCCATCTTCCAGGGTCACATCCTGAGGGACCTTTTACAGCCTTTGATTTTTATTGATGATGCTTTTCTTAAAACCGCAACTGTCTCATTGTTGGATTTCATATTTTTTAAAAACGCATACATTGAAAAAATTGGATAGATTGAGGTGTTATCGGCACATGAAAAACCAAACACATTTAAAATATACAATTCGATAAATTTTTGACGTATGTGTTGCCATGAAACCCTCACCACAGTCAAGATAATATATCCATTACCCCAGAGGGATCCTCATGCCTCCTTGTAAGTCCTCATTTCAGGCCTTCCTTCCTCCACCCTGTGCACCCCTCACCCCATCCTGAGGCAGCCCACCTTCTGTAATTATTGTGTAGCTGGCATTTCTAGAATTGCATATAACTGGCACCCATGCAATATTTATTGTTTTTTTTTTTGTCTGGCTTCTTGCATTCAACATAAATATACGGAGATTTATCCATGTTGTTGGGTGTCTCATTGACTCATTTTATTGCTAAGTGGTGTTGAATTGTGTGGATGTATCCCCATGTGTTTATCCACTTATCTGTTGATGGATATTTGGGTTGTTTTTGGTTTGTGACCATAACACCTGAAGTTCCTGTGTTATTCGTGTAGAGGTCTGTATGGGTATGTGCTTTCATTTCCTTTGGGTAAACAGCTAAGCATAAAATGCCTAGGTCCTATAACAGGTGCATGTTTAACATTTTAAGAAACTGATGGACTCTTTTCCAAAGTGGTTATAACATTTTACATTATCACCAGCAGCATATGAGACTTCTAGGTCCTCTTCATCCTCACCTATACTTGGCATGGCCAATCTTTTCAATTTAGGTATTCTCATAGGTAAAGTTCTAAATGTTTTATTTAGGTATTTTAGCTTAGATGTAGTGGCATCTCACTGTAGTTTTAATTTGTATTTCCCTAATGAGAAATCATACTGAGCATCTTTTCATGTGTTTATTTGCCTTCTGGGTATTTTCTTTGGTGACGTGTCTGTTTAAATCCTTTCCCCATTTTTTATTAAGTTCTTATTGTTAATACTGAGTATGGAGAGTCCTCAAAACAGTTTTAGATACGAGTCCTTTATCAGGTATCTGTTTTGCAAAGTCCGTAGTTTATCTCTTCATTCTCTTAAAAAGTGTCTTTCAAAGACAGAAGTTTTTAATTTTGACCAAATTCAATTAGTCGGGTTTTTCCTCTAAGGATTGTTATTTTGATAACTTACCGAGGATATCTTGAAATTTTATAGTTTAAGGTTTTACATTTTGGCCAGTGGCATATTTTGAATTAATTTTGATATGTCAGTATAAAGTATGAATTGAAGTTTGTTTGGTTTTAATGAATGTGGATGTCCACTTATTCCAGCACCATTTGTTGAAAAGACTATCCTTTCTCACCTGAACTGACTTTGTTCATTTGTTGAAAAGCACTTGTCCATGTAAGTCAGGGTCTGTTTATGGACTGTCTCTTCTGTGGTGTTGATCTGTTTATCTATCTTTATGCCAATGCTACATGTCTTGATTACTATAGATTACTAGATGAGTGTTAAAATCAGGGAGTGTGAACAGTGAAAATCAGTAAAAGTTCAGAAGTTAAAGCCCTTCTCTGGATCCAAATAAGGTACTTAAATGGTCTTTTTCCATCATTCGGCACATATATTCCCTATATTTCTCTAAATATATTTTCTTCTTTATTTCTATATTTTCTTCTTCATTTCAAGAAAAAAATACAGCAGTCAGAACCTGTTTTCTCTGGCCCTGACAAGTCATGTGACACCATTACACAGGAATTGAATTTTTGAAGCAGACTGTGGAGGGGCCGTGTGGCCCCAGGACCGTGAGCCGCCAGCAGCCCGGAGACAGGACTGATGTGGCCACGCAGGATTGCTGGTTTTTTGTTCTGCCTACTTTAGCTTTACGTGTCCCTCCATTTTACTGGTTTCTAGTTGGAAACTAAGATCATTGGTTTGACACCATTTTTTCTTTCATAATACAGGTATTTAGTGCTACAAATTTCCTCCTCTTTATGGTACCACAAATTCTGATGTGCTGTGTTTTCATTTT
The DNA here is from genome assembly GCA_032199065.1 of Smutsia gigantea. NCBI lineage: Eukaryota > Metazoa > Chordata > Mammalia > Pholidota > Manidae > Smutsia > Smutsia gigantea. The sequence continues at coordinate 87,940 of JAVSCE010016179.1, forward strand.
TATTGAATTCGAAATAATTTTTAATGTTCTTTTTGATTTATTCTTTATGAGTTATTTAGCAGTGTGCTATTGAGTTTCCAAATATTTGGAGGTTTTCCAGAGATCTGTTATCAATGTCTAACTTACTTCCATTGCTTCCATAAAACACATTTTATATATCTTGCATGCTTTTGAACTGATTGAGACTTCTTTTATATAGCCCAGAATATGGCCTAGTATAAATAAATGTTTCGAGAGCTCTTGAGAGGAATGTATGTTTTGCTGTTGTTGGATGGAGGGTTCCATAATTGCCAATTAGGCCAAGGTGGTTGATTGTGGTGTTGAAGCCTTCTATATCCTTAATGATAGTCTGTTTGTTTTATCAATTATTAAGAAAGCAGTGTTGGCATGTCCAACTGTAATTGGGGTAATTGGATTTTAGAACAAAGACTATTACTAGGGAGAAATTCATTCTTTCTATAATGATAAAAGGATAAATTCATCAAGAGGATATGAAAATCTTTCATGATTATGTACCTGGCAATAGAATTTTCAAATAATGAAGTAAAATAGACAAATCCAGAAGTGTGGTTGAGCTTTATTCTATGACACATTTAAGTTCCTGGGAAACCATTTATCTTTCCAGGACTTGCTTTTAAGCTTTTGTAGGTGGGACCAGAGCAGCATTTAATCGAGGACTAAGAATTTTCTCATTTAAGAGCACTCTACTTCATGCCTTGGGAATTATGAGATTTCCTACTCTTGTTGGTAGAAAAAGAAACTATTCCCATGCCTGTGTGAGCTCTGAGACTTCTTCCCTCTAACTCTTATGGATGGTTGTTTCTCCAGGCCCAGAAAATGGAAAAATCAAGTAGGCAAGGGCTACTTATCTATTATTCTGGAGTAGGCACAGTGCCTACAGCCCACAATACTTTAAGGAAGCCCACACAGATGTTTTAACTTCTTTTATGATCAGAAGAAAAAATGCCAAGGAAAATGTCTTCATAGACACTAAAATATTAGTCTTTATACCAATGCACTTATAAATATGTGGCTATATAGAGAAAGGGGCCCAGATAGGCAAAAATGACTAGGGCTCACAAAATCCTAAGTGGCCTTGCATGTAGGCAGGAGAGAGCATCCTGGTTAAGAGCTGGAGGTGGAGATCATCTCTGAACAGGTAGTAATTGAAACCGTGTAATTGGGTGAGCTCCCTGGTGGGGCTGGTTTCCTGGCAAATAAGCAAAGAGCAAACCTGAGCCCTGCATTTGGCCCACATGGGTCAGTGAGACAAAGAAGAACAGGGTAACCAGAGGAAGAAAGCCCATGAGAGAGCTGGTGGAGAGCAGGGCCTTTGCAGTCAGCACACCCAGGGAGAGTCACTTAACGTTTCTGGGCTGACTTGACTTGTCTCCAAAGAAGAGTTAGTGATACTGCTTTGTGGGGGCTGCAGGAATTCAAGAAGATACATGTGGGAGTTCTGTGTAAGGGACAACGGTCTCTGCAAGTGTGTGTAATTGCAGAAGCAAAAAGGCTCTAAGCCGTGGAAGCCAAGATCGTGGAATGTTATCCCCAAATGACAGAACTGGGAGAGGCCCATGGGGCCGCTTAATCCACCTTCCACACAGGAAGAAACCGAGGCATAAAGACACGAGAGACATTACAGCGAAGGAGGCCGTGGAGGGACTCACCTGCTGTAGAAAGAGTCTCGAAATAAGATTCCCAAGGTCAGTCACTATAATCCTGGAGAGGTTAGGAGGGCCGGCAATGGTGCTAAGTAGCAAAACCCATGTCTGTCACACAGGATTCAATGTGGATGACAGCATGGTACTGCCCCCATTCGGTTGTGCGGAGGATAAAGTGGCATAACACTTGGGGTATCCTGAGTCTTCAGAATTTGCTAACTTACAAAGAGTTTCCTCAAGACATACTTAAAATGAATGACGGACCTAATCTCATGTCTAACCCCTTTTCGGAAACTGGGTGGGTAATTTGATGCTACCTATTTGGGCCTTGATCAGTTTCCTTGTTTTATCATCACGGGTCTGCCTGGTTTTAGGATAGTCAGTCTCCTTTATTGCAGCTCAGAGGATGAATAGAGATTCAGAATTCCATGTGAGAGCTCAAAAAAAAAAAAGGGTGAATTAAGGGAACAAGCTCAATATTGAGGCTAGATCCGGCATTCTTAGACTTCAGTTCTTCATTCTAAATAGAATCAGTCAGAGTCTAATAAGTTCCTACATGAGAGACCCACCTTACCCACTCTGTCCCAGATAGAATTAATGACACTGGAGTCTAGTCTGTGTCATCTTGTGCTCAAATACCCTCGCTGGCTGGTAACAAGAAAGAATCAGGGCATAGCTCAAATGCAAAAGTGGAAAAAGAAACAGGCCAAAATCCACAGGGAGAACTTTCTATTTTTTCATCTGTCTCCTGTCCCAAATAGCTCTGCTCTCCTCCCCAAGTTGGTGTTTATGTGTTAGGTTTCTTTCTCTTACAGCAGATGTCACCGGACCAACAGCCCCTAAACTAGGTCAGGAGAGTGGTGAGGAATCCACACAGGCCCTCGGGCTGCGGCAGGCCTTGTTCTCACACCCTGTTCTCTTCCCTGGCCTGCTCTCCAGAGCGTCTTAGGGAGGTCTCTGTTTCCCCAAATCACAGGGGCTTGGCGAATCCTCTGTCCAGCTCCAGGACTCTGGGCTTCCAGATTTCCAGTCCTTTTAGCTGGAAGTACGAAGTAAATTAGATCTTGACTATCCACAGCCCTTTTTGCCTCTCTCTAATCCTGAATCCTCTCATTTTTCACTGTAGCATGGATTAAATAATTTCAGACGATATTATCTATTTTACACAGTAAGCCAGAAAAAAACACATTTCTCTTCTAGTATTTCCACTACATTGGGGCCTGTTTCAAATAGAAAGACAAGTTCCAAGACAGGGCTCCCCTATGTGCAGTTGTGACATCATTGGTCCGTAGTTAGTAGAGTGGACGTTTATAGTCAAACAAACCTTATTTCAAATTCTAGAAAACCGAGACTAAGAGAAATAAGTGCCTGGCCCTGTGTAAACCAGTGGGGGGCAGTCCAGGGTCAAACTGCAACCTTAGAATTCCTACTCCAATCTACCTTTTGCTACTTCTCTTAAAAGTTGCCTTACCCCTGAGTACCTCTCTCCTTCTTGAATGACTTCTGTTAAGAATCTAGATCCAAATTTTTCCCTTTCCTCAAGATTCCCTTAACAAGAATAGCTATGATATGCTTACAACGACTATTTCAGAGGGAAAACATGTTATGCTGAAGATTACCATCAGCAGTGTAGAAGCAAAAATTCTGATGAGTGTTGTGGACCTGGAGCAGGGGATTTCCCTTTCCATTGGTATTAAAAAAATAATCTCTCGATTTTCACTTCTGGGTAGTTTGCTGTCAGTTATGGTCGATCAGTTCTCCCACTCTCTCAACAGAAAAATTCAGCTAAACTTCTAAAAATCACAATATAGGAAAAGTGTGAGAGCACTGAGGACCAGGTGGAGTGTAATTTCAGAGAGCCAGTGCTGCGATGAACTGAGCTGACATTGCCAACAGGCCTTTGTCCCTCCTCTCCTCTCCCCAGAGGCAGTACTGACTATAGGCTGAGAATCCCATGAGGTCCCGAAAGGTCACTTACATGAGCAAAGGCAAATCAGTAAGACTTAGAAGTTGAGTTGGTCTGTCAGAGAAACTGGGAACATAAGAGGCCGGACACAATTTCGAGCCGAGTGCTTGACTGGCAAGCTAGACTAATAAGTTCTTAAAACTCAGAGGGAAATATCTTGCAGTCTCCAAAGCTTAGAAAGCAAAGATCCACTGAGGGAAGGAATCTGCCTCAAGGTCACCACTCACCGCCTCCTGAAGACGGGTGTCAGTTTGAAGCTGCCTGATCTGAGAGGCTGGAGAGCTAGGCTGGGAACCCAGGGCCTCTGCAGAGTTCCAGGGTTGAGGACTCTGAGACCTGCCAGGCTTTCATTCAGGAGTTTTGAAGGGCCGTGCCCAGGAAATATGAATCAATGAGAGAAAGACTGAGTCCATGTGAGGTTGGACTGTAAAAGCAGCCATAACTCAGCTCAATCCTTGACTGCACTGAGAGGGTCAGCCCTATAATTTATCTGCTCAACAGAGAATGGGGGGCCTCGTACATGGAAGAAAATAGTAGGTGGAATCGCTCTTCCTTTTCTTTTTCTAAATACACAAAGGTGAGTGTCTGAATTGATTACATTTAATTAAAATAAAGTTTAGAATTACACACAAAGCAGACTATAACTCCACAATCAAGGTATTAACATTGCCAGAAAAGATTTAAAAGAAAGCCAACTATATGCTACTTACATATATTAAATAGAAGAACACAGAAAGGTTCTAGGAAGAATTTACCCAAAGAAAATAAATCCCTCATTTGAAAAGATATATGCACCCTTATGTTTATTGCCACATTTTTTACAATAGGCATGTTATGGGAGCAACCAAAGGATCTATCAATAGATGAATGGATAAAGAAGATGTGGTACATATACACAATGGAATATTATTTAGCTATAAAAAAGAAATCCTGCCATTTGCAACAACATGGGGAGGGTGGGTGGGAAAGATGAGGGGGATAAAGGGGCACAAAAATTCTCAATCATAATCTACGTTGGTCATGGGGACAGTAGCACAGCATGGAGAATATAGTCAGTGATTCTGTAACACCTTCCTGTGTTGACAGATAGTAACTGCACTAGTGGTGCTGAGGATTTAATAATGTGGGTAACTGTTAAATAATTGTGTTGTATACTTGAAACCAATATAAGATTGTGCATCAGTGATGCTTCAATAAAAAAAAACACAGAAGGGTTGTTACTAAAATAATAGGAAAGAAACTAGGTAAACACTAATCAAAAGATGTCTGAAGAAGCTATTCTAATATCAAAGTAGTCTTTAAGGCATGAAGACAGACAGAATCACAGAATTCAAACATTGGAGGTAGCAAACCAGGTGCTTCAGGTTAACCACGATTGCTATGTTTAAATAAAATGGAGGCTAGGTGGACAGAATGAATGAAAAGATTCAGAACTTCAAAAGAAGAACTGTCAATTATAGAGTCAGTGGATCTTGTAGAACTCACAAAAATGCAATATCTGAAATTAATGAAATGGTGGTTTTAACAGCAGATCAGACACAGCAGAACGCAGAATTAGTTAACTGGAAGACAAGTGCCAAAAGACAAGGAAAGGAAGCATGTACAGCATAACAGACCTGTGAGACACTGTCACAGTGTCTATCATATGTATAGTTATAGTTTCAGAAGGAGAAGAGAAAAGGAAGGGAATGAGACAAAATCAATATTCAAAAGGTATTGGATGAGCATCTTTAAAAACTTATGAATATCAATCCTAATATTCAAGAAGCCCAGAGAACCTCAAGCAGAAGAAATACAAAGAAAATCACAGCTAGGCATATCATCATGAAACTGCTGAAAACCAAAGACAAAGTCTTCAAAGCATCCAGAAGGAAAAAAAGACATTGCCTTCAAGAGAATAACAATAAAAATGACAGCTGACTTCTCAACAGGAATGGTGGAAACCAGGATTTAATGTAATGACATCTTTAAAGTAATGAAATAAAAATGTCCCGAATCAATGAAAACTGAGTGAATTTGTTGTTAACAGGACTGCACGAAAAGAATAGTGAAATGGAGTTCTTCTGGCAGAAGAAAAGTGATCCTGGCTGGAAAAGGAAAATACAAGTCGAAAAGAAAAAACCAGGAAGAGTAAATATGTGGGTAAATATAAGTGGGTATATATTGTCCAAATCAACAGCTATAATATTTTTTGGAATTTAAAATATAGAGAGAACTAAAATACCTAACAACAATAACACAAAATGTGGGTGCTGGTATATAGAATTCAAAGATTCTAAGCTTCTGCCCATATCAGGGGAGGGGCTATGCATCTTTTAAAAAAAGTAATGCATTTTGTTAGGCTAAAATAAACTTGTTTTAGTCTCAAAAAAAAGTATAAATTTATGTGCAACTAAATAGCAAGTTAATAGATGGAAAATATGGATTAAAAATTATTTGACTACTTTAAAAGAAGGCAAGAAATGACAAAGGAACAAAAAATATATGGGTCAAAAAAAACTCATAATAAATTTGTATATAAGCCATACTATATCAATAGTTACTGATATAATTAGTAGAGGATTGTCAGAATTAATAAAAAGAAACTTTATCTTTGTCAGAAAAGTCACATTTAAAGTACAAGAGCACAGAGAAAGGTTGAAAGGGAGAAGGGGGCAGTGTTTATTTAAAGAAATAATAGCTGAGAACTTCCCACACCTGGAGAAAGACTTGAACATACAGATTCATGAGCTAAAGGATCACCCTATTATCTCAGTGCAAAAAGACCTTCTCCAAGACTCATTATAATGAAACTTAAAAACCAAAGATAAAGAAAGAATCTTAAAGGCAGCAGTGGAGGGGAGGGGGAATGTAACTTACAAAAGACCCATTATTAGACTATAAGCAGATTTCTCAGCAGACACTTTGCAGGCCAGGAGAGAGTGGAATGACATACTCAAAATGCTGAAAGATAAAAATTGCCAGCCAAGAATAATTTCTCTAGCGATGTTATCCTTTAGATACAGAGGACAAATGGAGGTTTCCCAGGCAAACAAAAGCTGGTGGAGTTCACCATCAGATCTGCCTTGCAAGAAATGCTGAAAGGAGTTCTTCAAGCTGAAATGAAGACACTGATCAGTGACATGAAAATATAGAGCACACTGGTAAAAGTGAAAAACCCACAGACTTAGAAGACTGCGTCTTTATATTAGGGAAGTGGGTTAACCATGGAACTATAATGTAAGAGGTAAAGGAAGAGAGTAGTAAAGGTAACTAAAGCTATGTAGGGTAAATGGAAGTTTCACCCAGAATTTCCCTCTTGGCTTCAGTCCGTTTACATACCAATAGATGTTTACCACAGCAGAGCCTCTGGTGGACCTGGGGCAAGGGGAGAGGGAAAAACATGCATTCTCTCCTCCCCTCTGTTCCTGGTACCTAATTAGTCTGGTGCCTGCCAGTCACCAGGGACCCGCCTATGGAGTTCCTCCTGGAAGGGGAGGGCAGGAGAGGACAGTGCAAGGACAAGGACACCACAAGAAAACTATGCACCAATATCCTGCTGAACATAGACACAAAAATTCCCAAGAAAATATTAGCAAACTGAATTCAAGAGATCATTAAAAGGATTATATACCAAGACCATGTTGGATTTATCACTGTGAGGCAAGGATGGTCTAACATATATGTCAATATGTGATGCACAGCATTAATAGAATTAAAGATAAAAATATGATCATCTCTGTAAATGCAGAAAAAGCATTTGACAAAATACAGCATCCCTTCTTGATAAAACCCTCAAAAGATTGTGTATAAAAGGAATATGGCTGAACATACAGTGAGCCCACAGCTCACATTATAATCAATAGAGAAAAATTGAAGGCTTTTCCTCTAAAATTAGGAACAAGACAAGGGTGCCCACTCTCACTGCTCTTATTGAACATAGTACTAGAAGTTCTAGCTAGAAAATCAGGCAAGACAAAGAAATAAAAGGCATCCAAATTGCAAAGAAGTACAGCTGTCATTATTTGCAGGTGATTTGATCTTATATTTTGAAAATCCCAGACTTAACCAAGAAACTGTTGAATCGAATCAATGAATTCAGTAAAGTGGCAGGATATAAAATCAATACACAGAAATCAGTTGCATTTCTATGTACTAACAATGAAATATCTGAAAAAGAAATAAAGAAAATTACCTATTCATAACAGTATAAAAAACAATAAAATACTTAAGTATACATTTAACCAAGGAAATCAAAGATCTGTACAATGAAAATTATGAGTTTTTTGAACAAAGTAAGACAATAGCAATTGGAAGAACATCTGTCCTTGATGGATTAGAAGAGTTAATATTGTTAAAATATCCATTCTATCCAAAGCCATCTACAAATCCAACACAATCCCTATCAAAATTCCAATGGCATTTTTCACAGACAAAAATCCTAAAATTTGTATAGAATCACAAAGACCCCAAATAGCTAAAGCAGTCATGAGAAAGAAGAACAAAACTGGAGGCATCATACTTCCTGATTTTAAACTATACTACAAAGCTATAGTAATCAAAAAGTATGATACTGGCATAAAAATAGACCCATAAACCAATGGGACAGAAGAGAGAGCCCAAAACTTTAAAACTTCTGCATATACGGTTAACTAATATGTGATAAGGGACCAAGAGCATCCGATGGGGAAAGTATAGTCTCTTTAATAAGAACTGTTGGGAAAATTACATAACCACATATAGAAAAATGAAATTGGGTCCCTATCTTACACCACTCAGAAAAATGAACTTGAAATGGATCAAAGACTTAAACATAAGACTTGATACCATAAAACTATAGAAGAAAGCACAGGGAAGAAGCTCCTTGTCATTGATCTTGGTAATGATTTTTTGGTTATGGCACCAAAAGTACAAACAACACAACAAAAACTCAACAAGAGGGACTCCCTCAAACCTAAAATCTTATGCACTGTGAAAGAAACAATTAACAAAATAAAAAGGCAACTTATAGAATGGGAGAATATATTTTGCTAACCATGTATCAGATAGGGGGTTAATGCAAAATTTATAAAGAACTCATACAACTCAATAACCACAACAAATTCTATCAAAAAATGGGCAGAGAAACTAAACAGAACTAAATTTTTCCAAGGAAGACATATATATGGCCAACAGGTACATGAAAAGGTGCTCACGTCACTAATCATTGGGGAATGCACATCAACCCCCTCAGTGAGGTGTTAGCTCACACCTGTGAAATTGGCTCTCATAAAAAAGATAATAGGTAACAAATATAGGTGACAAAAGGGACCCCCTGTGCACTGTTGGTGGGGTTGTAAACTGGTGTAGTCACTGTGGAGAGGAGTAAGGAGTTTCCTCAAAATATTAAAAATAGATGATCCGCACGATCCAGTCATTCCACTCCTGGGTATAAATATCCAAAGGAAATAAAAACAAGTTATTGAAGAGATACATTCACACACATGTTTATTGCAACATTATTCACAATAGCCAAGGTATGGAAACAACTCAACTGTCTGTCAACAGATGAACAGATAAAGAAGATGTGGACTAATATAAGTAATATATATTTATACACAATGGAATACTATTCAGCCATGAAAAAGGAAATCCTGCCATTTGTGACAACATGGGTGGTCCTTGAGGACACTGTGCTTAGTGGAATAAATTAGAGAAAGACAAATACTGTATGATTGCTTTTATATGTGGAATATAAAAAACCAAATTAAAAAAAACTGGAATGATGGTAAACAGGGGTTTAGGGTGGGGGAATGGGAGAAACGTGTAATGGCACATACTTGCAATTAGTATACAAGCAAATCCTGGAGATCTAATATGCAGTGCAGCAATTACAGACAACAAAACTGTATTACAAACATTAAACTTGCTAAGAGACTAAATTTTAATTGTTCCCACTACTGGAATAAATAATTAAATGTGACAATAGAGATGTTAGGTAATACTGCAGCAACAATCATATTGTAATATAAATGTACCAAATTAAAAGAAAGAAATCCTGGCATTTACAACATGGACAGACCTAGAGGGTATTATGCTCAGTGAAATAAGCCAACAGGAGAAAGTCAAATACCATATGATTTCACTTTTATTGGAATCTAAAAACAAAATGAACAAAACAATACTTAAAGACACTGAGAAGTGACTGGTGGTTACCATGAGGGAGGGTTTGAGTGGGTGGGTGAGGAGGATAAAGGGGCATAAAATTCTCAATCATAATAATTAGTTGGTCGCAGGGATGGAAGTGCAGCATGGAGAATCCTCAGTGGTTCTGTAACATCTTCCTGTGTTGACAGATAGTAACTGCACTAGTGGGGGTGAGAATTTAATAATGCACGTAACTGTTGAATCACTGTGTTGTAAGCTTGAAACCAATATAATATTATATATCAACTATACTTCAATTAAAAAAATATGTTGTATACCTCAAGCTTATGCAATGTTATGTCAATTGTGTCTCAATATAAAAATGATATCACATATCAAAACTTGTAGGCTGGAGGTAAAGCAGAGACTTTATCAAAGGGAATTTTATCACTAGGAAATAAGAGCAAATTTAATATAAACAAAATAGAAACAAGAAAATAATAAAAGAAGAAATCATTTAAATCTAAAACAAACGTGAAATAAAGTAAATCAACCGAATCAAAGGTGGTTCTTACAAAAAATTTGTAAGAAATTATTTGTAATTTTTTTTGTAAATTTGTAAAATTATTTGCTGCTTGTAAAATCAATGGTGATTAAAAGAGAAGAAGAAATTGCCAATAACAAGAATGAAAAGAAGAATTGACCTATATGGATCCTACAGATATGAAACATAAGATTTTATGAATAACTTTATTACAATAAATTTGACAAACTAGGATAATGAACAACAAAAAAAAAACCTTACCATCTGACAGAAGAAAAAGTATGGAAAGCCTGAATTGTTCTATATCATTAAAGTAATTGATTCTGAAGGTACATAAGAACCTTCTCACAAAACTACCCTTAGGCATTCTGTAAACACCCTGAAGGATGTGTATGATTTTCTAGGTTAGAAACCTGAACCTCAACAACCTCAGCATGGGTGATGTCAGGGCATTAACACCCTAAATCAAAACCCATAATAAGCCCTAACTGTGACAAGGTCGTGGCATCAATAAGCCAACTGGCAGTGAAAGTAGGTCTTCTCTACCTCTTTCCTGAGAAGTCATGTAGCCTTGCCTGCTGGTTAACAAATGTTTATTGAATGCCTGGCAGCACCCAGAGTTGCTGTACTTGGGAAGGAACAAGAAAGAGTAAGCTCATATCTGAACCCTTACTTGCAAGAAAGGGTTGGATAAAAAACAATGTACAAATTAACATATAAGTGATCAAGATAATTTCAGGTCCTAATAAATGGTTTCCAGAAGTTAACACATGATAGGCTGATAAGCTAGGAGATTCTGGGGCTCTGGGACAGAACCTGGGTCATGACGTCTGATACAGTCTCATTAGAAGACAAGCGGTGTTGGGGATTTTGAGAATGGTACGATGTGTCAGCAGAGCAGATTGGGGTGAGATCAAAAAGAGTGATCAAAGACAGCTCCTAGTAATTTTCATTTGGGCACCTGGAGGGATGGTAGTGCCCTTTCCTGTGTTAGTCAGGGCTTGCAGTGTGGGGAAGAGTTGGGAGGGGGTGGATGAATCCATAGTTCAAATTTGCCCCTTTAATTTTGAGATGCCTCTCAGACATTCTGGTAGAAAACGTTGGTTAGAGCAGTTGGATATATGGGTCTGGAGCTCCAGGGAGAAGTCCAGGGAAGATATTTAAACTTAGAGTCATAAAGCATGGAGATGGTATTTGAAGCAGTTGCACCAGATGAGGTCATCTAGGAGAAACTGAGGGTTGAGCCCTGGGGTGCTTCAACATTTAGATTTCTGGGGGATAGAGGAGGAATCAGGAAAAGAATTGAGAAGGAGTGATTCATGAGGTAAGTGGAAAAGTGTTTTTCCTGGGAAGACTAAATTCTTATGTTCTCCCAGCGAAAACAAAGCAGAGACTCATGCTACATTGCACCATGAGTCAGGGGCAAACCCCAGACCAGCTTGGACTGCCTGACTTCATTCTCCTGTGTTCCGAGCAGAACTGACATAGTCTCTCTCAATGAATGTGTTTTTGATAAATATGAGGAAAGCATCCTTACCACTCTGTCTTCTTATTAGAAGAGACAAACCACACTGGCTTCTCCAAACTTGAGTTCTTTATGTGCTTTCATATTTCTCTCCCTCTCGTTTCTGAAAATATTTCTTCAATTCAAAGTCAGCAGCCAGTGGTGAGATCCTCAGGGAAGACAAGTTTCTGAGACAGCGCCGATGGAGGAAGCCAACTAGATTCAAAGGCTGGCAGGACCCCTCCCAGGCTCAAGCCATCTTCTCCGATTGCATCCCTTGTTCTGGCTGGCTGGTCATCTGGGGAAAGTGTGTACTCTGAAATGATCATCTGATCATAGATTGGCCTGCAGTCCTCCAGGAGTGAACATTTTACATCCCCCAGGGTGGGCTGTTACGAGATTCTGTGACACTTTTTTGTCTCCTGATATTAGTGGATCCATGATTTTCTTTACTGCTTAAAAACCCCCAATATTTGAGTTCCCTGGAAAGTCCCGAAGAATAACAACATTCCTGGTTCTCAAACTTTGTAGGCTACCAGAAGTGTGATGTAGTTTCCAGCAAAAGTTAACCATTAAATGTATGTAACAATATCTGAATTATTCTTTCTTCATAAGAATTTAGCTTTTTAATTTTTAGCCACTTATATTAAGATATGATTTGCCTATCATAATACGCACCTGTTGTAAGGGAACAATTCAGTGATTATTTTGCTAGGTTTATAATTGTTCTGCCATCATCACAGTCCAGTTTGGGAACATTTCTACCGTCCCCAAAGTTCCCTCATGCTCTTTTCCCATTAATCACCACTGCCAGCTTTAGCTTCTGACCTGCTCTCTGTCTCTGTTAATGTGCCTTTTCTGAACATTTCATGTAGATTGACTTATCCGATCATTAGTGTTCTGTGTCTGGCTTCTTTCGCTTGGCATAATGATTTTGACATTCATCTCTGCTGCACAATGCCTCAGAGTTTCATATCATTATGTTGCTACATTGTGTATATTTTGTATGGATACATTGTATGGATATACCACATTTTGTTTGTTCATTTACCAGTTGATGACAATCTATTTCCAGTTGGGGGCTATAATGAATAATGGTGCTATGAACATTCACCTACATGTCTTTGTGAGAACATAGGTTTTCATTTATCTGGGTTAGATTCCTAGGAATAGAATTGCTAAATTGTATGGTAAGTTTTTGTTTAACATTTTAAGAAACATCAAACTGATTAACACAGTGGCTCTACCATTTTACATTACCACCAGCAAAGTAAGAGGTTCCAGTTTCTCCATATCCTTGCCCATTTTTGTTATTGCCTGTTTTTTTTTCATTATAGGCATTCTGGTGGATGTATGATGATATCTGATTGTGGTTTTAATTTGTACTTTCCTAATAACTAACGATTTTGAGCATATTTTGATATGCATATTTCATATATGGTCATATGTTTCATGTAAATCATCTTCTCTAACGAAATGTCTATTCAAATAATGTCAGTTTTTTTCTATCAAATTGGGTTGTTTGCCTTACTATTGAGTTGAAGAGTTCTTTATATATTCTGGATACAAGTCCTTTATCAGATACACAATTTGCAAAATTTTATCTCAGTCCCTGGCTCTCCTTTTCATTTTCTTAGTGGTGACTTTTGAAGCACAAAATTTTCTGATTCTGATGCAACTGAATTTATCAGTTCTTTAATGGATTATGCTTTTGGTATTGTATCTAAAACCTTTTATGCCTAACCCAAGGTTGTGAAAACTTTCTCCTATTTTTCTTCCAGGAGTTCTACAGATTTAGCTTTCACATTTAGGTTTATGGATCATTTTGAGTTCATTTTTGTTTATGGTGTGAATTCAGGGTCTCAGTTTGTTTTCTGTTTTTTCTTTTTGCATATGACTATTCAATTGCCCAGGACCATTTGTTGGAAAGACTGCCTTTTGCACTATTGTATTAGCATTTTGGTCAAAAATCAATGGATCATAAATTTCTGACCTCTCAGTTCTGTTCCATTGATCTCTATGTCTGCCCTGATGCCAACACACACTGTCTTGAGTACTGCCACTTAATAGTGAGTTTTGAAATTTGTCTTTCAGCTTTGTCCTATTTCAAATTGTTCTGGCTATTCCAGGTCTTTTGCATTTCCATATACATTTTAGGATCAGTTTACCAATTTCTATCAAAAGAACCAGCCAGGATTTTGATAGGAATTACACTGAAGTTATAGATTGATTTGGGGAGAATTGCCATCTTGATATGTTTGTACCTTTCCATCTATGAAAAGTCTCTCCCTTTATTTAGATATTCTTTGATTTATCTCCACAATGTTTTGTGGTTTTCAGTGTACAAGTATTATACTTCTTTTGTTAAATGTGTTCCTCAGTATATTCTCTTTGATGCTGTTATGAATGGAATTGGTTTCTTAATTTTATTTTCAGATTGTTGCTAGTCAATAGAAATACTATTTTTATATATCAATCTTGCACCCTGAAGCCATAGTCAAGTCATTTATTACTTCTACTAGTTCTTTTTTGTTTGTTTGTGTGTGTGCACGTGTGTGTGTGTGTGTGTGTGTGGATGCCTTGGGATTTTCTACATCCAGGATATCTAGTCTGCAAATAAAAATGTCTTCTTCCTCCTTTTCAATTTGGATGCTTTCAGTTTCTTTTCCCTCCCCGCCTCCCCTGACTCTTTCCTAACTGAGGTGCTAGAACCACCAGAATATGGCTATAATGTGGTGAAAACAGCCACCTTTGCCTTTATTCCTAACTAGAAATCATTCACCATTAAGTGGGATGTTAGCCGTGGGTTTTTCATAGATGCTCTTTATGAGATTGAAGAAGATTGCTTCTGTTCCAAGTGTGTCGAGTGTACTTGATCATGAATGGGTGATGGATATTTTCAAGTGCTTTTTCTTCATTTTTGAGATGATCATGTGGTTTTTATCCTTTATTCTAGTAACCTGGTGAGTTAGAAAAACCCTGTTTTCCACCTCCTGGGTAAGCAAAATCCCAGCCTTTCTCTGCTGAGTTTCTCCTGGGTGTGTCCTTCACTACACACTCTGCTGCCACACTCACACAGAGCAGTTCACATCTGTCACCAAATGTGTGGGATATTCACCCTGCCCCAAGCAATTCTCTGCAACACCAGCTCGGTGTGCTACAGTTCTGATATGATTATCTACCTGGACAGCATTGGATCCCACAGGTTAGGGGTGCAGGCCCATGAGACTGCCCCCAACTTAGATGCCAATCTCAAGTAGTAGGTCTCCAGATTACCCACAACTTGTGTCCAATTTTTCTACAAATTGGAGGTTCCCATAACCCCCTCCTCAGGTTCAATTGACTTGCTAGAGTGGCTCACAGAACTCAAGGACACACAGGCACACCTCATTTTATCACACTTCACACTATTGAGCTTTGCAAGTATGGCATTTTCTACACAGTTTTGAAGGTGTGTGGCAATCCTGTGGACAGCAAGCCTATCAGCGCCATTTTTCTAACATTTGCTCATTTTGTATCTCTGTGTCACCTTTTGGTAACTGTTGAGATAGCTCAAATCTTTTCATTATTATTATATTTGTTATGATGATCTGTAATTAGTGATCTTTGATGTTACTGTTGTAATCATTTTGTGGCATCAAAAAACACACCCATACAAGACAGTGACCTTACTTGATAACTATTGTGTGCGCTCTGACTGCTCCACCGGCTGTCCCCCCCCTCCCCTCCCTGTCCTCAGGCCTCCCTCTGCTCTGAGAGCTAACAAAATTGAAATGACGCCAATTAATAATCCGCCAATGACCTCTAAAGTGTTCAAAACAAGGAAGAGTCTCCCATCTGTCACTTTAAATCCAAAAGCTAGAAATGGTTAAGCTTAGTGAGGAAGGCATGGTGAAAGCCGAGATAGGCTGAAAGAGGGCCTCTTGCACCCAACCGTTGGCCAAGTTGTGAATAAAAAGGAAACATTCTTAAAGGAAATTAAAAGTACTGCTCCAGGAACCACATGAATGACCAGAAAGCAAAACAGCCCTATTGCTGACATGGAGGAAGTGTGAGTGGTCTGGGTAGAAGGTCAAACCTGCCACAACGTTCCCTGAAGCCAAAGCCTCCTCCAGAGCAGGGCTCCGACTCTCTTCAGTTCTGGGAAGGCTGAGAGAGGGGAGGAAGCTGCAGAAGGAGAGCCTGAAGCCAGCAGAGGTTGGTCCATGAGGTTGGAGGAAAGAAGCTGTCTCCATAAAGTGCAGCAGGTGCCCACGTGGGAGCTGCAGCAGGTTATCCACGGAGATCTCTTTCAGAGAATTAGTAAAGGTGCGGCACTCCCCAACAGATTTCCAGTGCAAATGAAACAGCCTTCCATTGGACAAAGATGCCAACTAGGACTTTCATAAATAGAAGAAGTCAAAGCCTGGCTTAAAAAGCTCCAAAGGATAGGCTGACTTTCTTGTTAAGGCTAATGCAGATGAAATAGAAGAACCAAGTTGAACTTATAGAACTCAATTTCAAAATTCACTATAAGCTATCTGATGGCTGGGGGAGGGGAAGGTGGGAGCAAGTTGGGGTCAGTAGGGGAAGGGCTTGAGGGATCTTTACGGTGATGGAAATATGTTACATGTTGTCGGGGTGTGGCTTACATAGCTATAAGCATTTTTTGAGACTCATGAAATATATACTTAAGACCAGAAAATGTATCTCTATGTAAACTGTACCTTAATTTGACTTCCGGGAAGATGGCGGCATGAGCAGGCCGGCAGAAATCTCCTCCCAACACTATATTTATCTACGAAAATACAGCAAATACAACTATTCCTAAAAGAGAGACGAGAATACACAGGAAAGTGCACAGCGTGCAGCTACACCCGAGAGGACTCGGCACCCCAAGAGGCGGGTAAGATACAGAGCCGCGACCCAGCGGGACCCGAGCCCTCCCCCACCCCAGCGCACCAGCGGGAGGAGAGGATTCAGAGCTGGGAGGGAGTGGAAGTACACCCCGCGAAGTAGCCAGCCCCGGTGATCTGCGTGGGAAGCGCTGACCCACATTGCGCAGTGCAGCGGAGATTGGAGAGACAGAGGGGCAGGATATGGGCGGGGAACGCGCCAGGGTGCTTGCAGCCGGCTCCCGCAAAGGAAAAAAAAAAGCGTGCACTTTCTTCAGCGGTCTTAAAGAGACAGGAGCCCAGCGGAGGGGCCGGATCGCCCCAGCACACTCAGCCCAGCAGGCTGGGAGGCCTGGGGAGTTTCAGACGCCTTAGCTGGCGACTGGGGAAGCGTGGCCATACTTACACTTCTCACTGAGATCAACAGCCTCCCATTCATTCCCACCCTGGCCAGAGGGATAAAGGGCTCTGCGGAGCGGGGTGGCCACGGCTGCAGAATAGTGGGGCAACAGTGCCACATACAGCATCCCCACAGAATCTACTCCTGGTGGGCGTTTTTTTGTTTTGTTTTGTTTTTTGTTCATTTTTGTTTTTTCTTTTCTTTCTTTCTTTCTTTTTTTTCCTCTTTTTAAAGTCTTAAAGAGCCCAGCTGACATATGTGGCAACTACTATAGCCATGAAAAGACAGAGGAATATGGTTCAGACCAAAATCAACCAGACAACCCCAGAGAGGGAGCCTGAAGGGATGGAAATGCACAGCTTTCCTGAAAAAGAATTCAGAATAAAAGTCATAACCATGCTGATGGACCTACAGAGAAATGTGCAAGAGCTGAGGAAGGAAGTGAGGGAAGTGAGGAAAGAAAATGCAGAAATCAAACAAGCGATTGACGGCCTTAACAGCAGAATGGATGAGATGCAAGAGACTGTTAATGGAATAGAAATCAGAGAACAGGAATACAGAGAAGCTGAGGCAGAGAGAGATAAAAGGATCTCTAGGAATGAAAGAATATTAATAGAACTGTGTGACCAATCCAAATGGAACAACATTCGCATTATAGGAGTACCAGAGGAAGAAGAGAGAGAAAAAGGGATAGAAAGTGTCTTCGAAGAAATAATTCCTGAAAACTTTTCCTCACTGGGGAAGGAAATAGTCTCACAGTTCATGGAAGTCCACAGACCTCCCAAAACAAGGGACCCAAGGAAGACAACACCAAGACACATAATAATTAAGATGGCAAAGATCAAAGATAAAGACAGAGTATTAAAGGCAGCTAGAGAGAGAAAAAGATCACCTACAAAGGAAAACCCATCAGACTATCATCAGACTTCTCAACAGAAACCTTACAGGCCAGAAGAGAATGGCATGATATATTTAACATTATAAAACAGAAGGGCCTCGAACCAAGAATATTGTATCCAGCATGATTATCATTTAAATATGATGGAGGGATTAAACAATTTCCAGGCAAACGAAAGTTGAGAGACATTCCCTCTCATAAACCACCACTACAGGATATCTTAAATGGACTGCTCTAGATGGAGACACACCTAAGGCTAAAAAGATGTCATCAGAGAAAATAAAATCATAGCAAAGAAAGCAGACCATCCAAATACTAACTAAAGGCAAAGAATAAAACACCTAGTATATAAAGAATGGAGGAGGAAGAATAAGAAGGGAGAGAAATAAAGAAACATCAGAGAGTGGTTACAATTACTTAACAAGAAAGTTAAGTTAGATTGTTACATAGTAAAGAAGCAACCCTTGAACCTTTGGTAACCACGAATCTAACGCCAGCAATGACAATAAGTACATATCTATCAATAATCACCCTAAATGTAAATGGACTGAAAGCACCAGTCAAAAGACACAGAAACAGAATGGATAAAAAAGGAAGACCCATCTATATGCTGCTTACAAGAGACCCACCTCAAACCCAAAGATATCCCCAGAATAAAAGTGAAGGGATGGAAAAAGATATTTCAAGCAAACAACAAGGAGAAAAAAGCAGGTGTTGCAGTACTTGTATCAGACAAAATAGACTTCAGAAAGAAGAAAGTAGCAAGAGATAAAGAAGGACATTACATAATGATAAAGGGGTCAGTCCAACAAGAAGATATAACCATTATAAATATATATGCACCCAACACAGGAGCACCAGTATATGTGAAACAAATACTAACAGAATTAAAGGAGGAAATAGAGAGTAATGCATAAATTTTAGGAGACTTCAACACACCACTCACTCCAAAGGACAGATCAACCAGACAGAAAATAAGTAAAGACACAGAGCCACTGAACAACACACTAGAACAGATGGACCTAACAGACATCTACAGAACTCTGTACCCAAAAGCAACAGGACACATATTCTTCTCAAGTGCACATGGAACATTTTCCAGAATAGACCACATACTAGGCCACAAAAAGAACCTCAGTAATTTCAAAAATATTGAAATCCTACCAACCAACTTCTCAGATCACCAAGGTATAAAACTAGAAATAAATTTTAGAAAGAAATCAAAAAGGCTCACAAATACATGGAGACTTAACAACACTCTCCTAATTAATCAATGGGTTAACGACCAAATCAAAACAGAAATCAAACAATATATGGAGACTAATGACAACAACAACACAAAGCCACAACTTCTGTGGGACGCAGCAAAGGCAGTTCTAAGAGGAAAGTATATTGCAATCCAGGCCTATTTAAAGAAGGAAAAACATTCCCAAATGAATAGTCTAAAGACACAATTCCTGAAATTGGAAAAAGAAGAACAAATGAGGCCCAAAGTCACCAGAAGGAGGAACATAATAAAGATTAGAGAATAAATAAATAAAACTGAGAAGAATAAAACAATAGAAAAAAATCAATGAAACCAAGAGCTGGTTCTTTGATAAAATAAACAAAATAGATAAACCCCTAGCCAGACAGACTCATTAAGAGAAAAAGAGAATCTACACACATAAACACAATCAGAAATGAGAAAGGAAAAATCACGACGGACCCCACAGAAATACAAAGAATCATAAGAGAATATTATGAGAATCAATATGCTAACAAGCTGGAAAACATAGAAGAAATGGACAACTTCTTAGAAAAATACAACCTTCCAAGACTGACCAAGCAAGAAACAGAAAAACTAAACAGACCAATCACCAGCAACAAATTGAATGGGTAATAAAAAAACTACCTAAGAACAAAACCCCCGGGCCTGATGGATTCACCTCTGAATTCTACCAGACATATAGAGAAGAAATAACACTGATTCTCCTTAGAGTTTTCCAAAAAATAGAAGAGGAGGGAATACTTCCAAACTCATTCTATGAAGCCAGCATCACTCTAATACCAAAACCGGGGAAAGACCTCACCAAAAAAGAAAATTACAGACCAATATCCCTGATGAACATGGATGCAAAAATACTCAACAAAATATTAGCAAACCGAATTCAAAAATACATCAAGAGGATCATCCACCATGATCAAGTGGGATTTTCCCAGGGATGCAAGGATGGTACAACATTCGAAAATCAATCAACATCATCCATCACATCAACAAAAAGAACAAAGACCACATGATCATCTCCATAGATGCTGAAAAAGCATTTGACAAAATTCAGCATCCATTCCTGATTAAAACTCTCAACAAAATGGGTATAGAAGGCAAGTACCTCAACATCATAAAGGCCATATATGACAAACCCACAGCTAACATCATACTTAACGGCGAGACACTGAAAGCTTTTCATCTAAGATCGGGAACAAGACAGGGATGCCCACTCTCTCCACTGTTATTCAACATAGTACTGGAGGTCCTAGCCACAGCAATCAGACAAAACAAACACATACAAGGCATCCAGATTGGTAAAGAAGAAGTCAAATTGTCACTATTTGCAGATGACATGATACTGTACATAAAAAACCCTAAAGACTCCACTCCAAAACTACTAGAACTAATATCTGAATTCAGCAAAGTTGCAAGATATAAAACACACAGAAATCTGTTGCTTTCCTATACACTAATGATAAACTAACAGAAAGAGAAATCAGAAAAACAAGTCCATTCACAATTGCATCAAAAAGAATAAAATACCTAGGAATAAACCTAAAGAAGGAAGTGAAAGACCTGTACTCTGAAAACTACAAGACACTCCTAAGAGAAATTAAAGAAGACATTAACAAATGGAAATGCATCCCATGCTCTTGGCTAGGAAGAATAAATATTGTCAAAATGGCTATACTACCTAAAGCAATCTACAGATTCAATGCAATCCCTATCAAACTACCAACAGCTTTCTTCAAGGAACTGGAACAAATAATTCTAAAATTCATATGGAACCACAAAAGACCCCGAATAGCCAAAGCAATCCTGAGAAGGAGGAATAAAACAGGGGGAATTACGCTCCCTGACTTCAAGCTCTACTACAAAGCCACAGTAATCAAGACAATTTGGTATTGGCACAAAAACAGACCCACAGACCAGTGGAACAGAATAGAAAATCCAAACATTAACCCAAACATATACAGTCAATTAATATTTGATAAAAGTGCCTTGGATATACAATGGGGAGATGACAGCCTCTTCAGCAGCTGGTGTTGGAAAAACTGGACAGCTACATGTAAGAGAATGAAACTGGACTACTGTCTAGCCCCATACACAAAGGTAAACTCAAGGTGGATCAAAGACCTGAATGTAAGTCATGAAACCATAAAACTCTTAGAAAAAAACATAGGCAAAAATCTCTTGGACATAAACATGAGCACTTCTTCATGAACATATCTCCCCGGGCAAGGGAAACAAAAGCAAAAATGAACAAGTGGGACTATATCAAGCTGAAAAGCTTCTGTACAGCAAAGGACACCATCAGTAGAACAAAAAGACATCCTACAGTATGGGAGAATATATTCATAAGTGACGTATCCGATAAGGGGTTGACATCCAACATATATAAAGAACTCACACACCTCAACAAACAAAAAGCAAATAGTCCAATTAAGAAATGGGCAGAGGACATGAATAGACACTTCTCCGAAGAAGAAATTCAGACGGCCAACAGGCACATGAAAAGATGCTCCACATCGCTAATCATCAGAGAAATGCAGATTAAAACCACAATAAGATATCACCTCACACCAGTGAGGATGGCCAACATCCAAAACACAAACAACAAATGTTGGCGAGGATGTGGAGAAAAGGGAACCCTCCTACTCTGCTGGTGGGAACATAAAATAGTTCAACCATTGTGGAAAGCAGTATGGAGGTTCCTCAAAAAACTCAAAATGGAAATGCCATTTGACCCAGGAATCCCACTCCTAGGAATTTACCCTAAGAATGCAGCAGCCCAGTTTGAAAAAGACAGATGCACCCCTATGTTTATCGCAGCACTATTTACAATAGCCAAGAAATGGAAGCAACCTAAGTGTCCATCAGTAGATGAATGGATAAAGAAGATGTAGTACATATACACCATGGAATATTATTCAGCCATAAGAAGAAAACAAATCCTACCATTTGCAACAACATGGATGGACCTAGAGGGTATTATGCTCAGTGAAATAACCAAGCCGAAAAAGACAAGTATCAAATGATTTCACTCATATGTGAAGTATAAAAACAAAGAAAAAATACTGAAGGAACAAAACAGCTGCAGACTCACAGAACCCAAGAACGGACTAATAGTTACCAAAGGGAAAGGGACTGGGGAGGATGGGTGGGAAGGGAGGGACAAGGGGGTAAAAGGGGCATTACGATTAGCAGATGTAATGTTGGGGGGCACGGGGAGGCCTGTACAAGTCAGAGAAGACAAGTAGTGATTCTATAGCATCTCACTACGCTGATGGACAGTGACTGTAATGGGGTTGGTGGGGGGGACCTGATGAAGGGGTAGTTTAATAACCATAATATTGCACATGTAATTGTAGATTAATGATACCAGAATAAATTATATTAAAAAAAATTGTACCTTAATTTGATGGGAAAAAAAACAATACTTTGAGCTCCCATTTCTCTCTTACCGGACTGGCAAAAATCTGAGAGTCTGAGAGCACGCGTGGTGAGGGAGGCCGAGCAGCCGCTGTCAGTCACATGGTCCCTTTCACGGGAGCTCGGCTGAGCGGCCGGCTGCCTCAGCTCCTCTTTCACCCTGCTACCCTGCGCCGAGGACACACAGGTGACCTTACTCAGTCACTTGTGGCTCTGTCTTTGAACTCAAAGACCAGGTTGCTGTCACTGCCTCTCACTTCATGAAAAAGAGGCAATTCTTTTTGAACTTCCGTTTCTCAGGGATGCCAACCGGTCTGCTTGTAGCCATATTTCCCTGCTTACCAGCAGCCAAAACGATTGTGGTGGCCCTGCAGCTTTGGCAAACCTTGACTGCATCCTCATTCATCCTGCTCCCATCCACCTCGATGCTTCTTCAGCCCGCCTCCCTCCCGATTTAGGTGGTCGCCACGCTCTCCTGTTCCAGAGAGCCCAGTGAAGGCCAGGCTGCGAAGCTATCTTGTCATCTTCTCTTTTCTTCCCTCTCAGAATGCATATGCACAGAAGTTGATGTCTCCTTTTATTTTGTTTACAGCTCAAGGAATTCCATGTATGGCAAACTCATATAAAAACACACATCTTTTTGAATACTCTACAGCTTTTCTCTCTTCAAAAATGGGTTGTGTTGCCTCAGAAAAGAATGCCACTTATTATGCCTTGCCTGGTTGAAAAAAATATGCTCACGGACAATTACATGAAGGATGGAGAGCCCACCCACTCTTCAAGATGGTCCCAAAGGTAGCTTTGGACAAAGCGGAACTCTCAGACTCCTGTTCACAGGGCAGCCTCCCAAGGCCCGTCCAGCTCCGCCTTTGGTTCTGGGTTACCCTTGTATCTTTCTCATTCCTTTGTTTTGCTTCGGGTTGAGTTTCTGATGCTTCAACAAAGGTGCCTGGACCACTACACCCCTTAGCTGTGTGCATCTTGCCTGCTTCATCTCGAGGACCTTTCTACCTCGATGGCTTTCTGATCCTGAATCTTAGCACTGAGGCACGTGATCCCGCTCTGGGCCTGATGGTAGCAATGGAAACAAAGGAAGGTAAAGGAAAGGAAATGGATCTTCCCAAAGGATCAATCTTTAGGTCTCAGGGATGAGCTGCAGATGAAGGGAGAGAGAGGAGTCAGGATGGTTCCTATTCCCAGAGCAGAAGTTTGGAAGTCACCAGTCCCTTTGGGAAATGGAGGAAGCTGTGGAAAGACACCCTTTTGTAAGAGAGGAAAGACTAGGTTTTTCACTCAACCCC